>JAJOZX010004640.1:267500-335000 GCA_023014485.1 Bathynomus jamesi
CTCGATGCTTTGGGACTGTTAATTCTGATAACATTAGGCGATTAATAACAATATCGGTGATTACAATAAACGGATTCTAATATATATATATATATATATATATATATATATATATATATATACATTCAACTGCAAAGAACACGCAGTATAAATAACGTAAAGAACGACGCTTGTATAGGAGATATTCCGCGCAAGACGAGAGAGAGAGAACAAAACAAATGAAAAAATGAGGTAACCACCTGGGAATCGAACCCGGGATCTTCCGATTGCCGGTCAGACGCGATACCATTACACCATGGACCTCACTCTTCCAAATGCCGTAATTCTTCTACATACTCGCAGAAACCAATGCCCCAAGGGGGCACCTCCCGCATGCCGTAACATTATATACATTCAACTGCAAAGAACACGCAGTATAAATAACGTAAAGAACGACGCTTGTATAGGAGATATTCCGCGCAAGACGAGAGAGAGAGAACGAAACAAATGAAAAAATGAGTAACCACCTGGGAATCGAACCCGGGATCTTCCGATTGCCGGTCAGACGCGATACCATTACACCATGGACCTCACTCTTCCAAATGCCGTAATTCTTCTACATACTCGCAGAAACCAATGCCCCAAGGGGGCACCTCCCGCATGCCCCCTTGGGGCATTGGTTTCTGCGAGTATGTAGAAGAATTACGGCATTTGGAAGAGTGAGGTCCATGGTGTAATGGTATCGCGTCTGACCGGCAATCGGAAGATCCCGGGTTCGATTCCCAGGTGGTTACCTCATTTTTTCATTTGTTTCGTTCTCTCTCTCTCGTCTTGCGCGGAATATCTCCTATACAAGCGTCGTTCTTTACGTTATTTATACTGCGTGTTCTTTGCAGTTGAATGTATATAATGTTACGGCATGCGGGAGGTGCCCCCTTGGGGCATTGGTTTCTGCGAGTATGTAGAAGAATTACGGCATTTGGAAGAGTGAGGTCCATGGTGTAATGGTATCGCGTCTGACCGGCAATCGGAAGATCCCGGGTTCGATTCCCAGGTGGTTACCTCATTTTTTCATTTGTTTCGTTCTCTCTCTCTCGTCTTGCGCGGAATATCTCCTATACAAGCGTCGTTCTTTACGATATATATATATATATATATATAAAATTGAGCGGTCCCGCGTCTTAAGGTAACTAAGCACCAAAATTAAAATTCGCCAGAAATCGCCTCCAAAGTTCAGCAATATTCTGGCAATAGTATCTCTGTTATTAATTGAGCTAGAACGTCCATTTTTGGCTAAATTAGAGTTCTAAGTATGCTAATGAAGATGTTGATGAGTTTTTGAATAGATTTTCATATTTTATATTTTATATTTTTTTTTTATATTTTTTTATTTTCTTATTATGCCGAACTTTGGGTGCGATTTCTGGCACAGAATGATTCCATTGATTTTTCATCACTATCACTAGCACGGTGAGACATTGCTGCACACGTTGATAATAGAAGCCGGATGAATAGAATAATCCACGCAATATTCAGCAATATGAGCACGAACACAGGACGCTGGCTAACAGCAACGCGAGTCTTAAGATACTGGCGGGATGTTTGTGTCGTGTCCCTCTCGGCGCGTGGAGCGGGTGGCCAATCAGAAAGCAGAGCAGTGTAGCTGCCGTTTTCATTGGCTCGCGCTCCTCCTGCTGTTCTCGCCACCCAGAGACCGAGCGTCCCACCCCCACCCCCATCACCTCCCACCAGTTGAACGGGATATCGGGGCCTTAAGACGCGCATCACATCTGGGCAGCAGAGCCCAGCTGGCGATAGAGGTGAAAAAAGTAGTTCGCTTCATAAGGTTTTCAACCATACTTCTAGTGTCGTAAGGTCATTATAACCCAAATCACGCGATAGAGGAAGGGTGAAAATAGTGATATCCTGGTCCATCAAAAACACGTTTTAGCCTGTGGTGGCGCTTAGGTACCTTAAAACGCGCGACCCCTCTGACTAAATCGCTCTTATTCTACAGATGAGGAGGTGGAGTTGTGTCCAGTAGTTCAAAGAAAAGGACGCATACTCAGGGGAGTAACATTTTAATATTTGAATTATTAATACATTGCTTTCATTGTGTTATTGTTGTTGTTGTTGTTGTTGTTTAGCCGATCAGCCCACCCTGATCGAGCAAGCCGGCGGCACGCAGGTAACCGATCGCCCTCTCCGGAGTGGACCAGAGGTTCAGCGCACTAGTGATGTTGTGTTGTGTTCGTTGTTGTGCTAGAGCGGTACAGTCCGTCATAATGTGTTCAATTGTTTGTGGTGTGTCTTGGCACAGGTGGCAGGTGTCGTCTATGGAGTTGTCTAGTCTGTGTTTATATGTCCGTAAGTTTGGGTGATGTCCACATCGGAATCGTGCTAAGTTAACTCGATCCGATCTGCTGATCTGACCTGTTAATGGGTGGCGGCTTCGCACCTAGGACCGCATTCGGACCGAGTCGTGTCAGTGCTTTGTGGGTTAGATGTGTGTGTATGTGTTTCTGTACTGTGTGATGTCTGTGGGGCGTGGTATGGAATGGAGTATTTCGTTATAATATCTCTCTGGTGTTACCTAATGGTGCGAGGTGTTGGTGCATGATTGTACATGTAGTGGCAAGGGTGTTGTGGGTTAGTTGTCGCTGCTGCCATGAATTGTGTTCCCCTCATGTCTAAATGTTCCCTAACTTTTAGTGCATATATGCCCAAAGACAGGCTCACATATATAAATAAGATAGAGATTAAATTGAATAAATAAACGAAATAATAAAGACCCTTTCTAAACAAGGGGGAAAACTGAATAATAAGAACCAAAAAGAAAGAAGAATCAAAAGAAGCGCAAGATCATCTATTACAAAGAAGAGCTAAAGCATTATTTCTAAGGGGTACCTAGACCGTGGTATTCAGGGGATAGCCGGCTGTTCTGGGTATTCACGGGGTGGGTACTTTCCTAAATACTAGCGCGAATAAAGCGAGGAACATCTTAAATAATTGAAGGTGAGAAATTATTCTACCTTTTTTTTTTATCACCCTCATTATTTTATTTTATTATTATATAAAATTAAAAATTGTCCCCACTTGCATTTGAACCCGCCACATTTTAAATATAAAGTGAGGGCGGTAGCCACTATGTACAACTGCTCTACCTTCTTTTCCAGAATTCTGGGGCAATTTTTTTCATCGTAAAAAATTGCGCATCTTCACATTTGATATTCCATATACTGTAGTGTATATATCCCATAAAGGTTCGAACCCGGACCCTCTGATTCGGAGACCCGGGCGTTGACCAATACCCCCGTATCGTACGACCGTTTGTTGCCGTTTTTGCCCGCTGAATCCTGCTCGATTAAGTGATTAGAACCTACATTAATTAGCAACATTAAAGTTTTGAAATGTATCGAATGTATTCATTGTTTTTCAGCAACAATATTTTGAAATTTTTCAAATCCCGATTAATTTGTAAACTGATACAATCGTTTTTAAGTGGGCACGATTCAGTGGTGGAAAACGGCAACAAACGGTCATGTGGTAATGGGCTTCCGTTTACGACAGGATAAATATTAATAATAGCCTTGCGACATTTCACCACTTACGGGAAATTCTTATCCTGAGGCGTTTTTACGTTGCTGATCTTGCATATACCAGAGTGTGTGCTGATGCGTTTGTACTGATATACATATATATGTAAAAGGATACTGATGTATATCACTGAATTTTCAGTTGGGTATAATTATATAAATTAGTGTGACCTTGAGTAATCAAACATGCATAAGCGGTTTCTTTGCAAATAAAAGAAAAAACGAACTTAAAAATGGACGTTTTCTTTCTAAAGGTTTTTGCCTTGCGTATTAATTTTCAAAAGATTTAAAATTACTTAACCTTATCCAAATAGAATTGATACTTTGTTTTTTTAATCTGATGCATGACAAGAGGTACATATATAGGAAAGTCTCTTGAAGAGGTTGGGGATATAAGTGAAAGCTTCAGTACCATTCTTGTGTGTATGAAAACAAATACAAATTACACAATTCAGGAGCTATTTTAAAATAGAATGGTGACTTGGAAGTGGGTTGCTCTGCTAAGCCTAATAAAACAAAACTTTTTTTTTTAACTCAACATATTGTATTGCAGTGCTGTGCTCGTTACTTTATAAATGTAATACCGTTACCGTTACCGTTACTACAGTCTAAATGTAACGCCGTTATCGTTAGTTACCATTTTTAAAAAGTAACGAGTAACGGCGCCGTTACTCGTTACCGTTACTTTTAATGAAATGTAAATATATATATATGCATAGGTATATTATAATTTATATATACATAAAATATATTATATAAACATTCGCTTGTGCGAGTATGTGTTGGTTTGTATCCACTGGTTAATGCATAGGCTATGAAGTCTGTGCATGCCTTCATTGCGTTGTTATGACTTTTGAGGCATAATATTTTCAAAAAAAGTGAAACAAAATTACTGCAAGATTTATTACTAGGAATTGCAACATAACAGAGGATGTAGCATACTATTGATACAAATTTACTAATGCTAGAATATATCAGGAAAGTTTAGTTTTGCAAAACAATAATACGAAATACTAAAGAAATTAATCAAATGAGTTATTGTGTATGGCAATGATAACTGAAATTTATTAGCTAAATATACAAACTTAAGAACTATTATTCAAAAGATCTTTATTGGCCTTTAAGAAAACAAGCTTCTCAAAAGTTGCATCTAAGAGTGAGCCTCGTTTCGGACGCAGTATATCCTTCCCTACTGAAAAAACCCGCTCAACAGCGGCACTAGATGGTATAGGAGTGTTAAGTTTAATAAACATATTTTAAAGTTAGTGGATGGGAAGGATGCAGAGCTAATGTGCCGTGAAGGCCCAGATGAGAGGAATGACGAAACCTCTGTTGAGCTTAGGTCCCTCCCTGCTCCAGGGTTCTTCGCCTTTTTACTTTGAGAGTGCTGACTGCTGTCAGTGTAGGGGGAGAGGGTGGATGGGGGTAGGCTGCCAGCATGTCAACGGCCAACATGCACACCTCGCTCATAGTGAAGGAACAAATTTTTATTAACGAATAATGAATGAAGATCGAAAGAAACTAATTGCGAGCTACGATAAAAAAGTAACGACTAACGAATGTATTTCCCTAAAAAAGTAACGTTGTTACTGAAAGAGTTACTTGATTTGAAATGTAACGCCGTTACCGCTACCGTTACTAAAAAAGTACCGCGTTACGTAACGGCCGTTACTTGTAACACGTTACTGCCCAGCTCTGTTGTATTGTCAAGTCCTTCTTTTGGTTTGTCGGATCTCTACAACTTGCTTTTTTTTATAACTCTGAGAGATATGCTGAATAGCCATATTTGTAAGTAATCCATTAAAATTTTGATGTTGGCTCAGAGAGTCTATACTCTTACTCTGTATGTGAAGGTCGGTATTAAGGCATAATTTTAATCATATTTGTATAATGAATAAATATCAGGTCATCCCATAAGTAATGTCGTTTTTTAGATCGGAATTTGAAGGACAAAAAAAAACTCAATTGAAACTTTTTAATCTAGTATATGTTTTCCATCGGAATCAATGACACTCTGCCAACGTCCTACAAGCTTTTCAATGCCATGTTTATAAAATTCAGGCGGTTTTGAGGCAAAAAACGTACAAAGACTGGTGTGCAGGTCATCTAAAGAAGTATACTGTTTCTCGTCAAGATAGTTTTGCAGACTCCTGAAGAGATGATAATCTGAAGGCGCAAGGTCTGGAGAATATGGAGGATGTGGAAGTTTTTCCCACCCAAGCTCCTCAATTTTTGCAGAAGTGATCTGAGCGGTATGAGGACGTGCGTTGTCGTGGTGGAACACGATTCCTTTCCGATTAACCAAAGGTGGTCTCTTTTCTTTTAGTGCAGTGTTCACTCGATCCAGTTGTTGACAGTAGACTTCAGCGGTGATTGTTTGGTTGTGTGGTAAGGTTTCAAAGTGTATTACGCCACCTTTATCCCACCAAACACTAAGCAACACCTTCCGAGGGTGAAGATTTGGTTTTGGCTGTGGTGTCGCTGGTTCTCCGGCACAAACCCACTGTCGACGGCGCTTAACATTCTGGTACAGTATCCACTTTTCATCACCAGTCACTAAACGGTGCAAAAACGGATGTTGGAGTTCACGGGAATGAAGAGCTGTGCTAATGTTTACCCGCACCCTCAGATTGTCGACCGACAACTCATGTAGCACCCATTTTCCTAACTTAGGCACTTTCCCTAGTTGTTGCAAATGTCGATGGATGGTGGACGGGGATGAATTGAGTTTCTGAGCCAATTCTTCGACAGTTGTTGAACAGTCTTCTTCAAGTGCTGCTAACAGCAGGTCATCATCAAACTCAGCAGGCGTCCAGAGCGTGCTGTATCTGCCAAACAGCAGTCACCATTCCTAAACTTTTGAAACCATCTTTGACATTTCCTCACATGCAGAATATCGTTGTCATAAACGTTAAGAATCCAGTGAATAGCAAAGTCAAAGATATTCATAGAAGATGGTTTGGGCATGCGAAGAGAATGAGGGAGGAGAGGTTGCCCAGAACAGCCATGTACGCAAGAAAGGATGGAACTAGACTCCGGGGGCGCCCAAGAAGAAATGGTTGGCGAGCTTTAAGAGCGGGAACGCGGAGAGAGAATGGAGAGAGTTGACAACGATGGCGAGAGACAGACGAACCTGGATGGAGTACAGAAGTCATCAGAGGGACCCAACCCGGCTCTAACCGGACGGGAAATAAGTCAGTCAAACGTCCTGAATGTTTCGCGTTGCTTCAGTAGCACTATTCCCTTTTTGAACTCGTAAAGCATTATATGCCTGATATGCTCTTCTGATACCGCCATGTTTATGAGGGGTTCACATAAAGCAAAACACACGTCTTCACTGGTCAAGGTCTGTAAAGTATGTAGCGAAACACGATAGATCTCCTCTTAGATATAACCTTCGGAAAATTTATGGTTAAGCCGAGTAGGACTAGTTTAAACTTAATCTATCGTAAAAAACGACATTACTTATGGGATGGCCTGATATAATTGACTTTCAATGGAAGAAAACGTGACAACCGTTTTACCAAAATTAAATTAAAACTAAGTAAAAGACGAACTGTTATAAAGGTCACTAAAACTGTAACAACTTGGAAACTCCTTTTCCCACTGCGTGGGGACTTGAGAGTGCTCCAAGAGTCACCTGAACCCGAATATTAACGTGGTAAGTGGCCAGCCGAACCCAACCTAACTCAGGACTCAGCAGCTGGCAACGAACTCCGGGCCACACCGTCCAGTGTCCAACATCGTAACCACTGAACTACTGAGAGCTCAAAATTGTAAGTAATTTTTTAAAGTTAGACTGATGAAGACCTTGACGTTAATTATATTAATTTTCTTGTAATTTTCTTCTCATCTCACTGAATATTTCTCGCAGAATCGAAAAAGCTTTCACCAAATATACAGGGTGACCCATAAGTCAATCGAACTTTGATTTTTTGTATTTTAGCTTCAATTATAACCGATTGCGACATATGGGTCACCCTGTACTTGACAATGGGATTAATACGTCCCCCTGTAAAACCGTGACTCCAAATATTGTTGCTCAGCTAGTCTGAATTTTATCAGCAGGTGTCACGCAAGATGTCTTAATTAACTGTGTATGTAACTGACCATTAATTTGCCTTTCAGCGAAGTAAGTACCGATCTGGTTTTGCAAGAAACAAATATGTACAATAATTACTCTGTATAGATTTACAGGTCAGATACGAGGATGATGCACTGTCATACGAATACAAGAACGTAAATCAAAAGAATGAGGCGGAAACCGTAATATTGTTTGCTTGGTTCATTTCACTGTATACTGAAGTTCGGAACGGTCGCTGCTCTGTATGGAGTTTCATCCGAATAATTTATCTTGTCAATTAACCCTCGCTTTCATTTATTCCTCGGTTGTGTAGTGAAGGATGATCATGATAATGAGGAAGCTTCAGGAAGGGATCCAGAAAGAAAGCTTGATACTGTGGGGCTCGCATGATCCAGTTGTCGGGTAATGTGGTTCTCTCTCTGCCTCGTGCGTATCTAATCATGTTTAACAGTCGCGAAATGTAAAACTTGTGAAACTGGCAAATATGTCTTTTCTGTTTCAGCTCTCTAAGTTCCAGGGGTATTTATTAGAACTGAGTAAAATCGGCTGGCGTTAGCCAGAACAAACTTCTAAAAGTGACGGCTTTGGTGACACACTGGTCGTAAAGGAATTAGAATTAAAAGTGAAGGATTAAAAAAATCAATATAATTTTTAAAAGGATAGTTAATGATTTTATATATATACAGGGTGTCCCGTACCGTAATTCTGGAACCATAGAGCAAATGATAAAAGCGGCAATAAAAACGCCGAAGAGACTTTTGGGGACTATTTGTGAAATGAGCGAGGATGGTAGCGGCTGTGTCATCGTCGGTGGATGTCCTCGGAGGTCCACTGCGTGGTTTATCTCCTATGGATCCCGTTTCCCTGAACTTTGCTACAAGTTTGCCGACACAGCTGTATGTTATCGGCGCGCGGTCCGGATGCAATCTGTTAAATTCCTCAGCGACCTCCCTCTGACTCCGATTTCCTACGAGCAGAATTACCTGGATGCGTTCTTCCTTACTCAAAGACATCATGGGCACTTGCATAAACGGAAAACATGAATTACTTATTTTACCCTATGGTTCCAGACTTATGGGACACCCTGTGTGTGTGTGTGTATATATATATATAATATGCGCCTCGGTGGTGGTGTGATTACCGTCGCTAACTATGAATCCATCGGCCCCGGGATCGAGACTCGTTGACGGCAGGCGGCGCGCAGCAAAACCCAGCTGTTCATCCTTCCACACAATAAAAAAATGTATATAATATAATAATGATTGAGATTGTTTAACCTCCTCCGCAACATCTAAGGTCATATGACGGAGGGGACCTGCGGTCTCCCATCCAACTACTACCCAGACCCAATGTCGCTTAACTTCGCTGATCAACGGGAAGCGGTGTTACGACATTGGCTACGACGTAGCCATAATATCGTGTATATATATATATATGTGTGTGTGTGTGTGTGTGTGTAACTAAGTAGTAGAATACAGTTATGAAGCCTATAATATCTGATAATTTAGAAAAATTTTGATTTTTAAACAGAGGCAAGACGTTAATATACGAGTATAAGTGTGTACGGCAGACATGGGGCTGAGGCCGGCCTCGAGAATATTTTGCAGGCCTTGGCCTCGGCCTCGAGGCCAGCTGTAAAGTGGAAAGGCCTCATGACTTTCGTGAGGCCTTAGGGAATCCTGATTTGTTTTGTTCTGTAATTTTCAACCCCCGGTAGCGTTGGGGTGGAGATTCTTCAGGTGGGCGCGCTCGGGGTGGATATTCTTCAGGTGAGGACCATTACCTGACAGGTGAACAGGTGACTAGTCAGGCGGTAGTATTTGATAAATAGTATTCAGTTAGGTGACTAGCGGATTAGTGACAGGTCACTGTGACGTTAGGTACATAAATATTATCTATTTCGCGGTATATAAATATTATTCAGTCAGTCAGCAGTAGATCAATTGACTTAATGTAGCAAAACTAGTGTGAGAAAGCAATCTATCGGTTAGTCATCAGTTGAACTGAGCTCATATAATGTGTTTGTTATTTATGTGTATAAACTATTGTACTGTATCTATTTCTATAACAAAAAATAGGCCAAACTAGAGAAGAATACCACCTGATATGCTGATAACTACCTACTAGCGTCGATAATTTTGTTTTTCGCCCTTCGTAAATTGTAACATATAAACTTCTAAATAATATGATTTGAAATGAATATACAGTATAATATCGGATGCAAACAATAATTTTGCTAATATCAGCATTATAACTGAGATGTAAATTATTATTGTTTGCAAATAATTTTTTCGATCTTTTTCATTTACTTTAATAATATAAAGTATCATACATATAACTTTAAAAATGTCTGATAATGGATAATATCAGGTGCAAATATACTCTTGAATCAAATTACATATTAACATGTTGAAATATCAGGTGCAAATATATTATTAATATTATCGTTATTATATTATTATCGTATATAACTTATATATATATATATATATATATATATATATATATATATTGACCTTTTCCAGTTTGTGTACCGTTTTTCATATAATTTATTTTTGAGAATATTTTTGTTAAAACTTACGAAAATATCACGACTTAACCTAACCAATTATCAAGGGCGTACAGTTGATCTATTATTAATTATAACATTGTTTGTTTCTGGAATAGTATTTACTATTTACTAATAGATCAACTGTACGCTCTTGATAATTAATTGGTTAGGTTAAGTCGTGATATTTTCGTTAGTTTTAACAAAAATATTCTCAAAAATAAATTTATGAAAAAACGGTACACAAACTGGAAAAGGTCCATATATATATATATATATATATATATATATATATATATATATATATATATATATAGGGTGTTTCAGGAGAAAAGGTCAATACTTCGGGAGGTGATAGTATCGGTCATTGTGAGAAAAAAAGTTCATATGAACATGTGTCTAATTCTGAATGGTTACAGAGATAGAGTTGTTTGAATCTAATGCGCGCGCAGCTCTTCCTCCCCCTTCCCTCCCCTATAACCTTGAACATGTAAGCTGTAATATAGGATGTAACATAAGCCGATCGACAGCTGACTCTTGTGAGTGACATTGTTTGGTGTTTGAAGCAGTGTTAAGAATGCCACACACCTTCACACATGCCGAATATGCAGATATGGTGTATGCCTACGGGTTTTGCGATGGAAGTGCAACAGCTGCTGTTGCAGAGTACCGTCGACAGTTTCCGAACCGCAGAATTCCGGATGGAAGAGTGTTTACCAGGTTTTCAACACATTGCGTGAGATTGGTACACTTCCCAGCGCTCATGTTTCATCTGAACGTGAAGGTCAACAGGATGTGGATGAAGTGGAAAACATTCTTCAGTTAGTAGAGCGTAGTCCTACTACTAGCTCACGAGAATTTCTACACGTCTCGGTGTACCACACACAAGAGTATGGCGAACATTACGTGAGGAAGGCTTGCATCCATATCATGTACAGCGTGTACAACACCTTCAACCAAGAGACGCTGCCATGCGACTGGAATTTTTTCATTGGGTAAATACTAATCGCCGATTGCTTTGATTAATACTGTTCACCGATGAAGCTACGTTCACCCGTGACGGTATCAACAACACTCGTAACTCTCATCGGTGGTCAGACGAAAATCCAAATGCCAATGTGGAAACAAATAGTCAACATCGCTTCTCTGCCAATGTGTGGTGCGGTATCATCGATGATCAGCTGATTGGCCCTGTTACTTTAGAGAATCGTCTTACAGGACAAAGTTACCTAGAATTTCTGCAAAATTAATTGCCAGGACTATTGGAGGATGTTCCTTTGGCTACACGCGCTGGTATGTACTTTCAGCATGACGGAGCTCCTCCACATTCTACCCGTCTGGTGATGCAATACCTAAATCAAACTTTCCCTGGTCGATGGATTGGCCGCGGTGGTCCCACTCAATGGCCACCAAGGTCTCCAGACCTCTCTCCGTTAGATTATTGTTTGTGGGAGTAGATGAAAAGTCAAGTTTACAAAAGAAAGGCGGATACACGAAAAGAATTGCTCGCGCGCATATTGGATGCCGCTGCCCGCATAAAGGAACGTCAAGATCAACTCAGACGAACAACACGCGATCTTCGCACACGAGTTGCAAAGTGCATTGAGGTTGACGGTGGGATCTTCGAAAACGTATTGTAAACTATAACAAATTTGTCATTTCTGTATCTGATACCATTCAAAATGCCAATGTTTAAACATTAAATGTTAGAAACAGTAATTGGTTTTTTTCTTTCTTGATTACCATTAACAATGATTTAGTATATGTAGATTCAAACAGCTCTATCTCCGTAATCATTCAGAATTAAACACATGTTTATATGAACTTTTTTCTCACAATGACCGACACTATCACCTCCCGAAGTATTGGCCTTTCATCCTCAAACACGTCCCAGTGTAAATTCCACAAATTTCCCATGCGCTCGCGAAGGTGTCGCAATTACAAACAATTTGAAGGTTCTATCCTTAAATGCTCGTAGCCTACAAAATAAAATAAACGCATTTTTTTCTTTAATTGCTTGTAAAGACTATGATTTAATTGCGATAAATGAATCGTGGCTTAGCACTGAAACACGTGACTTTCTAGGGAGTATCAACTTAAAGGTTATAGACTTTTTGTTAAAAATAGAATAGGTAGGCGAAGAGGCGGTGTTATGTTGTATGTTATAGAAGTAAAGCACACAATTCTAGAACCGATAGATTCGACTATAGCACAACTTAAATTGAACGATTTCAAACTTCTTGTTGCGGTTATATATAGGCCCCCTAATCAAACAGCTGATACGGACGAAGCGTTATATCGTGAACTAAAAAGAATAATCGGTAGTGAGCACTGAGCAGGCCTTAGTTATGGGTGACTTTAATTGCGCTAACGTGAATTACGATACAATGCAGGGAGACGCGGAAGGTAATCGTTTAGTTAATTTTCTCGAGGATAGCTTTCTTATTCAAAAGGTTGGGGAACCTACGAGGTTGGACAGTATTTTAGATTTAGTAATAACTACGGATAATAGGCTAATTACTGATCTTCAAGTAATAGAACCGTTAAGCAATAGCGATCACAATATGGTAGAGTTTATCCTCACAGTAAGTCACTCGAAACCAACTAACTCGACTAAAATTCCTAACTTCCAGCACGCAGACTTTTGTAAATTTCGAAATAAATTGTCACACGTCAATTGGGAAAACGTAATGGGGAACTCCAACACAAAACTAATGTGGGAATCGTACGAAACAGTATTTAGGACTATAAATGAGGAATGTGTACCCTACAAAATTAAGCGTGCGAAAGTAAACAACAAGTCCTTATGGTTTACTTCTAGAGTAGGAGACATTATAAAGAGTAGAGATAGGGCTTATAGGCTACATACGTGCGATAAAGACAATTTGTGGTTACGAAGCAACTACATATCTCTAAAGCGTGAAGCGAAAAGTGTAATAAAAAGGTCCAAGCGCGAATTTGAAATCTCCATAGCTCGTGACGGTAAAGAAACCCCCAAGCGATTCTTTCAATACGTCAACATAGAAATCCAGTAAAAAGTGTCTTGGGGCCGTTGAAAAATGTTAACGGAGATCTAGTTTCTGAAAAAAAGGAAATGGCTACCTTGCTAAACGAATTTTTTACGTCAGTTTTTACTATAGAAGATGTAACGAATATCCCTACGGTCATAGACATAATACCCTTTGATAATGGTAATATTTTGGATACTATCATGGTTAGTGAAGGGGTAGTAAAATGAAAACGCGTAAATCACCGGTCCGGATTCCATATATCCCATACAACTAAAAGAATTAAAAGATAGCATTGTTGTGCTGCTAACAAAGATTTTTAATGCGTCTATTTCTGAGGGGTGCGTACCAGATAATTTCAAGTTAGCAAACGTAACACCTATCTTTAAGAAAGTCGATAAAGGTGCGGCGGGAAATTATTGGCCAATCAGTTTAACGTCTGTTGTAGGTAAGCTACTGGAATCAATAATTAGGGATCGTATAGTCGAACACTTAGAATTGCATAAACTAGTTAGAAATACGCAGCACGGTTTTAGGCGAAACAAATCTTGCTTAACTAATATTTTAGAATTTTTCCAAAGCGTGGTTAACGTTTACGATTTTCATCGGGCGGTTGATGTAGTGTATTTAGATTTTCAAAAAGCGTTTGACACCGTACCACACAAAAGACTCATTGAAAAAACTAAGGCTCATGGAATCAGGGGTGTAGTAATAAATTGGATAGAAGAGTGGTTGCGAGGTAGGAAACAGAGGGTGGTCGTTGATGGACGGAGTCGTGATGGGATAATGTAACGAGTGGCGTTCCTCAGGGTTCTGTATTGGGCTCCTTGCTTTTTCTTATATATATTAACGATTTTGATGTCGGCCTAGTTAGTACAGTTTCAGAGTTTGCGGATGACACGAAGCTGGGTGGTAGAGCGATTAATGACGAAGATAGAGGTAAAATCCAGAAAGATCTGAATAAAATCGTTGATTGGTCAGTCACATAGCAAATGAGATATAACGTCGATAAGTGCAAAATTTTGCATATAGGTTCGCGTAACGGTAATTTTGCGTATAGTATGTCAGGGAAAGAGTTAACAAGCGTAGAGCAGGAAAAAAACTTAGGAGTTATAGTCACTGGTGATTTAAAAGTAGCGAAACAAAGTACAGCAGCGGTCAATAAGGCGAACAAAGTGTTAGGTTTTATAGCTCGGAATTTTGAGTACAAATCGCGCGATATTATAGTTCCTCTTTATAAATCATTAGTTAGACCCCATTTGGAGTACGCGGTCCAATTTTGGAGTCCGCATATGCGCAAAGATATAGACAAAATCGAAAGAGTCCAGAGATGAGCAACTAAGATGATTCCGTCGCTTAGGTCAAAGTCGTACGAGGATAGGCTTAAGGAGTTAAAATTGACTACACTCGAGACTCGGAGGTTAAGAGGTGATCTAATCAAGGTTTTCAAAATTATGAATGGGTTCGATAACGTAGATAGAGATAGCTTTTTCAAAATATCTCAATATACTTATACTTATACTTATATAGTAATGGCATGATATAAACTTCCTATATACTATTGAGCTAAAATGTGTCTGTGTGTCTGTCCGCTTTCTTCAGAACCGTGCACAGACTAAACGGTACATCGGAAAATTCTGCAACCACCACCATCTGATAGCCCATGAGCTGCCGATGTGCTCTGTCAAGTTTTCCGGTCCTAGGTCACTCCGCGGCCGAGCACGAGCTATTTAATATCTATTACAAGTGAATGTAAGTACTTCGAAAACGATACCCAGTATAATTACACAATCTTCCAAGTTAGTAGTATGACCGCAAAATGTTCGAGTGCGTATATGCAATTGCAATGTTGATCAATTGTTGCAAGGTGCCAGCTCCCTTCCCCCTGGGGGTAATGGAGGAAGGGTGGGGGTGGGGGTAAATGGAGGAGAGGGGTGGGGGTAATGGGGGAGAGCAGTTTGGTAGTCCCGATAATAGCTTGGTAGTCCCGATATATAGCTAGCTGTGACATATACTGCTACCTGCCCGGAGAGCGATAGCGAGCTACCGCTTGTCATATCTATAGGCCTACCGTAGGTCAGAAACATCTTTCATATACAGTACAAGCTACAATTACATTAATGATCTTTGGTAGACTTTGACCACAATTTCTTATTGTCAAGATACATAAAAATGCAAAATTTAAAAAAAATAAGGCATCTCCAAATGTAGCTCTGTTTGCAATGCTCACTAGAGTCGCTAATAATTAATTGCAGCCATTCAGAAATTATACGATCAACACTCAGTGAGTTAGTACAATCTTAAAATACTTTTGTTCGATCATCTTCACATCATAACTTTTCATATTATTATAAATACTTGAAATATTGCGGATATATTAAAGTGAGAAATAAGAACTGCATGAAATGAGAAATAAAAAGTTATTGGGCCCAGGAATGGTGACCAGGAAATCTTGTTCTGGCAATTCTGTCTGACTGTGTGACCTTGCAAGTGTAAACACACACACCGTGTCGGTGTTGTGGTGTGGCCGCGTGTGATCATGAACGTGCTCAATGCTTAATAATTCCCTTTTATTAGGTAAGTGAAGTGAGGTATGTTTTTGTTTATTAATTTTGAGTAGAATCTTGCTTTTCCTTATGGATTTCAAAAAAAGAAGATACAAGCTAGTGTGAGGCTACGGTAGGTTACCTTTGGAAGCATGTCTAATTTTAGTGTGCACTGATAACCAATTTGCGCAGTAATAATTTCAATTTATGCAGTGATAAATTAGGTTCTATATCGGAAATAGAACTTAATTTATCACTGCACAGATTTTATCATTGCACAAATCGAAATTATTACTGCGCAAATTGGTTATCACTGCACACTAAAATTAGGTATGTTTGGAAGAGCTTTAGACCTAGGCTAGGCTAGATTGTTGAGCCTTCCCAAAGCATGGAGTAACTTATTCGTAAAAGATTTCGAAGCGAGTATCTGCACCCGAAGGTGCAAATACCGCATTCGTTATTTGCATCTGAATATCACACCTTTGGATGCAAATACCTTCAGCCTAACAATCTTAAGGCCTCGTTAGGCCTCCCCTAAAAAGGCCTCGGCCTCGGCCTCGAGACCTTTGAAAAATGTATGTCCTCGGCCTCGTGGATTTCTGAAGGCCTCAACCTCGAGGCTTGAGGCCAGGCCTCGTCCCCATGCTTGGTGTACGGTATATATGTATAGTGGTCATTGTTTTATTTCTCAAGATAACACTGGACAACACTTTTTTCCTGTTCCTCAAGTAAAATAGGATGATTCTGGTAGATTTTTGCACACAGAATAAGAATATATGGATGCGAAATGTTTCCATCACCCACAGTTTTTGAACAAATTGAATTTGATTTTTTTTTCAAAAACAGGAATATGTAGGTGTAATTGGCAACATGAAAACTACACTTTTCAGAAAATACTGGGGCCGAAGATGGTACAGTGCTGTGGCAGTGAAAATGACTAAAATAGCAGTTACATGAATTACACTTAATGAAGACCAGTTGTTTGCCAACAAACAGGGGGTACAACTAGAAACACTGGAACGGGAGTGGTCGTGACTCGTGAGGGATAATGTATGTATATAAAACTGTCTGTCTGTGTTCTATATTCGTTTATACAGTCCTAAACAGCTAGGGTAATCTGCATCAAATTTAGAATACACATTGACAACCAGGGAAGGTTTTAGTAGCACACTCGCCCCTCCCAGCTACCCGCCTCCTAGGTTGTGTTCGGACGGGCTTCTGTTGCGCAAGATGCAGCGGGCGTTCTAGCATATACCTCGTAGCAGTTCCGTGCGTTGGTATATCTCCACACGAAGGTCAAGCTGGTGGCCCCGACTCTAGGCCTGGCTTGGTGGAGGAGCGAGTTGCTCTCTTGCGCTCTCCACTGCACATAGCCACGTACACCGACCCATTTGGTACCATCCTGAGCCAGACATCTAGTCTTCTTTTGAAGACTTCAGCTTTGACCCCTGTAACGTTTCTGAGGTCCTTTGAAAACTGGTTATAAAGTCTTGCCCCCTTGACAACCAAGCTATTTTCCTTCAGTGTTGAAGAGGTTCTTTGTCGGGCCTTCAATTTGGGAACACTACACATTCTGTCTTTCCTATTTTCCAGCGTTGTTTGGATGGTAATTGGGTTTAGTTTTAGGTTTGGTACCAGTTTTTAGATCATTTTCCATGTACAGTGTGTCCAGAGGGATGCATGCTTGTGAAATCACTGACATGGCCCCCTCTGGCTTTTTCCGGAAACATGTAGCAATACCAGTTCCACCTTCGCTTGATTGGTATACTGAGCCATCAGGCTATTTTCTTTCCTAAAATATGTAAAACTGACATTAGAAATGTGCGTATTTCACTTTAAAAATATAATGTATATTTTCCCTGAGTCCATACTTCTGGGACACACTGTGTATATTATGGTGTACCTCTCTCTTCTTCTTTCCAGGGAGTACAGATTTAGTTTACGTAGTCTTTCCCAGTACTTTAGTTATTTGCAGCCATTGATCTTGGCTGTGAAATGTCTCTGCGTTTCTTCTAGTTTATTAATTTCTTCCTTTTATATGAGGACGTCAAAACTGAGCAGTATTCAAGTTTTGGTATGATCAGTGTTTTCAACAGGGGAATCATTACTATCTCGTCCCTTCTTTTAAACGTTCTTAGTACCTGTCCCTCGACTCTTTTTGCTTTGTTTATGGCTATCTGATTTGGTGTTTTGAATTTCGCATCATCGGTCATTATTACCCCCAAATCTATCGCTTTCGTGCTTCTCTGAATTTGCTGTTTGTCCGGGGCATAATATGCTGTCTAAATTCCTCATTTCAACCATATCTCAAGAGCTGGATTTTCTCGGTGTTAAATGTCATGTTGTTCTCTTCTGACCATTTGTATATTCTGTTTGCGTCCCTCTGCAAGGCCTCCACCTCTTTTACACCGCTGATTTTTCTGCTGATCTTTGTATCGTCTACAAAGGATGTTACTGTACTGTTGCTGTTTACTTCATTGTCTGTCTGTTAGCATGATAATGAAAAGGAGCGAGGCCAATACTTTCAATTACTGTTCCTTGTGGTGCTGAGCTGCGTACGACCTGTAGACATTCTCTGAGGAAGTCGTAGGTTCATTTTCCAACTTTGCCTGTTATTGCCATGTTTCATTTTATGCGTTATTATACTATGATCACATTTGTCGAAAGCTTTAGCAAAATCCGTGCATATGACATCATAGTTTTCATTGCCTTCAAGTGCATCTAGGATATTGTTATAATGCTCTATAAGTTGTGGTAGGCATGATCTTCCTGATCGGAATCCGTGCTGATTTTCGTTGAATCTTTCCAGTGTCTCCAAGAAGTCAGATTTTCTCTCTATTCTTTCAAATACTTTGATAGATACTGTATAATATATATATATATATATATATATATATATATATGTGTGTGTGTGTGTGTGTGTGTGTGATAATTCACAGATGTAGTGGGGAATTGTTTTGTGTGGTAGCACCTTTGGTACCTCAGAATATTAAAAAATGTGTATAAAAAATCTGGCGCTTTTTCGTTATTTACCCACATATTAAGCCAAACATTTATTTGCAAATATAAAAAAAATTCATGCACAAGGATAAACCTCACGAAGATGTCCTAACAAATTTTCGTTAAAACTAACGAAAATATCACAACTTAACCTAACCACTTGTCGAGGGCATACAGTTGACCTAACCGGGCATTCAATTAACTCTGTAATTATATCGAAAAAAAAGATGTATATACAATAGCAGAAAAATAAAAATAAATTGCGATAAATAAATAACGAAAAAGTGCCAAAAATCTAAACCCTTTTATTCTCGGAATAAAGATACGTTGGTCCTGATTAGGTTAGGGTAATTATGGTTAGGTTAGGCTAGGCTAGGCTAGGTTAGGTTAGGTTAGGTTAGGTTAGGTTAGATTAGGCTAGGCTAGGCTAGATTAGCGAATACCTGACTATTCAATAACTTAACAGAAAACAACCTTCGAGCCCTCAATTACTTCCCAAACCCTTATCACGCCTTTCTCGGTCCGATGGTACTAAGGTTAGGTTAAATCAGGTTTAATTCATTAGTATTTTAGATAAATGGATTAAAAAAAAGTCGGTACCTCACTTATGCACAGATGCGCACATTGTGTGTGTGTGTGTGTGTGTTTATATACCCATAGAAAAACTATTCCAGGCCTTTCATGTATTTAAACACCGTTAGGGAATGAAGGATGGAAGTCATAAGGCGGGAAAAAAAAATATATATACAGTGTGGCCCAAGATAAAGTAGCGCTATTATTTATTTTACCAAAACTCAATGGGGGCTACTTTAATTTGGGCCACCCTGTATTGTACAGCGCAAATAAAAGAGGGAACGGGAATTAGCAAAAGATTAACAAGTATTAATTAAAGGATAAAGGTAATTTAACGATGTATGGTCAATTTTATAAGTTTCTGAATTATTAATTTCAGTTGGTTTAAGTTAGGTCGGGAAGTGTTTTAAGTTTACATAATAAAAATTCTCGATATTTTTATGATCAAAGTTCTTGTGAATTACACTATTATGCTACCTTTTTTAGCTTTGAATAAACAAATTTCTAGTAATGAAACAAGATAGAATGGCTATCTTGTTTCATTTATATTCCGCCCTATGTTCCTCCTTTTGATTTCCTCATTCTTTGACGACGTGTTTGAATACATGAAAGGCCTTAGAATGGCTTTTTATTTTTTCTCTTTGGGTGTGTAACACTTACTAACTTCAGATGTTTCATTGTGAAATTCATCTCGTGTGTGTGTGTGTGTGTGTGTGTGTGTGTGTGTGTGTGTGTGTGTGAGGTTTTTATCCTTACTTGTGGTTTCATATAAGGAAATCTTTTAAGTGATTTTTTACATAAGAAAATGTGTGCTGTCAGTTAAATAAATTTTAATCTGAAAACGGTCGTTCAACGCTGCTTTGTCTCTTTGGAAAAGCTCCAAGAAACCCTCTATATAGCGACACGGTACGATTGAGGCAAAGTTTTCGAAGAACGCCAACTAAATAAATTTGTATTCTATTAGCAACGTTGAAGATTATTTCAGGTGTTTTAATTGCTAATTTTTCTTCTCTGTTTTTTGATCGTATTCTCGTTTTTAGCGGAATTTTTAATAATTTATCTGGAAAATGTGGCTAAAACATAACAGTTTTTACAACTGTATCTATAAACATGTTATTTCTCGAGTGTTGTTAAGAATTTTTTCCTATTTATTAATTTGATTTCCCTTCTGGGGAATTTTAAAGCCCGGATAGGCGTGTAAGAGCGATCCAAGTAAGGGAGGTCCTGGATTAATGAAAGATTCCACAATTTGCATTTCGTAATTGTATTTCAAACGATACCGGACATAATAAATAATACTTAACTAGCACAGCACACGGATGAAGTTAGCTTTCTAACACATGTAGAGAGCTTTGTCCCATTATGAAATTAAGTACATTTATCTGCTGCGGAGCTAAAAGCTACCGAGTTTTTAATGTAGTAAAGAAGGGGGAAGGGCGAGCGCCCACAAAAATGTCCCCCTATATAAGAAGGATAGGGCCAAAATCAAGGTCTCTTTGGCCCACGATCCCATTTTATATATTTTTTAATAAATCTTTAAAAGATTGTGTCGTAATTGTAGTGTGTAAAATGCGTGTAAGGGTAGTAAAAGCGTATATCTGAAAGCATGCTGGACTGCTCACGGGTTAGATGAGAAAGATCAGCTAAAGAGGACAGTAACGGGAGTTCCAGCACTCCCTGTCTCCTGCCAAACGTCCACCCCCGCCCCCCCGGCTTCCTCACCCGGATTACTTCCTCGATCAATTGGTGTCTACAATCTTCTCCTATAGAGTTAAACCTATACCCCCAAGAATAATTTTCAAAGGTTCGTCCCCATTAAGTGCATCATTTGCAATTTATACGCATGAATGTTCAACGCATTTCACTGGAAAGTAATTACAGTAAATGAATAAATAAACTGAAGAAATAAACATTAAAATATGTTTCATTTTCACGTATAGATTCGATCTTCGTCTTGTGAAGTGATTTCATGCGTTTCATACTCGCTACATTGGAAAAAGGATCAGATTAACTTTGGTAAAAAGAATTTGAAAAACTGAAGAAAAGTTAAAAGAATATTTCTATAACGAATGGAAATACCGTTCCGTCCACTGACGTTATATCGTTTTTGTAATTCACTAATGTTGATGTATGTTATAGTTTTTGTTTTGGGCAAAAAATGAAAAAAATGCCTCCGTTTTGTATATATATATATATATATATATATATATATATATATATATATATATATATATATGAGAGAGAGAAGGGGGGGGGGGGAGGGCAAGACAAAAACTTTAGAACTAACGATTATTTTGTATTGAAAGTTCTTTTTCGCAAATCGTCAATTGGCAGTCCATCTTTGTACAAAAGTCACATGCAATTATCACGAACTTGATTCGAAAATAAAACTTAAAAATACGAATGAAGCTTTTTTTTAACTTTTCATGTCTGTGACCGATAATTCAAGATGCAAGCTTTTTTTTTTCCTCTCTTTCTCTTTCTTACGAAGGAACCCTGTTATTTCTTTACAGACAGGTTCCCGATGATCATATGAAGACAAACGTTTTCCAGAGATCCGGGATATATTTACAGTACTACTGTTGTTATTAACTGCCCTTTAAATACTGTAATCTCCTTCACAATGGTTTTATTGCCTCCTTTCGAATCTTTACAAGCAAAATCTCTTATGTCACGTCAAAAGCTTAAACCATGTTATTTTTAAAATTCAGAACCTCGTTTGATCGCAAAAAAAAACCGAAAAACCCAGACAATTTGCCCGTTTCTTTGAAGCAGGTAGCCATAAATTATTTTGATTTTAGTAGAATTTGAGAGAAACATTTATAAAGGATGTATTTATACAAATAAGTTGAAAATGTTATATTAATTAATGTGCAATTAGAATTATACATGCGGAGGGTTTAAAATTGTATGAGGTATTCTGGGTTTTAGGTCCAGTTTGTGTAGAGCAAGCTTCAGGTAATATGAATGCATTTGTGATTCAAAGAATTAAACACACACTTGTTTAACTCCAAAGAAGGAACACAAGCTTAAGAGGGATCTTGCTTTTAATGAATAAGCTACCAAAATTACACACACACACACACATACACACACACACACACACACACACACACACACCACACACACACACACACACCAAAATGTCCCTATTTCTAAATAAGCTAAAAAAAAAAAGGAAGCTAGACACAAAGACAAACACAAAAGGTGCGTAAAACGGGAGTTTATTAACCTTAACTAAAGATGTTCAGTGTAATAGCCATTTTTTTCTAACACTGTATTTAGCCTTACACAAATGTTTGACATAATTTTTGGAAATACCTCAGCTGGAATGTTAATGATTACCTCATACTTTGGTCTTTAGAACTTCAAGTACCTTACGCATGGTAAGTTGGTAAATTAGATCATCTTTTATGTAACCCCACAAAGAAAGTAACGAAAGTTTTGCTTAATAATCTCCCAATGCAGACAGACAGATGTGCATAACACTCGTCAGTGAAGTGGATGTGTTTCAAAACCTCAGAATCTTCTTCTATCTTTGTGAATTTCATTCATTTTTGTTTTTGAAAATTTGTCAGTAAAGTTTGTGAACGAATTATGAGGGTAAAAGGTTTAATTCAGTACGAAGTATACGATGCACAGATGTTCGTGAAATACTGTACCTATTTCTACTGAAAAAAGTCGAATTGACTTCTTGCGAGCTGCGCGCAATAATTTCATGAACCATATTTACGTAATGTTGTTGTTGGTTAGCCGATCAGCCCACCCTGATCGAGCAAGCCGGCGGCACATGCAGGTAACCGATCGCCCTCTCCGGAGTGGACCAGAGGTTCAGCGCACTAGTGATGTTGTGTTGTGTTCTATGTTGTGCCAGAGCGGTACAGTCTGTCATAATGTGTTCAATTGTTTGTGGTGTGTCCTGGCACAGGTGGCAGGTGTCGTCTGTGAAGTTGTCTAGTCTGTGTTTATATGTCTGTAAGTTGGGGTGACGTCCACATCGGAATCGTGCTAAGTTAACTCGATCCGATCTGCTCAGGCTGGTCTCTGACCTGTCACTGGATGGTGGCTTCGCACCTAGGACCACATTCGGACTGAGTCGTGTCAGTGCTTTGTGGGTTAGGTGTGTGTGTGTATGTTTTCTGTATTGTGTGATGTCTGCGAGGCGTGGTACGGAATGGAGTATTTGGTTATAATGTCTCTCTATTGTTCCCTTAATGGTGCGAGGTGTTGGTGCATGATTGTACATGTAGTGGTAAGGGTGTTGTGGGTTAGTTGTCGCTGCTGCCATGAATTGTGTTCCCCTCATGTCTAAATGTTCCCTAATTTTCAGTATTTTTGTTTCTGTGTACAGGTGTTCTATTGGTGTTGTTTGAGTGCATCCTGTAATGATACGAAGTGCGTTGTTTTGTATTGTCTGTAAGGTGTTTATGTGTGTGTTTCAGATAATGGGTGTCCAGCATGGGCTAGCATAGTCCATAACTGAGCGAATATATTGTTTTATATGAGTGATGTTGTTTCCTGCTGGTGTCCAAAGTTTGTGCCTGTTAGTACCCTAAGCGTGTTAAGTCTTGACGTACATTTGTTTTTAATGTTCTGAATGTGGATTGCAAAAGATGATGTGTTGTATGTGACCCCAAGTATTTTGGTCCTGTGAGTGTGTGGAATGTTGTTGTTGTTTAGTGTAAGCTATGGAGTTATCTGATGTTCTTGTTAGCAAGGTGATGGTTGATTTTGTGGGCGCTACTTTGAGTCTATTGTGTGTGAGCCAGTCTTGTATACTGTTTATGTATGTTTGTAGGTTATTTGCAGCGGTGTCGATGTTGTTCTGGGTGGATATTAGAGTGATGTCATCTGCATATGATGATAAGGTAAGCTTGTTATCTATGGGTGTTGGAATGTCATGCATGTATAAGTTGAACATTGTTGGTGAGAGAACAGAGCCTCGAGGGACCCCGTTCGGAAAAAGCTTGTTTTTGGATGACTTGCCATTAAATGTGACATGCGAGTATCTTCCTGAAAGATAGTTGCTCAGCCACCTTTTGGTGTTATTGTGCATGTTTGTGTTGAGTATTTTGTTTATGAGAGGGAAGCGTGGGATGCATCAAATGCTTTACTAATGTCTATTGCTGCTAATAGTGTACGTTGAGCTGGTCTTCTGGAGTTGATGCCATCCATGATGTGCTGCGTGAGGTTAGTGAGTAATGTCGTGGTTGAGTGGTGAGGTCTGAATCCATGTTGAGTAGGCGATAGTGGTACTTGTTGCGCGGTTTTGTGGATCGTCGCCTACCACTAACTAGGTCCTTAAGGAGGCTCATTGAAGACTTTCCTGAAAGATTATAGCTTTCCTTAAAAGCTGTAGCCTCGTAAGGCCTTCTCTGGCTTTACTAAGCCATAGTCTATTGGTAGTGGTATTGTCTTCTAATTTCGTAAAAATTAGGAAAAGTTATTGCTTTAAGTATGGTGAAAGAACGGTTTTAATATACAATATTTATTAGTTAAGTAAAGAAATGCGTTAGAAATGTAGATAAATAGATATAAAGTTTAACATCATAATAAGTACAAGTTTCACTGTTCTACAAAGCATCGGTCCACCCATATACCACTTCAGAGAACGAGCAGCTTGCGGCATCATTGCCAAGTATAAAGTCTTTCAGGTTCAACACACCAACAAGGCCACTGCCGGCCTTTGGGCAAAGCAAGCAAAGCGGCTGCTTTGGGCCCCGCGCTATTAGGGGCCCTGCAAATATATGAGTACAGTATAAAAAAATATTTTGGTTTTGAGTGGTAAATTAAATACGGCTTGTCATAATAACTCTTCATATACAGTAGTATTCATATACAATAGTATTCCGTATTAATTATATATTTTGTTATATTTCAGATATCGACTGACAGTGATGCCTCCAAAGAGATTGCGAGATACTGCTCGGAATTATCTCAGCGGTCACCAGAAGAGACAGCGTGAAGCGAAGCGGAAATCAGAACTTGAGCGTATGTATGGGTTATTTGAAAAATTTCTTGAGAAACGCGATCCACAGGCTGAAACTGAATAAGATGTGCCTGCGCCGTCACATGCATCATCATCATTGATAGATGAAAGTGAACTAGATGCACCTGCGCCGTCACATGTGTCATCACCAGTTTTGATAGATGAAAGTGATATCCAGAGGGAAGAAGAACCCATGGATCAGATTCCAATTCTGCAAAATCAGCCTCTGGATGCACTCAAAGATCCAGGTCAATGGCCGGAAACTGTCAGCACAAAAGTCAGAGATTTACTAGTGAGTAAAGGCCCACCACAGTGTGAGGAAGACTATAAGTTTCCAGAGATGACAATAGCCGCAAGTTTTTAAAAAGTCATTACAAGAGGCGGATGGAAAATGGAGAAGTTGGTATACGGAAATGGCTGATTTATTCAATCTCTAAGAATCAGATATTTTGTTTCTTTTGCAAGTTATTTGAAAACTCCAACAATGCCTTGGGGTGTGGAGGATTCTGTGACTGGGTGAATACTAGTTCCAGACTGTCTGAGCACGAAAGACCACAGGGCCATCTGAAGGCGACTCTTCAATGGATGGAACTCGAACAACGTTTGATCAAAAGTTGCACTGTGGATCAACTCAGTCAGGAACGAATTAATACGTAGAAGCTTAGGTGGAAAAATGTGTTTGAGCGCCTCTTCGCCATTGTACAGTACCTCGTTGAGCACAACATGGCAATCCGAGGATCACTAGATACAATCTTCAGACGGAATAATGGCAACTTCCTTGGACTGGTTGAGCTTATCTCAAGATTTGATCCCGTCATGCAAGACCATCTTAGAAGAATAGTCAATAACGAAATTCATGATCATTACCTGGGAAAATGAATCCAGAATGAACTCATCTCGCTCATGGGCAACAAAGTTTGAGCAACCATTGTACACAGAATTAAAATGGCAAAGTATTTCTCTGTGATCCTTGATTGCACACCCGACATTAGTCACAAGGAGCAGATGTCCCTTACTTTGCGATATGTCTCTGATGGATCATCAGGTACTGAAAGTGGAATTTTTGAACACTTCATCAAGTTTATTGAGGTGAAGGAGACCACAGGAGAAAACCTACTAGAGGTACTGATGAGAGAACTTCACGAACTTGGACTGAAAATGAGTGATATTCGTGGACAAGGATACGATAATGGTGCGAACATGAAGGGACACTCATCAGGCGTTCAAGCGCGACTTCTGGAAATGAATTCAAGAGCATTCTTCACTCCATGCGCATGCCACAACTACAATTTGATACTTAGGGACATGGCAAAAACATGTGTTCAAGCCATTTCATTTTTCGGGGTTATTCAACGCCTGTATGTCTTCTTTTCAGCCTCAACCCATCGATGGTCAGTCTTCTGCAAGTATGTGAAAGAGTTCTCAGTGAAGCCCTTGAGCGAGACAAGATGGGAATGCTGTGTGCATAGTGTCAAAGCTGTACGATATCAAGCTGTCGAGATCTATGATGCACTTGTCGAAATTGCTGAAAAAGTAAAAGATCCTCAAGGAAGAAGCGAAGCAGAATCACTTTGCAAAGCGATGAAGAATTTTAAATTCATTGTTGCTGTCATATTCTGGTATGACCTCCTCTTTCAAGTCAACTACGTGAGTAACTGAGTAAAGAGCTTCAGAGTGATTCAAAGCATCTGGCAAGTGCCATCGAGAGTTTGGAAAGAACGTGTAAGTGGATGAAAGAATATCGGGAGAGTGGATTTCAAAGTGCTGTAACAGATGCCAAAGAGATTGCAGAGCAGCTTGAAATCGAGCCAGAATTCAAGACAACACAGGTCAGACGAAAGAAGATGATGTTTTCATATGAAGGTCAAGACCAGTGAATTGAAGATGCTGAAGAAAAATTTAAAATTTCTGTGTTTAACGCAATTTTAGACACTGCCATATCCTCCCTGGAACGACGATTCGAACAACTGAGAGAATATCACTCAAATTTTGGCTTCATGTACTTGTTCACAAAGATGTCCAAGACAGACCTACTTAAGCACAGCAAAGATCTCGAACTTGAACTGACTGATGGAGAAACCGCGACATTGATGGATTCATGCTTGCTGAGGAAATGGAAGCCTTGAAACCAATTCTTCCAGAAGATATACAAAGTGATCCACTGAAGATATTGGGCTTCATCACTTTGAACAATCGTTCTGTGGATTTCCCAAATTTCACGACTGCATTGCGAACACTACTGACTATTCCAGTTACTGTTGCATCTGGGGAAAGAAGTTTCTCAAAGTTGAAATTAATAAAAGCGTATTTACAGTCGACGATGCTACAGGATCGACTCAGTAATCTGGCGATCCTCTCCATTGAAAACGACATTGCGAGAAACTGTAACTATACAGACCTCATTTCCGAATTTGCCACTATGAAAGCCAGAAAGGTTTCCATGTGATCACATCCAAAATAAATGATATTTGTTGTTGAATCATTGTTCTTTTCGTTCAGTAAGCATGCACCCACTATGGGTAGGTAACTTTAACCTTAGGGCCCTACTTTAAAAATCTCGAATTGGGCCTCGCATTTGCTAGGGCCGGCCCTGAACAAGGCTTCCACACGTCGTTCACCACCATTAAAAGCAACAATGCTTTGATTTATCATACTTCAACAAGTAGCTCAATCCATAATCCTTTCCTGTGCGTTTATCCGTGGTTTACAATATAGACAGACCTGGTTTTATATGTCCAGTAGAATATTCTGAATAAAATATCACCATAACTCGTGGCATATATCGTCAACTGATGAGGTTGGATGAGAAACAAAGTTGGGTAAAGTTTTGGTCCGATTAGTTTATACTAAGGGACTGCGCCTGGCAGATCAAAATTGTCCTTTTCTGTCAGTTGATAATTCACTGGTCGACAAAATCGAACTTTTTATTTGTCACATGAACAAAAATGGGTGGATCTTATAGGTTTTTTACTGCTGAGTTCAAAAATGACCTCAAAATTTTTCTATCACCCACCAATATTGAGTGAATCGAAAATTAAATTTGGACTAATTTATAGGCGTAATAGCAATATCAAAGTAGAAAATGCATATTGAATTCACCTAAAATGTGGCTACTGATGATTTACGCTTGTATTTCGCCTCTGTGCCATCCCTTGACAATGTCCAGCAGTAGTCATCCAACATGCTGGGGCTCCACTTGTCCTGGTATCGCTTCTCCATCGTGGATACTTGTTGATGAAAGCGTTCTCCATGCTCATCACTAACATTGCCTAAGTTTGTTGGGAAGAAGTCGAGATGTGAGTCAAGAAAATGAATTTTCAACATGTTGCACCCCACTTCTTTGTAGGCCTTGAGAAGTTCTTCAACAAGTGACTCTTAATTTTCGGCCTTGAAGTTTCCGAGGAAATTTGTGTTCACTACTTTAAATGCTCTCCAAGCTGCTCCTTCAACTTCACTTAGAGTTTCATCAAACGTGCTGTCTCTCATGATTTCTCTAATTTGCGGGACCACATATCCCTTCTTTGATTTTGACCTCGCTGATCCTCGGAAATTTCTGTTTCAAGTAGAGACCCCCCCCCCCTGCCATTTTGATCCATAGCCTTAACAAAATTTTCCATTAAACCAAGTTTAATATGTAGTGATGGCAAATAACTTTTTTGGGTTAAGAAGAGGTAAACTGGTGAGATTTTTCTGCTCTGGAATCAACGCTTGTCGAAGTGCCCATTGTTTCTTTGAGTAATGGCTTTCCCTTGCTCTGCTGTCCCATTCACAGAGGAAACAACAGAATTTCGTATAACCCAGTTGTAAATCAAGAAGAAGTGCAATCACTTTCAAGTCTCGACAGATATGCCAAGAGTATTTATCATATTGGATATGTTTCACAAGCAGGTGCATATTGTCGTATGATTCCTTCATATGTACGGCATGTGCTAATGGAACTGAAGGGTATTTATTTCCATTATGGAGTAATATAGTTTTTAAACTCAGCTTCGAGGAATCAATAAATAGGCGCCATTCGTTTGGATCATGTTGTTGGCCAAGGGTTTTCGTGAGAGGGTAGAAAGTTTCTTTGATGCTTGCGGTAAAAAGATATCTTAGTGCCTTTTTCTTGAAGATTCCAACCTTTCAACCTGGAAGCCGAAAGTTCGGATTGATTTTTTGACAATTTCAGATCACAGACAAGCTCGCTCAGGTCTGCTTAAGATATTAAGTGAGGCTCTGTCGATGAACAAGATGGTTCAAACATTGGATCAACATCGTCCGTCAGTAAACCACGTTGAGCATTATGGCTGATGGTAAATTTGGGTATTGTACCATATATTTAGATTTCGCAGTAATGCCTAGTATATTTGTTAAGCAGAAATAACAATCCGTTAAATGGTCTTTCGGCTCTCTCCATATCATCGGAACAGCAAACGGCATTTGACGAGACCCATTTACCCAGCCTGTCAGAAGCCTTAAACACGTAATACAGCATATATGAGGTGCCCACGTCTTGTTCTGATCCCCTACCTTGCAACCAAAATAAAGTTGATATGCTTTTTTGACGAGAGGGGTGAAATTTCGCCTTTGAAATTTATATAAGTGTTAACTCTCTGCACACATAACAGAAACAGTTTGGATGGTTGACACACTTGCGTGGCATTCTGTCATGAAACAATACGAACGCACTGACACAAAAAATGATTAAGGAAAATCACGAATAAAATGCACGATGTTCACTGATTGAAATCAAATGAGTAACTGACAAATGAAAGTCAACAGTGCCGTGTAGCGACTTATAAGCAGAGGAAGAGGAAGGGGTAGACCCCGCCCCCTTCCTATTCTCACTCAAATCCTAAGTAATGTAAATTCGTGTGTCACTCTAAAACTGCGGGTGATAGAAAAATTCTGTTTTCATTTTCGTAATCAACGTTAAAAATTACATATAGTTCAAGTAAAAATATCTCTGTGACAAAAACTTTGTTGACCAGTGATATATATAATCGGCCTGATATGACGCATGTAATATTATTTTATGCTTGAAAGAATGGTCTTTTAATATATCAGGTCATCCCATAAGTAATGTCGTTTTTTACGATAGATTAAGTTTAAACTAGTCCTATTCGGTTTAAGCATAAATTTTCCGAAGGTTATATCTAAGAGGAGATCTATCGTGTTTCGCTACATACTTTACAGACCTTGACCAGTGAAGACGTGTGTTTTGCTTTATGTGAACCCCTCATAAACATGGCGGTATCAGAAGAGCATATCAGGCATATAATGCTTTACGAGTTCAAAAAAGGGAATAGTGTAACTGAAGCAACGCGAAACATTCAGGACGTTTATGGCAACGATATTCTGCATGTGAGGAAATGTCAAAGATGGTTTCAAAAGTTTAGGAATGGTGACTGCTGTTTGACAGATGCAGCACGCTCTGGACGCCCTGCTGAGTTTGGTGATGACCTGCTGTTAGCCGCACTTGAAGAAGACTGTTCAACAACTGTCGAAGAATTGCCCCAAAAACTCAATTCATCCCCGTCCACCATCCATCGACATTTGCAACAACTCGGGAAAGTGCCTAAGTTAGGAAAATGGGTGCTACATGAATCGTCGGTCGACAATCTGAGGGTGTGGGTAAACATTAGCACAGCTCTTCATTCCCGTGAACTCCAAGATCCGTTTTTGCACTAGTGACTGGTGATGAAAAGTGGATACTGTACTAGAATGTTAAGCGCCGTCGACAGTGGGTTTGTGCCGGAGAACCAGCGACACCACAGCCAAAACCAAATCTTTACCCTCGGAAGGTGTTGCTTAGTGTTTGATGGGATAAAGGTGGTGTAATACACTTTGAAACCTTACCACACAACCAAACAATCACCTCAAGTCTACTGTCAACAACTGGATCGATTGAACACTGCACTAAAAGAAAAGAGACCACCTTTGGTTAATCGGAAAGGAATCGTGTTCCACCACGACAACGCACGTCCTCATACCGCTCGGATCACTTCTGCAAAAATTGTGGAGCTTCGGTGGGAAAAACTTCCACATCCTCCATATTCTCCAGACCTTGCGCCTTCAGATTATTATCTCTTCAGGAGTCTGCAAAACTATCTTGACGAGAAACAGTATACTTCTTTAGATGACCTGCACACCAGTCTTTGTACGTTTTTTGCCTCAAAACCGCCTGAATTTTATAAACATGGCATTGAAAAGCTTATAGGACGTTGGCAGAGTGTCATTGATTCCGATGGAAAATATATACTAGATTAAAAAGTTTCAGTCGAGTTTGTTTTTTGTCCTTCAAATTCCGTTCTAAAAAACGACATTACTTATGGGATGACCTGATAAAATAATTTTTAGTATCCAAATATAGTACCCGTTAGAACTTGTGGTGACAACACTTCTTTGCCGGACACCGGTACGACTTACAGTCTGCACCCGCAGTCTACTTTCAGACACGAATGAGAGCCGCGTGTCTCAAAGGTTAGTGCGCGCACCAACCACACGTTGTAGGACTTTTCCGCCTTACAACTAATGCTTCTGACCCTTCAGTGATCTTAGGCTGATGGCTTCGCTGGAGGATTTCAGAGAAGTAGACTAAGAAGTCTCTCAGGTTGCATCAAAAAAGCTGGCTGCCTATCTCTGGTATCCGAGCGAAGACTCGGCGTCATTGGCATTGTTTTCTGATGAAATCGATATACAAGAGAAAAGACCGATGATTCAAGCGTTTAAGAAGCTGCCTAAGAAGAAAGACCCGCGTTGGATAGTGTGTGAAACAACTAGGGCATACAAAGACAAAAGGATAATGAACATTATTATGACTAGATCATTGAACCTCTTCAAGGCCATAAAATTAGATGATAGTTTCATAAAGCCAAACCCTGATAGAAGGAGTGAGCAGGCAACATACATAAATGCGAAAGATTTAGTGCACCACCTGAAAGTTGTTAACGATTGTGCTGGGCGGGTAGTTAAACTCGCTTCAGACTTCAATGATACAGTCACAGCCAATGAGGAACAGCGCCAATTTCTTTTCCGTATTATGTAATTTCATCGCAACAAAATTCCTAAACCCCCAAAATCCAACTTCCTGTCGTGATATTTTTAATACAAGTTTGTTTTGAATGTATTTAATTTGGAATTCAAATACTTTTTTTTTCAGTCCTCCCGCAGTGCCTAAACAAACATCAAAGTGGATAAATTTTTTACTTCTTACTTGTTTTGTCAAATGTCATCAAATAAAACCCTGTCTGACTTCAAATTCGCATTTTATTTTCTTCCCATTATAATTTGGAACACACCAATGCCCAGGTGCATATTTGATCAGGAGCAAGATGCGCCGTAAATTTGCTCCCAACCCTAGTGAACGAAATGCACTCGTTTCACATATCATCTCGGGACTTGCTCTACACAAAGTGGACCAAGAACTTAGAATATCAGCAATTGCAAACCGTCCGTTGATGCAGGCTTGTATATATATTTTTTAATGTTTAAACTGATATTACCTTTTTCATTCCGTATGATATTAAATAAGTAAAAAAACAAAATAATATAACAATTATTTCCTAAAGGTAAGTTGTATTTACAATTTTTATATTATATAAGTTTCTGGTGTCGGATCACCGGAATTAATTAAGAGAGTAACTCGCAAAAGACGTCGTGGCCAATGTCGGAACGTCGCTTCCCCTCGATCATCGAAGTTCAGCAACATTGGGTCTGGATTGTAGTTGGATGGAAGTTCCTCCTTCGTATCCAGATTACGTAGCGACCCGCGGTTCGGATCCCACGTACAGTCGTAGGTCCCCTCCGTCATACGATTTTAGATATCGCGAAAGGGGTTAACAACCCCCATCATTACATTTTTTTTTTTTGTAAGGACACGAATATTGTTCAGTTTTTACCTTCGAATCGCTTCAATGCATAGTTTAAATTTAGGGTACTTACGTAATTTATTATGGGGACTAACCAAACTGTTTATTATGTATTTTTGCTCTCGTCATTTTCGTTTAAACTAACGAAAATATCACAACTTAACCTAACCACTCATCAAGGACGTACAGTTGACCTAACCGGGCATTCAATTAACCTAACCTAACTGAATGCCCGGTTAGGTCAACTGTACGCCCTTGATGAGTGGTTAGGTTAAGTTTTGATATTTTCGTTAGTTTAAACGAAAATGACGAGAGCAAAAATACATAATAAACAGTTTGGTAGTCCCCATAATACGCAAGTACCAAATTTAGTATACATTCGTTAACGTGAATATTAGTTTATATCAGTTAACAAAAATGCGAACTACGAATAAGAGTTTAGCGCAACAGTGTGAGAATGGGGCTCTGACCTCGTCAAAGACAAAAACATTTTCACTCACGGACAAAATTCACGAAACAATTTTTTTTGCGCAAAATGACATTTTTGTTGCATTTCTCCAAAAAACGAAGACGGCTCAATCTAAACTTATTTAACTTAACATAACATAACCTATTTAACATAACATTTAACATAGCCAAATCATTACTTAACCTAATATATATATATATATATATGCCACCTGGTTTTACAATATCACCTAGGTTTTATTTTGCTTGTTAAAAAGCAATTATTCATATGAAGTGTCAAAGAGTGAAACAATTTTAGTTACAAAAGTGAAGCCAGTATTACGAGTAAACTATCTGTATGTCACGACCTAAAAAAAAAAACAATCTTGACCCTTCACCCCCCAAATAACTGCCCTGATTACGAAGTGTGTATATATATATAATTATATATATATTGTTGAATTTCTTTTCCTTTTTCTGAAAATTTCAACACTATTACATAATATCAATTTATACTTTTCAAGAATTTAAATTTATACATGATAATAAATAAATAAATAAATAAATAAATAAATAAATATATATATATATATACATATACATATATATATATATAATTTATATATATATATATAATGTGCGTAATAAATAATGTGAATATATATATCTTTTGTCTTTTGTAATAACTATAAGCGTTTGGAAACTGACTATATATATATATATATATGGGATGTAAAAATGTATGTTACAAGATATTAAAACTAGTTTGAATCATATTTTATACCCTGAAAGCAATTTTTTTTTATAATCATACCCATTAAAAAAATAATAATAAAAAAATGGCGTTAATAGTTTTGTTTATAAACAATAAGTAAATATTTAATTTTCTCCTTTAAACCAAATGTAAATTCATAATTGAGGTTCAAAGGTATTTAGATCGTAAAATAACTGTAACTCCAAATTATAAATGTATAAATGGAAAATTGATAACGAAAAGAAACAATAAATTTTGAGTAAAGACTCCACCTTAACTCTTAAACTTTGACTATAGAATAAAATTGTTAAATTTTGGTGAATAATTATGAGGAAAAAGAAATGATTAGGGGCGGGGTTAATAGTGGGGGTTGGTTTGGAGGGAAGGAAAGATTGCTGTAGGGTGTGTGTGTGCGTGTGTGTGGCTGGGGGAATGGGGAGATTGTTTCTGAGAAGGTTGGTTACTCGGTTTGTCTCTCCAAAATGGCCCGTTTCCTTCCTTTAAAATTCAACGTTTTATGAAAGAAAATTATTTTTGAGGTTGTTTTTTCCTTTATGACGTGAGAGCGTGTGTATGTTCAGTGGTGGTCATTTTGAAATTTAGACGCGAATGTGTGCTGTTTCGTTAGTTATTGAGTGACTATTTCGTTGGATGAGTCCTACTATATAGGGCTCTTGCGTAGTGGTTTTATACTTACTGAGTGAAGTTTATACACTATATTTAAAGCGTATGTTGTATAATCTAGTAATAACAGTGGTAGTGTTGTTTCTGGTCAGAATACAGTATATATACTCGTTCATTAACGCGGTGTAATATTAAATTCAAATCATGTTTGGTCACGGAACGTAGCCTATAAGAGGATTGAAATTATAGTTTGTATTCTTCATGCATTTTCGGCATAAAAAAGTTTATAGAATTTTCTAATCGCGATCTTAGCTTTATAATTACATTCAAGGTACAATTATTATAATGCCCAAATACCCTAGATATGACAGAATTTTTTAAGTGTAAAAGTGAGTGAAGATTAAATGCAATACAGTATGATAGTGTGATAGGCCCAGTGATAAAACACTTTCTTCGAATTTGAATGGGAAAGAGTGACATAATAGCATTGCCTAAGGATGCATATTTGAATTCCGGCTGAATGTAATGTTAACATCAACCCTATATAATAAGTCGGTATACATAAACTCATTGCGTTTTCACTTATTATGCGAATCTCTCTTCACTGTGCGAGAATTTGTTGACAAATGGCAAATAATGAGTGGAGAGGATTGCAAATAAACGTCAACCCTCTTTATTTTCTTGTTAATGGCTCTCAAGATATTGTGAAGGTAAGTTACGTTCATCTGAGGGAAGGAGTTTGCTTTGTGATCCCATCCGTAGTAAAGTGTGTGTATATATATATATATATATATATATATATATATATATATATATATATATATATATATATATATATATAATATACGAGTAGCGTTCTAAGCCAATCTTTTCACCGCTGTTGGGTAGAGTGAAAGAGTATAGGTATTGGGGTATTTCCGTCCTGACTGCATAAATCTGTGCTTGACATTACAGAAAGTTTTACTGACCCCTCGTGGTTCAAGGACATAAAACGACCAAACACCCAACCACCTTGCAAAGAAAAGTAGGCTCGGGAACATTATTAATTTAAGTTAATAATTAAACTCAGGTTGTGATGGGCTTATTATATGCGGCCCTCAGTCTAGGCCTATATCTACTGCGATTTTTATTATATGTACAGTATATGGAAGAATGTTTTGCAGTGGATGAAGAAGGCTTCTACTCCCAGATCAAAACGTTTGTTCCTTGAGACGTTCTTTGTAGGGTGATCTTTGTTCCAAGATTACAAATATTATTGACATTGGAATCGTGCTTCTACCCCATCGCGAAGCAGCGCATCAAAACAGGTTTTTTACAGTATGAGATGAAGATAGCTATCATTTGTAAATTTTTTAAATTTGAAATTATCCATTTGTATTCGTGTGTATGTATATATATATATATATATATATATATATATATATATATATATGATGCAAACCCACAAGGAAAAAGAAAAACGATTCCAAGGCCATTCGTGTATTCAGAGCTACACCTCGTCAGGGAATGACGTCATTCCCTGACGAGGTGTAGCTCTGAATACACGAAAGGCCTTGGAATCGTAGGGAATGACGTCATTCCCTGACGAGGTGTAGCTCTGAATACACGAAAGGCCTTGGAATCGTTTTTCTTTTTCCTTGTGGATTTGCAGTATATATATATATACAGGGTGAGTCAAAAGTAGCGCCCGATTTCTGTCAGTTGATTGTTTGTTTGCCATTTGTATTACAGTGTACAAGAAGGTAGAAATAAATGAATGACATGTTTATCTAACCATTTATTCGGGGGAAAATTATTACGGAACTGTACCAAGCTGTTTTACTTGCAATTTTCAAAGTGCCCTCCCTCGTGATCGATGCACAATTGCAGCCGAAAAAAAAGAAATCGGGCGCTACTTTTGACTCACCCTGTATATATATATATATATAATATATATATATATATATATATATATATATATATATATAAAAGAAGAAATTAATAAACTAGAAGAAACACAGAGACATTTCACAGCAAAGATTGATGGATGCAAAGAACTCAATTACTGGGAAAGACTACGTAAACTAAATCTGTACTCCCTGGAAAGAAGAGAGGTACACTATAATCTACATATGGGAAATGATCGAAAAACTGGTACTAAACCCAAACCAAACAACGCTGGAAAATATGAAAGGCAGAATGTGTAGTGTTCCCAAATTAAAGGCCCGACAAGGGACCTCCTCAACACTGAAGGAAAATAGCTTTGTTGTCAGGGGAGCCAAGACTTTTTAACCAGCTTCCAAAAGACCTCAGAACAGGGCTGGGAGCGGTTAACCGGTTAAAAATTTCCAACCGGTTAATTTCGGTTAAAATCAGTTATTTCAATAAATTCATATAAAATGCACAAATCGTGGACAGAGAGATGCTAAAATATTCTCAGTAAAAAGGTTGTCGAGTTGACGAGAGTCCATTAAAATGGTGGAAGTCAAGACGGAATGACTACCCAACATTGAGCCGCCTTGCAAGGCGATATTTGGCTGTTCAAGCTACATCAGCATCGTCTGAACGATTATTTTCGGCTTTTGGACTCGTATTTGAGAGTCGATGCGTGTCGCTTAAGAAAGAAACAGCGAGCGCCATCATATTTTTACATGAGAACGGGCAGTAGTTAAGTTTATATCGATGCCTGTTCTTGCATCTCCAGGTCGCAGACATGGGCGTAAGTATAGATTTAATTGCATTTAAAATGTCAAATACTTCTAATAGGAAGTAAATTTATTGTGTGAGCAATTTATAAATAATTATGCAAAAAAGTATATCGATTATTGATACGTACCCCGGTATGCACTGCATGCAACTCATTCATGGACTGCACGCCACTGATTATATTTATATATACCGTATACAAATTAACCGGTTAAATGAAAATTTTAACCACTCCCAGCCCTGCCTCAGAAACATTACAGGGGTTGAAGTGTTCAAGAGAAGACTAGATGCCTGGCTCAAGACGGTACCAGATGAGCCGGGTTTACCTGGCTATATGCGGTGGAGAGCGCAAAAAAGCAACTCGCTCTTCCATCAAGCCAGGCCTAGAGGCGGGGCCACCAGCTTAACCTTCGTGTGAAGAGAGACCAACACACGGAACATCGAGGTTAACGAGGTGTGTGTGTGTATATATACAGTATATATAATCTCTGTTTCATATATATTTTTTAGGTAATTTTATGCCACCAATAGCCTAAGCCCTAAAGAATGCAATATCTTCCACAAAGATCATACGATCGGATATATTGTTTTGAAAGTATATAATACCCTTTTCATAAGCTGCTACGTTAGGGTTCACGTTAATCAGCAGTTAAGATATCGGTTGACCTACAGTAAAGATGGATAAAGAATTGAATTTAATAACGTTGCATAATAGATTGCAGATAGAAGCAGTACATCTTTTGCAGGAGTGGAACATACCAAAAAAAAACTAGGAATGTAGAAAACATAAAATTGTGATTAAAATCGTTCATAGTAATTGCGTATGGAGGTACCAAAAAAGTGGATGTAATAAAACAGTTTCGGTGCGCAATGGAACATTGTTCGAAGACACTCCTATTCCATTATCTAAGATTATTATGTTTATTTATCGCTGGGCTAACATGAAATTTTCTAATCGTGAACTCGGAATTAAAACCGATGCAATAATGGAGTATAACAACTATTTAAGAGAGGCGAGCTGTACTATCCTAACCTAACCTAAATTAATCGAACCTAACCTAAGACTGAATCAAACTTGTGTGAATTTACGTAGAGAGAAAGAAATAAAAATGATTTGTTAAACGACATTTCAAACTTTTCTTTAAATGCTAGACATTATAACCGGATACGTATAGTTTACCTTCTATTTCAGTTAAGCTGTGGTTCATATATCTCAGTTTTGGTTAATTTCCGCAACTAAGGAAGGCCAAAATTAAATTTTGCACATAAAATTACATTAAAAAAATATCTTTATTAAAAATCAAGTGAATGAAACCGAGAAGACTATATATACAGGGTGTCCCATAAGTCCGGCATCATAGGAGAAATTCATATTTTTCTATTTCTACAAACCATAATTCATATGCTCGGGATGCCAATTTCTCGTCCACCATTCTGTTCAGTGATGAGGCTGTTTTTTATGGAAATGGTGAGGTAAATCGACAGAACACCCGCTACTGGTCTCAAAACAACCCTCACTGGTATACCTCTTCAAAGGAACAAGGTGCATCTCGGGTGATGGTATGTGTGGCATTTGGAAGGATCGCATCATCGGCCCCTCTGTTTCGATGAACATGTCACTGGAGGCACCTACCTACGTATGCTCAAGGAAGAAGCATTTCCCAGTGTCTTGAACGAAGAAGGAAATTTCCCAACATGGTTCCAGCAAGACAGCCGCTCCTGCACATTACAGCACCCAAGTAAGGGAATACCTGTACCAACAATTCCCTGGTCATTGGATAGGACGTCGAGGGCCTGTGGAATGGCCAGCTAGAAGGCCCGGATCTCACGCCACTAGATTTTTATCTCTGGGGCCACTTGAAAGCGCTGGTATACGCAGAGAAAATTAGGAGTGTTGAACATTTGCGGCAGCGCATTATTGGGGCATGTAACACCATTACTCCTGACATCATTCACCGTGTGCTTGCTGACTGAGTATCACGTCTGAATTTGTGTATTGGAAACAATGGTGGACATATTCAGCACGTTCTGTAAATAAAAGCTTTTGTTTTGCCTTTTTTTATTATTTTTCCTATGATACCGGACTTATGGAACGCCCTGTGTATATATATATATATATGTATATATATATATATATATATATATATATATATATATATATATATATATATAGAGAGAGAGAGAGTTACAAGGACAAGAAATACCTCAAAAGGCCTTGCGGCCCATACCGAGGAAATACTAATGGTAACGGGTGCCAGGGGAAAATTCCTACACATTGTCACAGATAGCTTCTCGAACAGCCACCCCAAAAGACAGTAACACACATCCTCAAATAGTGTGCAAGATTCAGTCTAACCTTTTCTTGAACTGATCCACAGAGGAACTGTTCGCAACTTCTGAAGATATAAGAGCTGTGACACGTGGAACAGATCTTATAGGTAAAATAATTCCCACACACACTAGTGCTAAACCGTTTCAAATCCAACTTCCAATTATTGTTGCGAGTTGAGTTATTTAAACTAAACATGCCCCTAAAATCAACATCGTCGAACCCGTGTAAGAGCTTAAAAACCTCGACGAGTTGACCGCGCAGCCTCCGAGTTTCCAGCGAAAACAAATTCAGGGCGTGTAAGCGTCGACTGTAGCCCATATGCCTAACAGAAGAGATTAACTTTGTGGCCCTCGCCTGGAATCGCTCCAGCCTCTCAATATCTTTCCTGAGGATGGGCGACCAGAACTGCACAGCATACTCCAGGTGTGGCCGAACCAGGAAATTGTACACAGAGAGCACAATATCTCTGTTTCAAAATCGCCTCCTCATATAACTCGACAGCAGCTGGGCTTTCTTTTCCACCTCTACGCACTGTTTGCTAAACTTAAGGTCGCTGCTAATTAGCACACCCAAGTCTTTTTCCAAATCAGTCGCCTCGATATTACTTCCCAACATGGAGTAGTCAGACTTGAGATTGGCGAAGCCAAAGTGCATGACCTTGCATTTACCCAAGTTAAACGGCATTTGTAATTTTTCGAACCACATTCCTCCCTACGTAGGTCCGCACGCAGTTGCTCGATCGCTTCGGGCGTCCCAACATTGGCCCCAAGCTTGGAGTCATCAGCGAATTTGGTGATCCTACTGACGATGCCAGCGTCGATATCATTTATGTAAATGATAAACAACAGTGCCCCCAAAATGGAACCCTGAGGAACCCCGCTAGTGACTGAGGCCCAACCCGGGGTAGCCCCTTTAATTACAACCCTTTGCTACCTATTGTTCAGTCAGTTTCCAATCCAGCTACCTACTTCCCCCATGGATACCCAGCGCGCGGACTTTGACCATTATCCGGCGGTGAGGTACCTTATCAAAGACTTTCTGAAAGTCGAGATAAAGTATATCAATCGCCTTACTCTTATCGTAGTCACTCCACATGACGTGGAAAAAACTCGAGGAGGTTGGTGAAACACGACCTTTGCCGTCTAAACACATGTTGGGAGTTCCCAAGCAGCTTGTAAGAATATAAAGGTCAACGATCCTATCCGCTATTATCCCCTCTAATAATTTACATACGACCGAAGTGAGACTAATGGAACGATAGTTCCCTGGACTTTCGTGATCCCCTTTCTTAAAGATAGGGGTCATGTTGGCTTCCCTTCAGGCACCTGGCCCGTCTCCAACGATTTGTTGAAGACTGTAGCCAGGTTGGGAGCCACCTGGTCGCGCGCTTCCCGCAAGATTCTGCGGAGGAACTGGTCTCGCCCAGGAGCCTTAAAGAGAAAGAGACAGAGAGTTACAAGGATAAGAGGAAGCCTCAAAGACCTTCCGGTCCACTCTGGGAGGTTCCTGTTATTAAACAAGTTTATTTTTCTTTCAACTATCCTAGCAGTAGTAGAAAACTGGATAGAAAAGGATAAGGCTCTCTTCCCACCCTCTGCTTCCTCCCTGCCAGAGGCAGGTACGGAAAAAGGTTAAGGAAAATACCTTGACCCTGGAAAAGTAGCCAAGGAAATTTTACAGTAAAGTGAAGAATATATAAAATAGCTCTATAATTACGTTTGCACACACAGAAACCGCGCAGGCGAATTCCTGCGGAGTTGCGTTATGTTGGTCTTAAACCATGAGAGTATTTGGTACTTTGTCCAGCCTATTTTTAAACATTTACACTTTGGCTTGAAACAACCTCTGACGGAAGTTGGTTCCAAATATTAACTATTTTTTAGAAGAAATTGCCACAGACAGGGGTCCTAAATGTCTTTGGTTCCAGTTTAAACCCATTATTTCTTGTCGCATTGGTATTAAGTGGCAACAAGTTCCTGTAGTCTACCCTGTTTATTCCATTGAGCATCTTGAAGACTTGAATAAGCTGACCGCGCAACCTCCTCGTCTGTAAGGTAAACAGATTTAGGCGCTCCAATCTCCGTTGTTAGTTTTGCATTCTCATTGAAGAGATCAATTTTGTAGCCCTTGCTTGTACCCCTTCTAACCTTTCTATATCCTTCCTAAGGGACGGAGACTAAAACTGCGCACAATATTGGAGTTGAGGTCTGACTAGTGAATTATAAAGAGACATTACAGTCTCCTTGTTCCTGAACTGGAACTGTCTTTTAATATAACCTATTTTTAAGGCCCTCTTTTCGACTTCTGCACAGTACTTCAACAGTTTGCGATCATTACTGATATAGACTCCTTAGTCTTTCTCTTGATCGGTCTCAGTCATGTTCCTTCCCAAGAGAGAGTAATCGGTCTTCGGGTTTTATAACGTATGTGCATTACCTTACATTTGACCAAGTTGAATAGCATTTGCCAAGTAGCAGACCATTTGCCCAACCTGGCAAGATCATTTTGAAGCATTCTTACGCCCTCCTCATTACCTACACTACTTCGTAATTTCGTATCGTCTGCAAATTTGGAAATTGTACTTAGGAGCCCGTTCATATACATGATAAAAAGCAAAGGACCCTGAACGGAACCCTGAGGGACACCACTGGTGACGGGCGCCCACTTCGAAGCCACTCTATTTATTAATACCCCCCCTCTGCTTTCTATCTTTCAACCAATCTTTAATTCAGTTGGAAATGAACCCTGTGATTCCTTGTCCTCTGACTTTAGCCATCAATTTCGCGTGAGAGACTTTGTCAAAGGCTTTTTGGAAGTCGTGTTACACTATATCTTTTGCCCTACTTGCATCGCATAGAGCAGCAGTTCTGAACCTTTTTCTTCTGTACGTACCCCTTGAACTCTTTCAAGAGATTTTCTGGATTTTCGAGGGGCATAGAGGATTTTTACTTTCTTTACGACCGTGTGACTTGTGGCTGTTTGTTAATCGTATATAAAATTAAAATGGTCATATTTTTAGGACCCCGTCGAGTAACCCCTAAGATTCCCTCGCATACCCCAGGTTCAGAACCTGGGGTACTGGTATAGTGTCTAGAGAACTGGTATAGAGTATGCATATTATGAAAAACTCTAACAGGTTTGTCAGACAAGATCTATGTCGCCTAAATCCATGTTGAGAATAAAAAATTAGATTGTTAGATTCAAGGTGATACACAATACGTTCTGTAATGATGGACTCCAACAGTTTGTCGACAACTAATATTAAACTGATCGGGCAGTAATTACAAGGATTTTTCCTATCACCCTTTTTAAAGATTGGTGTTACATTTGCTAACCTCCAGTCAGTTGGAACTTTCCCTAATTCGATTGATTGTTTGAATATGGTTACTAAGTCGTCAACAACATTGTGGCTAACCTCTTTTTATGCCCTTGGAAGAAATAAGTCGGGGCCAGGTGATTTGTATTTATTCATCTTGTCATTTAGTTGTACCTCATCACTCGTAAAACTTATGGTCTCCACGGGATGGTCACCGTCATACGTAATCCGAGGATTTGGCACTTCAGTTGTCTTCCTCCGTGAAGACTGTAACGAAGAACTCGTTTAACGTATTAGCTATATCTTTATCACTGAATTTCAGTACGCCATTTCTGTCTTTTAGGGGACGTACAGAATTTTTAATTGGCTTTCTGCTATTAACATGGGCAAAACACTCTTTAGGGTAAATTTTCCAGAGTGAAGCAACTCTAGCTTCTTTACCACGTGTGGCTGATCTAATTAAGGTCTTAACCCTCCGACGTAGGTTTACATAGTTTTCTGAATTAGTCTGGTTGAAATATGACTTAAGTAGTTTGTAGGCTCTATTTCTTTCCGTAATAGCGTTGCTAATTTCTAATGAGAGAGAGAGAGAGAGAGACGCATAATAAAAAAAATAATAATTTGATAACTTTATTCTGCTTTTACAAATTTAGCAAAAAAAAAAAAAAAATTTTTTTTTTCAATCGTTCCCACGAAAGTTTCTTTGACTTGCAGTTTTGTTTCCTCAAAAACTGAGCCAAATCCAATATTTGTCTATCGAAAACAATTTTGGCCCACCCACAACAAATAAATGCAATGAATTTCTTTCGTATATTTTTGAAGGTAAATTTTTTAAGAATTATACAGTTTCGAGTGTAAAGAAAAATAAATTTGGAAGTTTATATTTTGTATTTATATTTGTTAGAATTGTTTTTAAAACTTCTGATCAGTATTTATCGACACTTTTCCGTACGAAGGAAGGTAATCGCGTATTATATAAATTCTGAATCTTGTCAGCTTTCGCGTAGATTTGGTTTGTTAGAGTATACTTTCGGAGAGGGAGGTATTTCTTTTTTAATGTTTCTAAGTGAACTAAGGTTAAAGGATTTGATTCTGAGTGCCAAGTGCCAATAATCCGTATCACTCTACGTAAGTTAATTCATACTAGCTCGAGTATGGCATTTTGGTATGAGTTTCATTTATATTCGGAATAAGTACTTTTTACACGCGTATCTCCTCTTATTTTTTTTTAATATAACGGAAATTATTATTATTATTATTATTATTTGAATTATTATTTAAATGATGATGCTATTAAAGTAGCGGGAATAGGACAGCATCATTACGAGTCAGAATATATGTTAAAAGGTATACTTATTTATTCAGTATACGCATGCAAAGTGTTTTAAAATTCATTTTACAGCAAAAGGAATTTCAATTAAAAACCCGCTTCATAAATAAAATTAGATTCGAAAACACTCGTTCTATGAACAGAAAGAAACTAATGGAGCAGTAATTGACCATGATGAGGATATGGTTAATGCCCGATATATATATTCAGAAGTACACCTTGTCAGGGAATGAAGAGAGAAGGCGAGATGACAAAAATATATACAACGGGACAGAAAAACAAAAAGATTAGCACATGATTAACGAGAGTTGATTGGAGGCAAAAGGTATTTTAACAGGATATTGTCAATTTTATACATTCCCGCACTGTTATTGAAATTATTTTTAAAATGGATAAATGCACATTCTAGAATATTCTAGAAACATATCAGAGAAAATAGAAGACTTATTCTGACCATCATACCTCGATTAAATCTTCTATTTTTTCTGCTGTTTCTTAGAGCATTGAGAGTTGTCAGTCCGGAATTTTTAGATTATAAGTATTATAATAGCGTAACTGTAAAGGAATTTGAGCGTAAAAAATCCTTTGCCTACCTTGCCATGTAAATTTTCAATATCTTCCTACTTTACTTAAAGCAACTGGTATCAATGTAGTCTTTAAGTATAATAGTACTGTTAAATCACGCCTAATAAAGAATAGCCCGGATAATGTGGTTGGTTGTGTGTATTCGATCGGATGTACACATTGTGATTCAGTATATATAGGCCAAATGCAAATGGGTAAAACGTTAGATATTAGGGTAAAACAGCATAAATATGCGTGTAGAACAGCAAATAATTCTAATGCATTGTTTAACCATATGTATAGATGTAATCATAGTATCAAGTGGGATAGTTCTAAAGCGCTCCTTGACAACAGATATATAATAATTGAAAGGAATATTCCAGAATGTGTATTTATCCATTTTAAAAACAATTTCAATAACAGTGCGGGAATGTATAAAATTTACAATATCCTGTTAAAATTTTTAATATAATTAGAAATTAAAATCCAATGATTCAGTAGACCCTAATACTATCTGTGCTAGTATACAGTACTTAAAAAGGAGGGATGGCTTCCTGGCAGAGGTATTTTAGTAGATATTATGTTTGACAGCTCATTGTTGTATGCAGAAATGCCCTAAGATTGGAAAAGGGTTAATGTGGTACGTATTTTTAAGAAATGAAGTAAGAGATTTGGGTAACTCTCGACCAGTTAGTTTGACATCACTTGTGTCGGAAAAGTTTTTGAGAAAGTAATAAAGGATAGCATCCAGAATCGCTTCGATAAATACAACCTATCATTAGATTTACGACGTGGATTTGGATCAAGCAGATCTTGTTAACAAATCTTTTGAAGTTTTTAGAGTATGTCACTGACCAGGTAGATCAAGTGGAAGGTATTCATATTTTTGTTTAGATTTTAGTAAAGCTTTTGATAAAGTTCCTCACGGAAGATTATTGTATAAATTGAAACAATATGGAATCGAATGGCGGATAATAAATTTGGTTGAGGGGAGTGCTAAGGGATAGGAAACAGAGTGTTAGTAAATGGGTACGAGTCTGACTGGCAAGAAGTGCTCAGTGGGGCTCCTCAGGGATCAGTCCTTGAACCATTACAATTTACAGTGTACTTAAACGATACGGAGGATGGGATAAATGCAGTGGTGGGCACCGTTAACCAAAAAGTTAACTTCGATAACGATAATCCGTTAACCCCAATTTTTAACTCCGATAACGATAATTTTACTACAAAGTTAACGGAAGTTAACGATAATCCGTTAACGATAACTATTTCTTTACTAACATTTAAAAAAATCAAGGAAAAAAGCTTTAAAACCCATAGAAAATGTTTATTTATGCAAAATCCAACAATAAATAGGTATTTAACTGTATTTTTATCAAGTTTTGCAACTTTTTGTTTGGAAAGGCTTCTGGTCAGACTGAGACTCAGAAGTGCCTGAGACAGAGGCGATCTCAATGTCGAGAATTTCTTCTTGGTGCTCCATGGTTGAAGTTTAAAAGTTGTAGAGAATGCTTGGTAAGAGAACTGAACGCTGTCTAGTTGACGATAATACAGAAGAACCTAAAAAAAGTAAAATATCATCGTATAAAATATGTAACTAAACTAATAAAATATTAATTCAAACAAAATAGCAAAATTAATTCAAAATAATATTAATTATAATAATATTATAATATATAATATATAATATTACGTTATATAAAATATTTTATTTTACTTAACCTTTTTCTGTGAATTTTCAATAGAAGTAAGTTTTCTCTATGTAATTATTTTATCTATAAAATATTTTATCTATGAATTATTTAGTCTATAAAATAAAAATACTTTGTCCATGAATTATTTTGTCTATAAAATATTTTGTCTATGTAATATACGCAATTGTTATTTAATTCGACGACAATATTACGATCAGTGAATAAAAACTATTATTCAAATTTTACATACTATATATACTTTTTTAGAGATTTACTAACGCAGTGTAAAAATACTTATTCATTAGTCATTACTATAAATTAATTTTTCTCAACCGTACATTTTACCATACGTATCTCCATACGTATTAATATATATATAATATTATAGGACTTTTACTAACGTTAAAAGAACCTTCTTACCTTCAATAAAAAGCGCACAACCTCCCCTTGCGAGATCTGGAAGCAGACTGAAGTTATGGCGGTTTGAATTCATTCGCGGAGCGGTGATCTTTTGTGAATGACTCCTCGCAGTTAACGTGTTAACGGACTTTAACAGACTAAATATAGAGTTATCGGAAGTTAACTGGTCCGATAACGATAAATGGAAATTAACTTCCGTTAATAGTCAGTTAAAAAAAGTTAACTTCGTTAATTAACTGTTATCGGATTAACGCTTTAGTGCCCAACACTGGATAAATGGCAAAATTTCTTAATTTGCGGATGACACAAAGCTAGCTGGAGCAGTCAAAAAGGTAGAAAATAGTTTTCGGTACAGAAAGATTTAAATGAACTTATACCTTGGGCAGATAAATGGGAAAAGCACTTTAAATGCCAGAAAGGTAAAGTACTTCGTATAGGAGGAAATAACAAAATTTGGGTATGAAATGGGTGGAAATTGGTTGGAGGCTGTAGGTGAAGAAAAAGATCTAGGCGTAATTATTACCAAAAATCTTAAATCTTCAAGGCAACGGTTCGAGGTTAGGAACAAAGCTAATAAAATTTTGGCCATTATAATTAGTAATGTGAGTTACAAAAGCAGAGAGATAATAACCAAACTTTACAGTTCATATGTTAGGCCATATTTGGAATATTGTATAGAGGCATGGTCTCCTCATCTCAGGCAAGATATGGATACTGTATGTTAGAAGGTGTTCAGCGTAGAACAACTAAACTTGACCTTTGCGTGAGGAGGAAGTATTAAAGGGATCGACTAAAGGAATTAGAAATGTACTCTTTTGAAAGAAGGTGCATTAGAGGTGACATAATTTAACTATACAAAATCTTTGCAGGGTAGCTATAAAAATTCGTTTTATTAAAAACATACAAGAGGCCACATTAAAAAAACTGGGAAGAAGACTTGTAGATTAGATCTACATAGATATTTCTTTAGTTTTAGGGTGGTGAATTTTTGGAATGATTTGTCAACTGCAACATAGCTTTAGCTTTGAAAAAGGGACTTCTTGAAATCTTGTAAATAGAATAAAGGTTTAAGTTTAGCTAATAGCGACATAGTCCAGTGAATGGAGTTACATTAAGATCAATTTATGACTTTTGAAAAAGGCGAATCTTGTAAATAGCTGAAGTTCTTGCATGAAGCTTTGAGGATATTTTCTATATGCGTATAACTTACGTACCAGGTTAGAAGAAAAATTGTGTATCTAGAAAATATTTTAGCGGCATCATAACTTTAAGCTCCATTTTTCTTAAAATTGAAGAAATCAAAATACCATAATTTCAAAGATTCATGGTAAAAAAAATAGACAATGTTTTTCAAACTTGCATGATATCTATAGCAAATACAGGGTGTAGCGAAAGTCCGTTCTCATAGGGAAATAAGATATAACAGAAATGAACGAGAAAATAGTTTTAACTAAACATTACAAACAATACAGTCAACTTACCAATAAATCTAGTACATGCTCAAATTGCATTCCATGTAGCCGTTGACACATTTCTACTCGTCTTTGTAAGCTGTCGGTTATGTTTGAAGTGTTTCCGCACTGTTTCTGTTAACACTGATCTGTAATTTTTTCTTTTAACTGCTGGATCATTCGAGGTCTTGACTCATAAACAACGGATTTTAAGTGGCCCCACAGGAAGAAGTCAAGTGGGGTCAAGTGCCACGTAATACATACAAACTCATCACGATCAATTTTATTATATATTATTTCCCTATGAGAACACACTTGTTACACCTTGTACCGTATATCAAACTTCGTAAAAAAGTTGTGGATGATAATGTGGGAATGGACGCATTTTTTTAAAACTTCAAGTCCAAAGCACTGTCTGAAGCATAAGTTGTAATTGGAAAGAGTACAACAACTACTTTTCAGTATATTGTTGCAAGATTATCAAGACCAAATTTGAAGTTCCTACCTTCAAAGGTGAGGAATCGCAATGCCCTGAAGTGGAGAAACCAGGTAATATTTATAACGTCAAAACTATTACTCCAGTTCCAATAAAAATTTAGAACAAATATGCTCAACGAATAAAGGTAGGAAAAGGTGAAAATTTCATCCCGCAATTGGTTGGTAAATGAAAAAATTATCAAGGACATGTTTCACTGCTTCAAACATTTGGGAAGAAAAAAGGTAGGTTCCTATTATTCCTCCACAATATGACTGAAATCTATACTAGCTATAGATGATGCCTCCGACTGACGACTCCAAACTACATAGTAAAGTGTGGAGTAAACCATATATACGATAATAAAAACTTTTGGATGAAATAAATTGAGGATGATCCCTTGAACCTGTATATGTATTATGTAATACCAGATAAGTTAGAGAACTTATTCATTAAGTCGTCAAACTGTAACCCAAGTTTCAGGTTGGAACTAATGATATTTAAACAAGTTATAACAATTTCAGTGATCAGAGAAATCCATTAAATTGTCACTCGTCTATAAATAATGTTTTGGGTGAGACAAACATTCTTTTTTTTAATAGATTCATAGAGAGTTTATTAAATTTACACCCAGTGCTATAGTTCTACATAGCGTTTATTGAGCAACAATTAATTTGTTTGCCAAAAGGAAGTAAAAAACATTCGTAACAAGCTGAAATATGTCCTGTAATATGAAAATAAAAACCCCGTTAATAGACAGAGTTTATTTCCACGACAGTTTCGACGCCCACTGGCATCCTCCTCGGGTGGATACAGAAACACGAATGAACCAAAACAAGAGGGAAAAACAGTCCAGGGACCGACCGTAAGAAATTAAGAAATTCGCACCTAGGTTAGATCCCATTCTCCCACCGGAAGGGCATTTTCATTAAGTACATTCGCGCAAATTTAAAACTATCTTCCTGTTCTAAACATACAAATTCTATTATATTTTTCTTACATAATTATTGAATTTATTATTAATTTTATTACATTTAATATTGCATAATTATTTATTACAGAAATTATAAATTTATTATTACATTGGTTATTACATTATTGTTTATTATACAGAACTTATAAACCGAAAAACGAATGAAAAAAGCCGATTAGGAAACAATCCAGAGAAATTCGCACCTAGGTTAGATACCGTTCTCCCGAATTTCTTAACGGTCGGTCCCTGGACTGTTTTTCCCTCTTGTTTTGGTTCATTCGTGTTTCTGTATCCACCCGAGGAGGATGCCAGTGGGCGTCGAAACTGTCGTGGAAATAAACTCTGTCTATTAGAGTGGGTTTTTATTTTCATATTTTGACCTTCACGTAAAAAAAGTGAAGTTTTTTGCATTTATTATGTCCTGTAAAATATAAAAAAATCTATACACGAAAGCCAAGCTGATAAGATTAAATCAAATTATTGACATCAAAATATAATCTGTCTTTTATTTTCCCAAATGTATTTGAACTCGATATAATCGATAAAGCTGATTAAAATTAAAATATGTTCTTCTTATGCAGAATAATAACCAGTGTTCGAAATTGGGCAAGGTGTATTTGGGGGGTGACGGTCAGAATTTGACTCAGGGACTCACCGTGTTACTCGCGCACGTGCCCAACAATACAGTATAGGCTTATAATTGAGGATTTTCTCATTACGAAGAAAGAAAGTAACGCCGGTAATCATTGTAATAGTCGTGAAAAGCAGAGTATATTTATGTAAACCAAAAGAAAACAGCGTCAGCAGTACAACGACAGACACAAGCATGGGAATGATGAGATTTCAGATTTCTTAAACCTACTGTTGCCACATCAGCACTGTACCAATATAAATAAAATGTTTTTACGTTCCCTATAATTAAAAAAAATAATTCACTTCTTACAAAGTTAGAAAAAAAATCTATAAGAAAATTAAGTGGCCAAACATTGGTGCGGGGGCTCGTGCCTCACCCGTCCCTACAGTCCTGGCTAAACATGTTTCATATAAATTAAAACTTGAAAGCGTTAGATATACAAAATTAACACATTATATATAAATATTTACGAGGGTTTTAACAGGACTCACCCTGGGTTCCCTTCGACAGCGCATTTCCATGGGTCCCACGTAGATTTGGGGGATGAAACCCTCCTGATTTCGAACACTAGTAATAACCACAAAAATGGTAAAACTACCGGTACTACTACGACTGAGCAGTGAGAGTTCTTAGAAGCGATTATAACCCCGAGCGTTCTCAGATGATACCCCCCATTGGTAGAGACGCGAAGCTTGATGGGCACTCAAGGAATTCACGACCTCCGAATAGACGCGTTCATTTCAACTTGGCGATGCAGTTTAGGACCGTTAATGGCTTTTTGGAAAATCGTAGTATATATTTAATTAGGTTGTTATAGTATAATTTCACAATTTTATAATGTAAAATAGAATTTCTAAACAATTTTTATTGTCGCACCTTATCGTACGAAATTTCGTACAAGCTGTAGATTATTATTATTGTTCTTTGAAGCCCCCCCCCCCCAACACGCGTGTGTGCGCTTCCGCATAAGTGAGGTACTGACTTTAAAAACTAATTAACCAAACATAATTTAACCTAATCTAGTCTTAGTGCCACTGAACCGAGAAGGGCATGACGAGTATTTTGGGTACAATTGAGGGCTCAAAGGATGGTCTCCGTTGAGTCAAAAAAATAGTGAGGTACTCGCTAACCTAACCTAACCTAATCTAACCGAGCCTTAACTAACCGAACTCGGCGTAATTCATCCTAATCAGAACCAATATATATTTTTCCCTACGGTGGAAATGTTTCCAGATTTTTTTTTTTTAAATGTTCTGAGGTACCAGAAGTGTTGCCTCGCGCAAAAAAAAATTACCCCACCACATTTATGAATTATCACGTACTCCGCACGCACGCGCATCTTTGATTACCCTCCAAAACTGCGACATTTTCACACTTTCACATAATCACTTCTGTATCACGACATTTACACAATTTAAAAAATTAATAAATTTAAACAAACGTTACCTAACCTAGCCTAACCTTAATTATATACCCTTTTTTCGTGATAAAAGATAGCATTTATAGAGATAAACCACCGCGACACTCGGTGGCGTGCCCAGGATTTTAGAAGGGGGTGTTCCTTAACTGAACCTTCGTGACATCTATGGTTTTCGAAAACACTTATTTGTGTAGTTATCGGGGGCTCGCTCTACCGATAAGATTACTATCGATGGATAATAGTAATTTAATTAATTAATTAATTTGGGATCTTAGGGGGTGTTTCCGGGCAACCAGGAAATCCCCCTGGGCACGCCACTAACACTGCTAATGTCGTGATGGGCTGTGTATGTATTCTCAGGGTTGTCGCGATTCACACACGCACGCGCACACTGTCAGAGGAGTTGTGATAGCAATTATAGAACTATTGACCGGATGGTGGATCCTCTGGAACAGTGTTTCTTTTCTTCAGTCCGCTCGAGGGCGAGAGAAATTATGATATTATATAATTGTATAATAATTTAAAATATTCCTGAATGCGTAACAGGACGGGAGTTTTTGGTATTCAACGATGAAATTATATGCAATTAAGTAATGACTTCTCTTTAACAAAAAAAAAAAAAATGGCTCAATAAATGCGTGGTGTAGATTAAAAGAAATAGTGAAGCGTTTCTTGCTCTTTTATTTTAATCAGTAACTGGGTACCTTCTTTTAAAGTTTTTTATTTTCTTACAACGCTTCTTTAACCACTATTTTCTGTCAGCAATACCTGGGCGTAGGAGGAAGAGTTTTGTCTGATCTATACTTTACTAATATATCTATTTCTGGGTGTAGGAGTTTACAGGCTCAAAAATGTAAGTTGGGTAGGCCTACCAGTGTATTTAGTCTCTCTCTCTCTCAAAAAAAAAAGAGAAAAAAATCTTGACCTATTATTACATTGTCTTCTCGAGTAAATCGATATCCAAATGTATGTTCGTGCGTATATTTAGTTTTCAGCTGTCCCATAAAATTTCTTGGCAATTTTTTTTCCTGCAAATTCTTGGGTTTTTCTCATTTCCAAACCTGCTCACCGTGGGCAGGGGGATGGTGATGAGCAGAGAGCCTTCTTGCTTTTCTGTGCTAATTCTTTTCTGTGTAAGTGGTCTGCGTCAGAACTAAATTTACGAGTGTCACCTCGAGTAGGCTCTCTCTCTCTCTCTCTCTCTCTCTCTCTCTCTCTCTCGTATGTACTGGTCAGAACGTTTTCGATAGTTTTCATTGCTAGAACGCTTTATCTTATTTAGTGTATTTGGAGTTAGAAAAAAATAAGTTACAATGACTGACCGCAGAAACTGAAGGCTGAGTGCGCGAGGTGTGGAGTAAACCAGTGGTGACGAACTTCAAAGAAGCTTGCTTCGAGAAGATCAACCATTCCAGCAAGTGCCGCTTTTGCGAACTCATGCAGTTGTACGAGAAGCTAGAGGAGAGGGTCCGGCGGCTCGAGTCGTCCAGATCGGCTGTTGGAGGCGCGGCGGTCGCTGACGCGGCTGCGCCCTCCACCCCGGAGCTTATTGATAGGATAGCCACCCTGGAAAGGCATTCCAGCGGCGGACTGGACAGAGCTCGAGACCGCGGAGAAAGGGGGGTAGAGGTGCAACCTGGGGCCGGGGTGCAAAATCAGTGTCAGGAATCGCTAGCGACCCACGTGGAATGCTCGGAACTGCGACGCAAGGCGGAGGGAAGGGAGGGCGCAAAGAAGGGGCCGATAAAGAAAAAGGGTGGGAAGGGGCCTACTGATGGTCCAAAGAAACCGAAGGATGTAGCTGTTGGTCGGGGTGGGTCGGGTGCTGTAAGTGCGGCTGAGTCTACGGATGGCGACGGGTATCGAAAAGTATCGGGCAAGAAGGCTGCGAAGCCGAAGATTGAGACCTCGGTTGCCGCTGTCAGGACCTCCAACTGCTTTAGTCTCTTGTGCGCGAAGGAGGAAGACACCGTTTTGATTGGGGACTCACAGATAGGGTTGCCAGATTTTGTCCCGCAGAATGCGGGACAAAATTTATTCTGAGGTTTTTTTTAAGACCAATTTTTTTTCATATTGAAACGATTTCTTCAACGGTTACAACAAACAAAATTAGAAAATTTTTATTAAAACAATGCTTAATAATGCTTGATTTTTGGATCAAATGCGAGACTGTCCCGCAGAATGCGGAACGTCTGGCAACCCTACTTACAGATCAGGGGCCAGGAGAAGTACTTTGCTTCTGCAAACCGAGACAGGAGGAAGGTAAGGTCCCCCCCCCCCCGGCGGGGAACGGCGCATTTAAGGAAGGAGTTAGAGAAGCTGCGCGTGGCTAGTCGGAGGACTGCGATCGTTGTCCACGCTGGTGGCAACAACCTGTTCCTCAAAGGCGGTAGGGTAGGTTCGACGGAAGGGATCATCACTGAGATCATGTCTCTTGCGGATGATCTGAAACTTAAGACAGACAGGGGAATGTTGATGGGTATTTTACCGCGGATGAATGCCAGTAACGACGCGCTCAGTAAGGTCATTGGCATCAACGAGAGGGTGCAAGACTTGTGCGTCCCACTGGGAGAGAGGTTTGTTGACCCCTTCGACGCGTTTTCGGGTAGGTGGGACCTTTATCAGAGGGATGGTGTCCACCTCAATGTCAAGGGTAAAGGTGTGCTAGGCTCGCTGCTCGACCGGCACCTATACCGTATGGTGAGGTCAAGCCCGGGGATTGATGACGGGCCCCCACCGGGCAGAGATGATCTTGAGCCGCTGGCAGACGTACCTTCAACTGAACTGAAGGGTGCGTCCATGTACCGGTGGGTGACCCTCCTTCCCTGTTGGAGGGGGCTCAGGCTCCTGCGGAAATTACCCCCTCGTTGGTGAGGGCCCGAAGGGCTCTTCAACTCCCGACAGCCCTGGCTGTTCGGGAAACGGGTCGTGCTAGGGGGCGGTCAGAATAGGGGAGGCTCCCTCCCGCCCCGCTTTTTAATGCTAGGTCGATTAGGAATAAGTTTTGCGAGCTACGGGCCCTCTTAGCATCAGAGTACCAGGATATCGTTGCGATCACCGAGTCCTGGATTCATACTGATCGTAGGGACTACGTTGGGGAGTTCGAGATTCCCGAGTATAGAATGTTTCACAAGGACCGCACCCGTGGGGAGGGGAGAGGGGTAATAATAAATGTCAGGAACACGTTGAGTCCAGTTGACTGCAAGTTCCGATCGGAACTGGAGCTGCTTGGCCTTCGATCTGAACCTCCGGGAAACGAACTATAGGTTAATCTTGGTGTACAGACCTCCGCATCTCCTCCTCGAGGAGGATACAGCCCTGTACACCGAACTCCGTAGCCTGCTAGGGGATAGGGTCAATGTTTCCTCTAAGGTGTGCGCGTGTGCGGCCGCACACGCGTTGTGAAACCCGCGCACACAGCAAAATAAAATGCGCACAGGCTCAAGCGTATCATGAGTCACGACAGTAAATGAAGTAATTTCAAAAATATACCGTCACACAAGGTCTGACCATTTGCATCAACATGCTCTATAGTCGCTTTTAAGTATTAACCCCTTCCGCCCGACTTCGCCGACGTCCGCGCAATTACGCAATACGGATTTTTTAACTCTATGTATTTGCATTTTTTTTCTTTTATACATTAACGCATTGAATATAGACCTTCTCTTTCTTATTTTTGCATAAAAACGAATAGTAATTATCTTATAATTCATAAAAAATAAAATTACTTTTTATTTTATTCCTATTTTGTGAATGGATAAAATCATGTATTAATCTTGATAGTCTATTTTAAATTGCTAAATGCTAAAAATTGTTTTGAGAAATGATAACTAAAATAGTCATTTTCAATTAATGTTATTTATTTCAATTATTTCAATTAATTTTATTTTACTATTTTTTATTTTATTCATATTTTTAGAATGGATAAAATGTTTTCTTTTTTAAGAATATATAATATTGTAAACAGTTTTTAATATCCATTTAATAGTACCGTAATGATCAAGCTATCACCTTATGGAAATAATATTTATTATAAGTATTTAATTTATATATATTTAATTTGAAGATAATAGCGCTCAGAAAAGTTTGCACAATTTTTCACCATGAATCTAAATGTATGGACAACGAAAATTTCTTGCGCACACGGACTAAAAAAAATTAGGGGGAACAATGGACAGGGTGTGTGTAGTTTTAGGAGACTTGAACTGTCGCGGCATAAACTGGGAAGACAGGGCTGCTGATGCCGAATGGAGGAGGCTAGTTGACTTTGCTGATGAGAACTTCCTCACTCAGTGGGTCAATGAGCTTACACGAGGCGAAAGCGTTGTAGACTTAGTATTCACGACCGAAGACAACCTCGTCACTGGCCTCACCGTTGACGAATCGTTGGGCGGGAGTGATCGTGGTCTGATTAGGTTCTGTGTCTGCGTCCCTCGGGTGAAGCGTAGTAACTCGAGAGGCAGTAAGCTCGATCTACGGCGGGCGGACTTTGTTGGCCTCCGGGATAACGTAGGTGAGATGGGGTTAGAGGTCGGCGGCGATGTTAAGGGAGTGTGGAGTGCATTCCGGGAGCAGTTTATGGTGCTGCACTCTGCTGGCATACCCTCAAAACCGGTCACCCCTGCTTCAACGCAGCCTAAGTGATTCAGTCGGGACATCGCTTCGGCTATCCGAAATAGGAAAGCTGCGTATAGGAGGGCGAAGGCCAATCGTTCCCATGAGAACACTGAGGCGTACGTCCGCCTGTGCTGGGAAGTGAAGGCGAAGGTTAGGCTAGCCAAACGTAACGAAGAACTCCGTGTGGCAAGCCTCTGCAAGGCGAACCCTAAGGAGTTCTTCAGTTATGTTAATAGTAGAAATCCCATAGAAGCATGATAGGCCCGTTAAAGGACCCCAGCCGCACGCTGCCGACCTCCGACGCGGACATCGCTAATTTACTGAATGAGTACTTTGCGGGAGTGTTCACAGGGAGGACACCCGCGTCATCCCCGAGCCAGGCGTCAGGCACGAAGATGCTGGCCTGGTTAGTGTTCGGTGTACCGCGACAGTCGTTGCCGATAGAATAGACAAACTGAGCGCGTTTAAGGCTCCTGGGCCAGACCAGTTACTCCCCAGAGTGTTGCGGGAGGTGCGCGACCAGGTGGCTCCCCACCTGGCTACATCTTCAACAAATCGTTGGAGACGGGCCAGGTGCCTGGTGACTGGAGGGAAGCCAACGTGACCCCTATCTTTAAGAAGGGGGATCACGAAAGTCCAGGGAACTATCGTCCCATTAGTCTCATTTCGGTCGTAGGTAAATTATTAGAGGGGATAATAGCGGATAGGATCGTTGACCATTTGGATTCCTACAAGCTGCTTGGGAACTCACAACATGGGTTTAAGCGGCATAGGTCGTGTCTCACCAACTTGCTCGAGTTTTTCTACGTCATGTGGAGTGAGTACGATAAGAGTAGGGCGATTGATATATTTTATCTCGACTCTCAGAAAGCCTTTGATAAGGTACCTCACCGCCGGCTAATGGCCAAAGTGCGCGCGCTGGGTATCGGTGGGGAAGTAGGTAGGTGGATTGGAAACTGGCTGGAGAATAGGCGGCAGAGGGTCGTAATTAAAGGGGCTACCCTGGGTTGGACCTCGGTCACTAGCGGGGTTCCTCAGGGTTCCGTTTTGGGGCCACTGTTGTTTATCACTTACATAAATGATATCTACGCTGGCATCGTCATTAGGATCGCCAAATTCGCTGATGACACCAAGCTTGGGGCCAATGTTGGGACGCCCGAAGCAATCGAGCAACTGCGTGCGGACCTACGTAGGATAGGAGAGTGGTCCGAAAAATGGCAAATGCCTTTTAACTTGGGTAAATGCAAGGTCATGCACATTGGCTACGCCAGTCTCAAGTCGGACTACTCCATGTTAGGGAGTAATTAATATCGAGGCCATTGATATGGAAAAACTACTTGGGTGTGCTAATTAGCAGCGACCTTAAATTTACCAAATAGTGCGTAGAGGTGGAAAAGAAAGCCCAAAAGCTGTTGGGTTATATCAGGAGGCAATTTCGATTTCGGGACAAGGAGATTGTGCTCTCTCTGTACAATTCCCTGGTTCGGCCGCACCTGGAGTACGCTGTGCAGTTCTGGTCGCCCACCCTCAGGAAAGATATTAAGAGGCTGGAGCGAGTGCAGGCGAGGGCCACAAAGTTAATCCTTCTGTTAGGCATATGGACTACAATCAACGCTTACACGCCCTCGGAATTTGTTTTCGCTGGAAACTTGGAGGCTGCGCGGTCAACTCATCGAGGTTTTCAAGCTCTTACACGGGTTCGATGATGTCGATTTTAGGAGCATGTTTAGTTTAAGTGATAAACTCAACTCGCAACAATGGTTGGAAGTTGAATTTGAAACGGTTTAGCACTAGTGTGTGGGAATTACTTTACCTATAAGATCTGTGACACGTGGAACAGGCTAGCCTCAGAAGTTGCGAACAGTTCCTCTGTGGATCAGTTCAAGAAAAGGTTAGACCGAATCTTGCACACTATTTGAGGATGTAGGAATTTTTCCCTGGCACTCGTTGCCATTGGTACCACCTCGGTATGAGTCGTAAGGCCTTTGAGGAACTTCTTTCCTTGTATCTCTCTCTCTCTCTCTCTCTCTCTGGCTGTATGTGAAGGGTGAAGGGCTGGTGTGAAAAATTTTATTTTCTCTTTCAATTCCTGTTCAATCCCAGTCCTGTAAAAGCATTTCATAACCTTGCCAGCGTGATGGCTTACGCGTACATGGGTGTAGACATGTAAAGTTGCTTAATTCTTTTGGGCTAAACTGGAGTGGGCCATGGGGTCTTCGGTGGGCCGATTCATAATTAAATAGAGCTGTAAACATTCTGTATAAAATCAAAGGATATGTTCGAGGTTTTTGTGACGATCCCAAGTAGTTAATATACGATTAACACAAATATATTTGCTTAGTTTATAATGGGTGGGCAAGAAATATACGACACATTTGTACTTAATGTAAAAAGAGCCTTTTAACAGAAAATTAGAATATTTGCTTATCATACAAAGCTACAGTCTTAGGAGATTACTTCAGCTACCTTTTTACAGAAAATGCATATTATACGAAACTACAGTTTCAGGGCCTAAGTCTTCAAAGCAACGCCTTTTAAATGTCCACCATTTTCATGTATGCATTCACGCATACGGACAACTGTGTTTTGCATCACCTTCCTTAAAGTTTCGATTTCTTGTCAAATTTGCTTAAGTCTTGAATGGTCCTTAGTTTTGTCTGGTAGACTGTTGATTTAAGGTACCCCCACGAGAAGAAATCGGGTGCAGTTAAGTCTGGGCTTCTGGCTGGCCATGGAACATCTCCAAATCGTGAAATGAGATGATGTGGGAACAGGTCCTTCAGGAGTGACATTGATGCACGCAATATAAGCAGTTGCCCCGTCCTGTTGGAACCAGGTTTGACCATTATATACCATGTCTATTAGTTTTGGAGGAAGAAAATTGCTTATCATTTCTTGATATCGCTCTGATGTCACTGTGACAGTTGCCCCATTGGCATCGGAAGAAAAGTATGGCCCTATGACTCCAGTCTAAGAAATGCCACACCAAACTGTGACATTCACTGTGTAAAGGTCGTTGGTGGAACTGCTTTGGATTTTCTTCAGCCCAAAATCGGGAATTCTGCTTGTTGATATAACCTGCGAACTCAAAATGAGCTTCATCTGATATTATTAGTTTCTCAATAAACCCGTAACCCTCCTCGCACATCCGAAGAAATGTTTTACAAAATTCCATCCTGCTTCGTCTATCAACTTCACTAAGTTCTTGAACCACTTGAATTTTGTAGGGAAACGTGCGCAAATCATCCTTCAGCATGGTCTGAAGGGGCGTTCTCTTTATGTTCAATGCCTGTGACAGTTTGCTCGTCGAACGGCGTGGACTACGCTGAACAGTTTTATGCGCAACTGCAATATTGTCAGACGTACGAACACTTCTGGGTCGTCCTGGAAGAGGCGTGGCTCGTACACTGGCAGTTTTACAAAACTGTTTGGAATATGAGAGCACTGCGTTCCTGGTGGGACATCCGTTAACATCGTAAATTCTTTTGAAGTTTCTTTAAGCCTAAATTATTGAATCGAACTCAAAGTATAGTTCCAAGATCTTCGCTCTTTCGATATTTGTCCACTCTACCATTTCAGTAAATCTTACAGGGGTACTTTATAATCTGCAATAGAAAGAAAAACTTAATTACCATTATTTAGGATTCTATATGAATTTAAAATGTCTATTTCTCGTCCACTCTGTACAACGGTACAACGATGCGCTCTAGTGTAGGATTTCTTTGTGAACATAACGTAATTGTCAAACTAGTTTATATATTCTCTTCTTTTCTGTAAAATTTCCTTGGGTCAAAGCACATATTTTCTTCAACCTTTTTCCATACCCCACTCTGGCGGGGAGGGAGCGGAGGGTGGGAAGAGAGCCTTATGCTTTGTTATCCAGTTTTCTCCTACTGCTAGAATGATTAAAAAAAAATGCGCTAGTTTAATAACACGAACCTCTCCGAGTGGACCGAAAGGTCGTTGAGGCTTCCTCTCGTTCTCGTAACTCCTCTTAACACACTCACTTATTCCTCCTTGGGTTACTCTTGAGTGGGTCTTCCGATCTTGCTCTCAGTAGCTTCTGTATAATAAAATACGACTTTATGAAATCTGATCAACTTCACATTCTATCGATAAGTGATTGTTAGGTTAGACTAAGTTAGTTTTATAGTGTGTCAATTGTTTGGTCTCGTCAACGAAATGAGTATAGATAGGTTCGTAAAATCTTATTACCGAAATCCGCTGTTGTCGGACCCGCCGTCCCGACCACGCACTTTGTCCATAGATCCATTAGGTTTAAGAATTCTATCCTAAACTTCAAGGTCATGCTTCCAATAGTCATTTATATATATATATATATATATATTATATATATATATATATATATATATATATATATATATATATATATTATATATATATATATATACACAATAATAATAATAATAATAATAATAATAATAATGAAAGCCTTGACTCATTTTCCAGCTTAGGAAAAAAATCTGAGTTAATAGCCCTACACCAAAATGAATCTATGCAGCATTAAGTAATGTACTTAATTGCAAATGAAAATGGAGAAATAACTACTGAATAACGCAATATGTCAATAGCAAATCGCAAAATACACCGTAATGAATCACGACCCAGATACTCACCTTTAAACCCTCATCAAGAATATAAATTACGTACAAAAAAAAGGTAATTACAATGGGTAAAATTATTGACGTTCGTAATAATGTCTGCACGAGAATGCAATATAAATTTTAACGTGATTGCGAGATTCGTACATTTATACAGATGGAACAAGATACGCGGTAGACGAGGTACACGCAAACGGTTCTCAAAGGTCATCTCCCTGATAACGAACCACTTTCTTAACTGGAATTTGATGAAGGATAGAGTTGATTTCTGCTTTTATCCCGTACTTATATACGCATTCAGACGATAAGAAATATATATTTTTTTTTAAGAATTTACGAGCTTGGGTTTAGTGGTAATGAGAAAATTGATAAAATGATCAAATAACCCTGGATATGAAGTGGATTTACGAGCGACTCGTTTGTGTTAATTCCATGGAGTGACAGTTTTTGAAGGTAACTTAAACACTCTCAGATTAGCAACTTTTTTCGTAACAGGTAACGATAAAGACCAGTTAAAACACACAAAATATGCGCATGAAGGGTTCAAACAAGAATAATAAATTATTAGTATTATTAAGTAATAATATAATAATAATATAATCCATACTGCGTGGACATTTATGGGATTATCCAATCCATACAACCATTCCAAACTGGAAGACACGGCAGACTTCTCTTCTCTCAAAAGGTTGTACATGCCCACTAAGCCATGGGCGGAACAAGTTTTGCTCTTGTGAATTAGTCCAGCAGACGTTTCCTCAAGTTTAGCCTTTAAAGAGCTAAAGATAGCTTTATCGCTCACCAAAAGCAACGCCCTTAGATAATCATTAATCGCTATTCTTCGTCCTATAATGAATATATCCGTGCGTGGATATATATAGCAAAATTTTAATCTGATTTTGGGGGTTCGAATATCCTATTCTGCATTATTGAATTTTTTTTACTTTGTTAATTATTACGTGATACTCGGATAATAATTCATCACACGAAGTAAATGTTTTTTGCGCTCGACTTTTACAAACTAATAATTACTTTTATGTCCGCATATACTTACTTGGCTCAGAGTGATGTCTATTTTGATAAAAATAATCAAATTATCAATGACTATATTTTATATGCCCATAAAAATACTTTAAATTTTGATAAAATTATAATTTATTTATACCAAATAATACTAACTTATTTATTTCTAAGTAAATATAAAAACTTTATTATATATATATACTTAGTTTTTTTCTTTTTTCCCCAGTTCGAAACCTCTTGTCAGTTTGAAGTTCTTCGCGGGTGAGTACAAGATAAATATTAAGGTTAAAGTAAAATTTGAAATTAAAATTATGGCCACTAGTTCCTCACATTTCGAAGACGAAAGAATATGCTTTAATAGTCACAGACTCAAATCCTGAATCGAAATACAAATTAGTTTAAAAGGCACTTGACCAAGATTTTTATGAATAGTTAAAGATAACTAGTTCGTAAAACTACTTATCTATATAGGAAATCAATGTATTTCTTTTGTGTATATATATATATCTTGGTTTTGCTTCCGACCGAATTGTTCATTCTGACGAAGGTCAAGCTTGTCACTCCACCTACAGTTTAACGTGGAATCCGAACCACGCCCCACCAGCATCCCAGCGTCTTAACCACTCGGCTACCCAGGGTACCCATTTATCTACCAACCAATTTTTTTTTGTATTGTGTGGAAAAATGAACAGCTGGGTTTTGCTGTGCGCCGCCTGCCGTCACTGGGTCTCAATCCCGGAACCGATGGATTCGTAGTCAGTGACGCTAACCACTACACCACCGAGGCGCATATATATATATATATATATATATATATACATCCCTGTGAATAATATTTAACTGGATGTTAGTTTAAATATCATATGTTATTTATTTACTCATTGTTTGAATGTTAAAATATTTAGATTATAAATAATTAAGCGATTTTATTTTTAAATTTATTTCCCCTAAAAGAAATTCAGTTTTCTTTTTTATCATTTTCTGTTGTTCAAAATGAGACGTCGAAAAGAGCAAGTCATCTTCGTTCATAATTTTCACTTTTATTTTCAAAGTTAATGAGGAAATATAAAGTACTTATAAATAATGTGTGTTGCATAAAAACAACAATAATAATAATAATAATATATTATAAATACTGATACAGATTCACCCACCCACCCACCCTCCTCCCGGTGGTTATAATGACGTAGCTCCCCCATTTAAAACTGAAAAATTTCGTGGTAACGAGTATGTGATGAAAGAGAGTTCATTATTATATTCATATATGCGCTACAGTACGTATATAAAGGTCATTATCATGAAACTGTCTGGAGTAGAACTACTGTATTTTAAATTGTGGTTTAGATTAGACTCGAGTACTTTGTGTATACGCATAATGAACGGGAAATCTCGAATTAATTTTACCTTTTGGCAATACCAGTTTACGCGTCGTGCCAACCTCCATTTAGTTTCTCTGAAAAAGGAGAAGCTGAATGTAATTTGAGAAAGCGGCGTTATTCCAAATTCTAAATTGACATTTTATTTAACTTTCTTTCAAAAGTAAATTATAATATTTATAAATTGAAAACGTTAATTTTCCTTCTCTGTCATTACAATTATCCAATTTAAAGCTGAAGAGAATGAAATACATTGAAACCAGAGAGAGAGAGAGAGAGAGAGAGAGAGAGAGAGAGAGAGAGAGAGAGAGAGAGACCTTTATTCTCGTCTGATAAACTTGTTTTAGAGTCACAACCTTTCCCTCTGTTTCTATTATAAATGATTGTATGTAAATTGAAGGTGAAGATTTTAATGAATGTCTGTTATATATAGACACGATTTCATCCCTTTTCACGCTACAGACAAGTTAATCTCGTTTGTACGTTAACTTAAGATCCATATCACTTATTTTATACAGAATTCCTCTCGGGGGGGAAAAACTCCGAAAAGTAAACTCGAACTAGAAAATATATCCGTTGTAATTTTTTATATTTCACTCCCATGTAAAAAGTATTTTCAGGTAAGATTATACAACCGAATTTAACCTAACCTACATTCCAGGAATGAAACCCAATAATTCACGACGTTTTTTATACGTTAGAAACTTTTAGAATCCATTTAATTTTTTTTTTTTTTTTCATGGATAAAAGTTTTGGTGCATCGCCAATGATCATCCATCCTTCATTTAAACCAAAGTATATATTTTACCCTTTTAATTATATTTTGGCTCGAGTAAATTAATTGACTTTGGAATGATAAAACACACACACACACACACACACACACACACACATATATACACTGTAACTTAATAAAATTTTCAATTTTTCCTTGGGCTTAAAGTCACCGAGCTTCATCTTAACTTCTTAAGTTCGTTGCCACTTTGGCATGAGCATTCATGCTGACTGGACGTGTAGTTATGTCGCGCATTTTGCCTTCATTGTTTCTAATTAATTATTAATTATTATTTAAGATGTCATTTTGTGTACAGTTGTGTTTGTGTTGTGTGTTAACGGCTTTGTGTAAAGTGACAGCTGTTCATTCGTATTTAAATGGCTGTAAAAGCCGAGAGTTTAACGCATTTAGAAGGTTAATTCCTGTTAAATATCTTTATGTTTAGGAAGAAAGATTCGGTTTCTGGAACTTCCAGTTTCTTTAATATTTATAGTACCTTTGATATATATGTATGTGTGTGTGTGTGTGTGTGTATATATGTACGTACGTATGTATGTATGTAAAGGGTCATTCGCAGGAGATAATTAGAAAGAAATGAGACTTCTTTAAAATAATTTTATATATGCAAAAATGCTTTTTTAAATTTCAAAACTATTTTATAATCAGTTTTAATGTCCTTAAATGTCGATTTTTTTCTATCGAAATTGATACGACATTTAACGCGTCTCAACCAGTTTTCTACACTTAATTTGGTTGCATTCCAAATGCTTGTTCGAACCTTAATTAATTTTTATTTCTTTTTTTTTGTCATTTTTTTTTCTACACAAAGGAATGAGAGTGGATGTACATAGACTCATAATACACGAAAGAAAATTAATGTTACTTTACTGCAAATGAAAATAAGGTCCGAAACTTCAGCTAAAGTACACAACACACACACACACACACACCACAAGTGTTTTACTGCATGCATGGATCGAAAGAAGCAGTAACACTGCAAACATTGAACTCAAAATCAACAGCAAAGATTATTGGGTTTTTCTTTCTCGAAGCACGAGCAACAGATGATCTTCGACGGACTCGTAATCTTTCGTTCATGTGGAATCCCTCATTAATTCCTTCCATCTCTGGCTAGCGTATAATTACCTTCAGTTGCTTTAGGTACTTACCAAAATCTTCACTTCTTTCCAATCTTTTCACTTCTTTCCTCAAATGAAGTTTTTTGATCTGAGGCGCCACTTCGTTCTTCCTTCTTCAACCCCGGATTACTCGACAGATGACCAATAACTAAATGGCCAATTTGAAAGACCTTTTTTGTCCACACGGGCGATTTAAATTTTAAAATAGAAGTCTCTCTCTCTCTCTCTCTCTCTCTCTCTCTCTCTCTCTCTCTCTCTCTGTAAGAATTTCCTTGGCTACTTTTCCAGGGTGAAGGTATTTTTTTTCAATCTTTTTCCGTACTGCCTCTGACAGACAGGGAGGGTGGGGAGAGAGGCTTATATTTTTCTATCTACTTTTCAACTACTGCAAGAATAGTTGAAAGAAAAATTAACTAATTTAATAACAAGAACCTCCCAGAGTGAACCGGAAGGTCTTTGAGGCTTCATCTTGTCCTCGTAACTCCGTGTAACTCTCTCTCTTATAAGGTACCAATGCTCATATTAGTACCCAAGTTATATATATACACCAGATGCCCCCCAAAATTTTCCTATTTCCAAATAAATGTTCCAAACTATAAAAAAGGAATCTACGGGGCTCCAACAAACCTTAGCCCCCCCCCCCGCCCATGGCCTAAACCATTAGAGGTACAGTAAAACTAAACACACCTTACAAAAGAGAATTTAATCCTGCATTTAATGAGAAACAATTAAAACTTGGTGTTCCCGCCATTGGCTTCCAAGACAGCCTGAATTCGCTTTGGGTAGCTTGCCAAAAGTGACGTGAATAGATCTTGATCGTTACGCAAATTTGCTAAAACAGTTTCAATGTGTTGCGTCATTGTATCCTTCGAAAATCGATTTGCTGCAGGTTCTTCAAACAAGAGACATTCAACCTTGTCCTTTATAACTGGTCCAATGTGTTCACAGACGTTCAGGTCAGGAGAATTTCCTGGCCATTCTTCATTTCCAAAGAAATCGATCTCATGGTTCCGCAACAACTGTTGAGTGGCTAGTGCCTTAAAGCAGGGATCCTTATCGTGCAGAAGTGTGACCTGATCGACATCCATAACATTGTTTGGGTTTCTTAAAAAGGAATGACATGCTGGGATAGAATAATATCACGAAAATACTGTCCATCCCAACTCTGACCATTTGGCTTCAGTACCCACATGAGCTTCTTTGCAGTGAACAAAACAAACACACCAACACAGTCTGGACTTTTTAATAATTCGCGATAATGTTCGTTGTCATCGATTTCATCTGGTGTTGTGGCCCCACTCGATCATTTTGGTAGTTAGGCCGACGTGTTATGTAAACAAAAAATCATCCACATCCCAATCTTGAAGATAATGGGCAAACCACATTCTGTCATCGATGTTAAGTTGAGTTTTTCTTGGCTTTGGAAATTCATGCCAAGGCTTTAAACCTTGCCTATGACGGTACAGTCGAATGATCTCACCACTAACGATCTTTCCTCTCAACACTTCGATCTCTCTAGAAAGTTTAGCACAGCTGTTTTTCCGCTTACGCGTACCGCTTTCAATGATGTCCTTTGTTTCCTGAGAGAGTGGCAAATTTGGGCGCCCAGATTTGGTTGTATCCATTTCACATTCATCCAAAGTTTTATTCCAA
>JAJOZX010004640.1:340000-383676 GCA_023014485.1 Bathynomus jamesi
TACGCCCGGCTCATCGGGGATTGTTCTGAGCCAGGCGTCTAGTATTCTTTTTGAAGATTTCCACTGCAACTCCCTTCGTGTTTCTTAGGTCTTTGGGCAACTGATTAAACAGTTTTGGTCCTCTCACTACAAAACTTTTCTTTCAGGGTTAAGGATGTTCCCTGTCTCGCCTTCAATTTGGGAATACGACACAGTCTACCGCTTCTACTTTCCACCGTTGTTTGGGGAGTTATGGGATTCAGAGTAAGATTAGGGACTAGTTTCTCCATTATTTTCAAAGTGTAAAATTCAGGGGTTCCCAAACTTTTACCACCAAGGACCCCTAAATATTAATTCCGTACGGACATAGACCCCCCACAAAAAAAATTATGAATTCAGTTACAAACTATAGTATATTTCATAAACATAGATAGCTTTTAAATTAATGTAAAATTAAACATTCTACGCTCATTAAACCAGTTTAATAAACACTTACCGAATGTCTAGTGTGAAATGGAAATTTATTTTAATATAGTTAATGTTACTATTTTTCCAAAAGCTTAGAGACCCCCTGGAAGCTTCCTACAGACCCCTGGGGGTCTGTACAGACCACTTTGGGAATCCCTGGTGTAAATAATGGTGTATCTCTCTCTTCTCCTTTCCAGTGAATATAGGTCTAGTTCTCGTAACCTTTCCCAGTAATTTAGTTCTTTGCACCCATTGATCTTGGCTGTGAAGCTTCTTTGGATCCCCTCCAGCTGTCTAATGTCTTCTTTTTTATATGGGGATGTTAGGGCCGAGCAGTATTCCAATTTGGGTATTATCAGGGTTTTCAGTAGAGGAATCATTACATTCCTATCCCTTCGTTTAAAGGTTCTCAATATCTGACCTGTTATTCTCTTTGCTCTGTTTACTGCTATCTTATTTTGTGTTTCAAATTTCGCATCATCTGTCATTACAACCCCTAAATCTTTTGCTCTGGAATTTCTCTGAATTTCCTGTCCATTTGGGCTATAATATTCCATGGATTTTAGGTCTTCTCTTTTTCTGTACCGTAATAGCTGAAATTTCTCGGTGTTAAACTTCATATTGTTGTCTTCCGTCCACTTGTATATTTTGTTTATGTCGGTTTGTAGAGATCCTATGTCTTCGGGTTTCTTATTTTTCTACTGATCTTTGTGTCATCCGCAAAGGATGTTACTGTGCTGTCTCTGGTAACGTCCTCATCTATGTCATTTAGCATGATTATGAAGAGTAGTGGAGCTAATACTGTTCCTTGTGGTACCGAACTGAGGACCTTTGATTCTGATGAAGATACTCCTTGTACTGTATATATATATATATATATATATATATATATATATATATATATATATACACACACACACATACATACATATATATATATATATACGAGAGCCACTAAATATATTTTGCCCCACCTTTTTTTTTTCTTTCCAAGTTTCCTTGTAAGTTCCAGAAATTTTGTATTTTTCCACATAGTCTCCATCCTTTTCTACGGCTTTCCTCCACCTCAAAACAAAGGCCTTTATTCCTTGCTGGTAAAAGTCCGCTGGGTTCCGCTGGAGCTACCTCTTGACCTCCTCAACAACCTCATCGTCACTCTGAAACTTTCTTCCACGAATAGCATCCTTCATTGGCCCAAACAAATGGAAGTCTGAAGGTGCCAGATCCGGGCTGTTTGGAGGGTGGGGTAACACAGTCAAGCGCATTTTTGTGATGGCCTCTCTTGTTTGCAAATTGTTGTGTGGTCTTGCGTTATCGTGCAAAAAAAGGACGTCTTCCAGTTTTCTGTCCGGTCGAACTCTGGAGTCTCTGTAAGGTAGCAATATATGCCTCTGAGTTGATTGTTTGTCCTTTCTTCATAATGTCCACCAGAATCACCGTTTTCTTGTCCCAGAAGACGGTGGCCATAACCTTTCCTGCAGAGGGAGCCATTTTGAACTTTTTCTTGCTTGGGGAGTCTGCGTGATGCCACTGGCGTTTGGTGTTTTGTTTCAGGTTCAAAGTGGTGTGCCGAAGTCTCATCCCCAGTCACAATTCGTGAAAGGAAGTCATTCTCTTCTGTCTCGTATCGAACCAACGACTCGGAAGCAATTTCTTTTCTTTGGGTTTTGTGATCTTCAGGCACTTCGCGAGGAACAAACCGTGAACACACTTTTGAGTATCCCAGTTGCTGAATTATCGTATTCACACTTCCTTCATTAATTCCTAGCTCCAGTGATAGCTCCTTATATGTGACGCGCCGATTTGATCGAATTGATGCGAGTAGTATAGCCGCAAAAGGGGAGTGCAGGAATGTTGCAGGTTATTATGTAATGTTGCAAAGGGGGGGTGGGAGAAAGGGGGATGTTGCAAAGGGGGGGGGGGAAAGGGGGTGGGGGAAAGGGGGGTGGGGGGAAAACTTGGAGGCGGCGTTATCCCCCAAGAGAAAGAAGGAGGAGGAGAGAAAGGAGGAGAGGTGTTCACCTGGCAGGAGCCAAGTGCACACTGAGACTTCCAGCCGGTCTGGCGTTGTTTTATAGGCTCCTAATCAGCCAGTTGGCTGAGTTGCCAGATACCATTGTATACATTATTATCCTAATCAGCCAGTTGGCTGAGTTGCCAGATAGCGCCATGTATTCCATTGTATACACTATTATAGACTCCTAATCAGCCAGTTGGCTGGTTGTCAGATACCTCTTTTTATTATTGCATACATTATTATTATATACGCCTAATCAGCCAGTTGGCTGAGTTGCCAGATAGCGCCATGTATTCCATTGTATACACTATTATAGACTCCTAATCAGCCAGTTGGCTGGTTGTCAGATACCTCTTTTTTTTTATTATTGCATACATTATTATTATAGACTCCTAATCAGCCAGTTGGCTTAGAAGGCTTAAATATTGCCAGATACCTGTTGTATACAGAATACCGGTAGTAGAAGGCATAACAATAAACAACATTGCATCATTCTTTTTATTATAAATATATAGAAAATAAATATACATTTGAGGAATATGCGTATAACAGAAATATATACACACAATTATGGATATATATATATATATATATATATATATATAATATATATAATATAAATATACATTTCATATACATTTGAGGAATATGCGTATAACAAATATATACACATAATTATATATAAAATAAATATACATTTCATCATATGTACATAACAGAAATATACACACACACAAATATGGTGATATATAAATAAAATATACATTTCATATACACTTCAATATGTACATAACAGTACAGGAGAAATATCAAGCAAAATATATATATATATATATATATATATATAAACACAAATCAATAGAAATATGTATAATCAAAATATATATATACAATTCACTTTTTTTTCAAAATACTAAAATCGGTCTTAATCGAGTTTACAATTACATCATTATTGCTCTGCATTACGCAGTCTATGCGGCTTAATAATATTTCACCGCTTAAAGTATAGGGAAACCTGTATTCGATATGAATGGCTTTCATATCGTTCAGTACTATTTTTGTCCCCACTTTACAACCGGTTGGCAAGTCATCTTTAAACGTCTAGAATACAATCAAAAGCACGCACAAAGAGTTCATCGTTAGCTACATTATTAAACACAAGTTTATAAGAATGCTTTTCCAATCGAGGGTTTATTTCTACCGACTCGAGCTTTTCAATCGTGAACTCTTCACTCAACATAACGGCAATTGAAATAATCTTCTAAATCGTTACGGCAACTGCGCGTTATATAAAGAAATAGTTCTTCAGGGTGAACGGTGTAGGTGAGCTCAGCCTTGTACCGATCAATTGCTTTGTACCAAAGTTCATGGTATTTCAAAGAGTCTAAACTTTTTAAATAAACATCCAGCACTAGACCATTCTCACCAGTCCTACACTCGGTAAACCCATCGAGCAGAGCAGTGTATGCGTATTCAAGAACTGTATCAAAATAAAGCATATCCGTAACACGCGCGTCTAATATAGGTTTCAGTTTACGGAATCCGACGATTTCAAACATTCTGTCGAGGATGAAACGGTTTCGCGTAGGAATAAGAGCGTTATTATCAGAAGCATTCTTCCACATAAGCCTTATATCAATGCACGGCCGATCGTTATTTATACACAACGTACATACAACGGCGTATGAGGGCGCGTCACTAATCTGCTCTCTTCTTGTACCTACGTTAGCAGGTATTTTATAACGATCTTCACACCACTTATCAACTATCACAAGATTCTATTCATCTCCTCGATACTTAAATAAACCCGTTTGTTTGTCGGTCTACATTCCGTTTCCAGTACATAGCTAATGGTACCGGAATTACGCCTGAACACGCGCAACGATTTCGTCACGGACACATCGTACGAGGCGTTGAGAATGCTGCTCAAAGGAAGTTCCATCGTATTCGAGGAGCGCACGTCTACTCGGTCAAGCTCTGAGATAACTATGAGCCGTGTGAGGCACAGGCAGGAACGGTTCGACGGGCGGCTGACTCGATGATACGTGAATGGGCATGTTCGTACGACTCGAATTGTTGCACATATTTGTTTTTCCGTTTCGTCACTACCAGCCTACGCACTTTGGATAAGAACTAGGCGCTAATCATCTCCACACTCCGGCGCACTATTTGAGAGGAACATATGCTCATATTTTTCCTTTCTACCCATCAAACGATGCTCGTCTCTAAAATCTGTTAAAAACTCACGCATGGCACTAGCCACAACCTCACTATGAACCTCATCATGATATACGTTAATATAGTGATAAAAACACCTAAGATTGTCCATGATCACGAGATTCACATTTTCAGACGTAGGGTATGAGTAATCGACATGGTGTAGCATGACGTAATACCGCTTGTCACACCACCCATCCACAAGGCTCATTATCCATACCTGCTGCTTCTCTTCTGCACGCGTTGTTTCTTTTACTTCACGGTGTATGTGAGACTTTATAAAGTTTAGCCCTGCAGCATACTTCAGCACATCGTCTGTGCAACGAAAGCCTTCAACAGTCTCACCAGAACATCCGTAGAGTATTTGTACATCTTGGAACTTCGCACAATCCAATGTGGTTTTAAAAGAGGCATAGGAGGGGGGAATAGGAAGTTTTTCGGTATCCACCACATCCTCACACTTTACTGAATACCATTTCATAAACGTTGTGCAAGCATATTAAAGGTAGCCATTTCAATATACGTCTGATCTGAATACACGTCTGATCTCTCGGGCTTACTGCGGTCGACTGACCACGCAGGGACTCCCAGATAGTAGCATGACTCACGCAGTGGGCGGAGCTTAGAACTTTCACCTACACACACACACACACAGGAGAAAGTGAAACGCTATTTGATTTATTGAGATATTCATATATTTACAAATACGATTCGAGATATTCAAGTTATATATACATATATATTTACAAATAGATACGATTATATACAAGACGTGTGAGTTAGAAGCATCATTGGTATCCAAAGGGTACGGTATCATAGGTGCCAGGTAACTGGTAACGTTTCCTATAGGTGTTACGGCACACCATCGTACCCCTAAGTTCCTTCACGCCTCCCAGCTTCTGCGCCCGAAAATTGTGGGTGCCTACAATTAGTTGGTGAGGTTCCAAACATACTAGATCCTTCAACGACTCAAAGTTAACAACCTCCCGATTCGCATGGTTGAGCGTAATACCCTTTGCCTTCACGATATATTTCATTTCATCCCCTACCCTGACCCGTACCCCATAAGTCTTAGGTCCTGTTGAGATAAAAGAGTCGGCGTATGCGTCGTCCCCATACTCATCCTTGATCTCATCAGTGAGCTCGCCGAGGAACTCCCCAATAGCGGGCATGTAATCACCCTCCCTCTCTGTGAATATCACGCTATCTGTATCGGCATACAATACTCTCCGCCCAAGAGAATGCAATAGACCCCAAAGTTTTATACGGGCGTAGGCTGTTGTGAAGCTCGCCACAGGTATGTTTGTAACCCTTGAGGTATCTGTGGCAAATTCAGTGTTGTTGTACTTTATTACGTAAGTATTACCTACATTCACGATCTCCATGACCTCTTTATCGGGGGCATTGGCATAATCCCAGACATCGCTATAACTTTGTGCCAAATGAATGTTCCCTCTGCCGGTATTCTGCGCAAATTTTCCCCATAGACTGTTTAGACACAACTTTGCACTAAAGCGCTTGCCAGGATTCTTTACAATTTGGACACGATCAAGTTGTATACCTTCGCGGTCGCGGTAACGTTGAATATAGGCAGACTTTTCATCTTCGGTATCAACTCCTCGCGGATACCCTGATGCTTCAACCTTATCCTTCAAAAAGGCGTTTATATATGGTGTGAAAAGGTTGGGGAGCTTCTGAAACCTCCACACCTCGTGTATCTTCAGTATTCTATAACCATGGCGTACGGCTAGGGCCAGCTCAGGACTTGTATATACGCCTCTGATCTTACGCTGGTGGGGTATATGGTTACATTCGCCGTTATCCTCTTCCGCGCACTTCACGCACAGGGGAAACATGAGCTTGTCGTCGATAACGACAGGTAAGATCGGCATCCATAAATTGCGTGGGGGGAGTACGTCTACGAAAGAGAGCCCAAAGTAATGATCATTCAAATTTTTTGAAAATTCATTGATGGAGGATGCTAGGTCCCACCAGTTTCTCAGGAGCGCCCACGGGGTACGGATTGCTCTTCATCACGTATGGGTATAAAGAACAGAAATCGTAGTAATGGAGCTTCACGCCCTCCGTAGGTGGGAAGTATAGTCTGAAAGGATTTGTACGTCCTCCAAACAAGCTATCACCACATTTGAGAGGATCCAGCACCATTGAACGCTTGATCGTTTTTATTTCCTCACGGTATACATCGTCTGTCTCCATCCGTGCATCATATTCATGCTCCCACAAGACTTTGTGAGTGAACTGTGATCCTATAAGTTGATCGCGGGTGCGGGTCCCTGCAAGACAGTCGGCAGGAGACCTACCGTGATATCTCCGACGATACCGCACTCAGGGCGGGGGCATCCATGCCACCAGCATCCATTAAAGGAATACACAGTCTTCACACCAGTGACACGGTTTTCACTTAACCCATCAACCCAAAAAACACGTCCATTAATCTTAATGGGTACTTCACCCGTGTTGCGGGCGTGCTTTATGTATACACCTGTTTGTTGCTGCAGGTGTATGAGCCAGTAAATAGCCTTGTGTCCGTAACTGCGGGGGTTGTTTCGGTGAATAATGGCTAAGGTGTCTTTAGGCATGAAGTTATTCTTGAACACCGTAAAACATAATGATGCGATGGTGGTTGCGACTTGCAGTGGATCGCATTTGAAACGGGCTATGTACATACTTCTAAAGGCCTGGAAACATACTCTAAGCACGCGCACATCATTCACGCAATAACGCTCACATTCATCAGCTATATTATAAGGGTTACTTTCATTAAAACTGTCGTAGTATCGATCAAAGTCACTTCATCCATGCAGTCAAAATAATGTTTGGGGGGTGGTGGGCCTACGTAGTTTAAAGTCTCGCTGGTGAGGAAAGTGTATGGGAAGTATCCTTTGGAAACTTCAGCTGCTACTCCCATCACCTTGGGTAGCTTTGCTAATTTACAAGGTGTGAATAATAAAGTATCTTTAAATTGTACATTGCCTCTTATCTGCATCTGTATTAATTTGTTGCCTCTTTTCAATGGATCACCTGTAAATATCTCAGAGGATTCGTGTTCAAGCAACTCCTTATAAAGGAACTGCGTGTCAAACTTTGCCCCGTTATGGGCGAGAATATACACAGTCATTTTTTTGAACTTGTCGGCTAACTTGACAATATAGGACACAAATAGTTTCACAGGACTATCGCTGACATTCGTTTTAAAAACGTTTGTCCGTTTACCGCATTTGGGGCACTCGTCACATTCGATACCCATACACTCATCACAGATGGTCTGGCTCACAAGTAAATGTGGAATTACCTCTTTGGTTTCAGCGTTCGTATATGTTTCTATATCGTAGTACACAGTTATACAAGGGTTATTTTTAGGCTTAGCATCTTTCATATAACACACATGCTTTACTCCATCCGCCTTATATTCCTCCTGGCATGTAGGACAGTGAATTACGTCGCACTTGTGCTTAAATTTTCCCCAATTATCCATTGTGTGAAACATACCACATTCACAGATTCTCATTTTCCTGCACGTACCAATTGATTTATGGAGATCAAAGCAGCTATTATTGAAAAATGTGCGTCTACACACATCACAGTCTCTCTTCTCAACTACACGGCTTTCACATTTGGTGCTTTTACACTGCTCACATACCATGTGACATTCTTTACAATGTCTCACTATATCATCCGCAAACTCGAGGCACCCCTTACACAAATCATGATGTCTCCCATATTTTCGACTTTTGTCATAACTCGCGTAAAGCCCCCTTATATTACGGATGGGGAGATACGTTGTCCCTGACAATCCTAAAATAAGTAGGGGTCTTGTACGATCTCTCACACAGCTTTTAAAAACATACACAGTCCGGCGGCGATCATCCAAACCAAATACAACTATGCGCACATTCATTTCCTGTTCTACCTTTCTCAGCTCTTCAGGACCCATATTACAGTCAAATTCAAGTTCACAGTCTACAGCTAGTTTACGGGCACGCTCAACGATCGTAGGCAGCCAAATTTTTTGAGTCCGTGTATTTTGTACAGTAAACATACGTGCTAAGAGTACTGCTATAAAGCCGCAACCACGATCGACGTTTATATGCCTTCGGTAAATAGTTGGAGAATTGAAGTTAAGAGTGTACGGTATGGCACTATGACCCGCAACACGGTATACATGGTCAATATTTACCGTGAAGTTGTCCATATTGAAGGCTATACTACTTTGGACGGCTTGCATTATACGCCCTAATATATATTCTACATCTTCAGCAGCCAAACGCCTGAACGGTACTATCACCCAATAATCGTCTACATCACCGTCATCTGACCCGAACCCAAAGGACAGACTCGTCCTGACCTCACGCTCGTCGCGATTCTGAAGAGCAAACTCTATAATACGCTGTACTACCCTGCGTATCCCGCGCTCAATCCATTGCTATACAGGGCTCTAGGGTCGACCCTACTCTATACCGATTTCTAGTCAAGGCGGGGGTGGGGGCTGCGGATCGCACCAATTCGTATAACATCCTCAACAGAACGGGGGGCGGATGAATTAGTGGCTATATTAGGTGCTGCTGATGGGGCCCTGTTGCGTAGGAGGGTTGGGGATCTATTATTGTAGACTTAACAGAACGGGGGGCGGAATAAGGGGGTATATTAGGTGCTGCTGCTGCTGGGGAGGTTGTTGCGTAAGAGGGTTGGGGATCTATTATTGTAGACTTAACAGAACGGGGGGCGGAATAAGGGGAGGTGCTGCTGCTGGGGAGGTTGTTGCGGTTGAGGGTTGGGGATCTGCTGCAACAGGTACGTATTTCGGCCGCTTTATACCTGATGTGGGGTTCTCATACCTCCGCTTTGGACGTGCAACCTGTATCGCTGGTTCAGGGGAGGAGATCACACTGTCGTCGAGGTCATCCGTAATGATAGGGTGCTCTACCTCATCGTCGGTTCTGTGGGAGAAGAAATATAAGGATCAGCACTCAAAATTTGTAATATTTTGTAAATGACCCACTTAGGAGTGTGACGTGTTAGAAATGGACTCTGTAGAAAAATTCAGATTCACGAGCCCATCCACATGTATTATATCTGGACCTACAGGATGTGGTAAAACTGTGTTTATGCTTAAAATCATTAAAGAAAAGGGCGAGATGTTCTCGAAATTTGTGCATAAAGTTATATGGTGCTATTCGACGTATCAATCAGCGTTCAACGAGTACCAAGATGATATTTTGTTCCACAAAGGTGTATATGACGTTAATTCGCTAAAGGGAACTGAACATACAATCATTGTAATTGACGATCTCATGTTGGAGATGGATAAAACGTTTGCCGAGACATTTACAGTATACTCCCACCATCTTAACATAAGCGTGTTCTTCATCAATCAGAATCTATTTTTCAAAAATAGATACATGCGCGATGTGTCGTTAAATACGCAATATCTAGTCTTATTCGCGCAACGTAGAGATGTATCACAAATTGGGGTATTAGCCAATCAAATGTTCCCGAATCAGCGTAAGGAGTTTTTGGAAGTTTATAAAGAAGCTACAAGCACGCGTTACGGATATTTGCTTTGCGACCTTCATCCGCGAAACACGTTTAGAGTGCTTCTGCGAACGAATATATTTCCAAACGAGCCTGAAACGGTGTATATTCCAGAATGACAAAGAGACTAAAGAAATACCATGAATTAATAAAAATCTATCATCGACTGCCCCGGGCAATGCAGCAGATGTTTATTAAAAATATTGACGCCGACTTTTTAAAATGCATCTGTGAAATCTGTCTTAACGTTATAAATTGCAATGTATCAATGAAAACCCATCAGAAGGCTCGCCTACGCCGCTACAAGAACATAATACGTACACTCGCTCGTAAAAGTCAAACTGTAGCGAAGAAAAAACGAGTTATTGTGCAAACAGGAGGGTCATTTCTCCCCATCTTATTTTCAGTTTTGGGCCCTTTACTGACTAGATTAATATAATGAAGAAAGTGGTAGTGATTCCCCACGAGGTGTACGCTTCATGCAAAGAGACACGGATCTAGATCCCCGTAAAAGCAGACTTAAAAGAATGGAAAGCGAATTGTTAGCCCTATTAAACAGTGAAAAAACACCTGATGAGAAAAGAATCTTATACCAAGAAGCTCTGCAGAAATTTCTTCACGAGTACGAAAATTATAAGAGCCCTACGGAGATTCCTGTGGTTATTAGGCACAGCACCGATGGCGACATAGGACCTGTACCCGACGATACAGCTGATCAACCAAAAAGATTAGCCACACAACATATCGAACATGTATTAAAAAATACCCTCCCACTTACATTGAGGAGTAAAGGCTTAAGTCTTTATAATCTATTGAATGAGGATCCCGCCATACAATGGACCGATACAGGGGAGATCATTGTGGAAGGATCAAAGGTACAGGGATCGAATATCGTAGACATTGTCCATGATCTGGTGAGAAAGTGGGATAGGCCATCACCATCAGGATGGAAGCATATTAAAGCAAGACTACAACAAATAAATGTCCCTAAAACGTTGATAGGAAATCTGAACAGGTTAAAAGACTTGGAACACGCAACGTCTGTGGCACAATTGAAGACGCCGTCACCCCCTGCGGTAACACCTTTCAAGAGGAGAAAGAAGAGGTTAAACCAACCCTACCCACCTGCCTCTAAAATACGCAAATGGCTAACGTATTAACTAAACGTTATTATGACATTTCTGCCCCATCCTCTTACGGCGGCGTAGATAGGCTGCACGTTTACGGAGTAGGAAAAAAAGATGTTGAAAGATTTTTGAGGGAGCAGGACGCTTATACGCTTCATAAGCCTGTGAGAAAAAGGTTTAAAACAGCCAAGACAACGGCTTCCTCGATTGATTCTATTTGGCAAGCAGATTTAACAGACATGCAAAGATACTCTGTGTATAACGATGGTTACCGCTACATTCTATTCATAATAGACGTATTCTCTAGATATCTGTGGCTAGTTCCTCTGAAAAATAAATCACCTGAAACAGTTGCTAAAGCCACCAAAACGCTAATGTTAAAAGAAAACAGGGTTCCTGGCTATTTTTGTACGGATATGGGGAAGGAGTTTATAGGCCGTGCTTTTCAGAATATGTTGACAGAGTTTAATATCAGCTATTACACGACCAATTCTATACATAAGGCTTCTTTAGCTGAAAGAGTTCAGCGCACCATAAAGGAACGCATGCACCGTTATTTTACACATAAAAACACATACAGATTTCTAGACATTCTGGAACCATTGGCATCATCCTACAACCGCTCACACCATCGCACGATTGGGGCAACACCTAACGAAGTTTTAGAAAGAGGTACGCTCCCGAGAAGAGATGGACCACCACCACCACCACACCACCACCACCACACTCTGTGCGCTTCAAAACCAATGATTATGTAAGGCTGTCGCGTTCGGGGAATAAATTCGCAAAGGGTTTTGAGCAAGGATGGACACGCGAGATTTTTAAAGTTAGGGCTGTGAGACCTAAAGGTGTGATAATGATGTATTACATTGAAGATTTGAATGGGGAGAAATCTCAGGAGGCTTTTACCGCGAGGAAATGCAGAAAGTCGCGTTTAATTTAGAAAAAAATGTGTTTAAAATTGAGAAAATTTTAGGAAGCAAAGGTTCAGGAAGGAGAAAAATGTACCTGGTGAAATGGCTAGGGTACCCAGAAAGCTTCAACACCTATATAAAAGCTGATGCAATAATGAAGCTTAAATAGTATGCAACATGGCTCCTAACCATTTCTACGTCACACTCCCGTCCTCCTCGTCCCTGTCTGTACACCCTAACAACACGCTAGCCAACTTTGTAACAGAACTCCATGGGCACATTGAATTGGGTCGTGATTCGTATGAGGTGGGGATATGCGAAATTCAGCTGGACACCGTCTTTTTAAATATTGAACATGAAGAAACCGTTTTTACGATTCTTAGAGACATTGACGAGTGTGAAAAAGCTGGGGTAGCTATGGATGAAACTATGCGCATCGCTTGGACTAAGATTGCACGGTATTACAGTACAGAAGTAAGACTAGGGCCGGGTCAATATGGTTCGGCCGAGGATGTTGTGAGAGGCTTAAACGTAAGTTTAAGAAACTCAAACCTTACGAATGATTTAGTATATGAAATCGTAAACAACCCTGCACATACACTAATCCTAAAATCAAAGACTAACAGATGTCTTAAAGAACATAGAAAGTTCAAAATTCTAACCAACGGCCGATATAGCGCAGCCTTCCAAAGAGACACATTTCACGAGACACAATATAACTTGTCCAGATTAATGTATCAATTGAAGATGGAGAAATTGGCTGAAAGGTCCCCAGACATGTGCTATATTTACAGTAATATAGTGGAGCACCAGTTTGTTGGGGATACCCAGGCACGCCTGCTGCGCATTGCTCACATCCCCAACCATAGAGGAAGGAGTTTGAGTATTACATATGACAGACCCCATTATGTGAATGTCGCAACTAATTTAATAACCAATATCACAATATATATAAGAACGATTGAGGGCGAAAACTTCCCATTCGGTAACGGGAGCTTAACAGTGAAGCTACACTTTCGACGCACTGAGTTATAATGGATAGAAAGCCTTTCACCGTCTATCGAGGGATGCGATACCAGCGCGGTAGTGGACTTGGATCCATTTTTTCATCCATACTACGTACGGCTGTTCCTTTGCTGAAGAGGGGTGCCAGATACCTTGGAAGGAAAGCGCTACAATCAGGCCTTAACACTGCAGAAGACATATTGGCCGGGCTAAACCTAAAGAAGCCCTAAAAAAACATTTAAAGCGTACACGGAACGAAATCATCAAAGATGCAAAGAGAAAAATGCGTGGTGGCGGGAAGAGGAGGGCCCCCGGAAGAAGAAGAAGGGGTCACGTGGTATTAAACGTAAAAGGCTGTCAAAAAAGAAATGCTGTAAGCGAATGAAACCTATGGTTGACCACTTTTTTGACTGATATAAGCTAAGGATATTGATCTCATGAATCATAGTTTGTTTACCACTTGTCGAGAGAGGAGTCACTATTTCGCCATGGCACGCTTCATCCACCCATGTAGTTCACAATGCTGTAAGTCGGAGCTGTCCTTTTTTGAGCTCCCGCCAACCCAAGTTTCTATTGAGCACAGTGACTTTATTACAATTAACCCTTTAAACACAATTAGTTCCCCGAGTGCACCTATAGAATTCGTGATACCCAGCTCAGGTCCTTACTTTTTTGATCCAAGCTGTGTGCACATGTACGCTAAGCTACGTATAGCCCATTCTGATGGAACGGCCTGCGATGACAAATATGCTGTATACCCTGAAACAAACTTTCTGCACGCCATATTCAACCAGTGTGACGTATATTTAAATCAGACCAACATATCGGCAGGCACGGGGTACTATCATCTACGAGCCTATTTGGAAAATGTCCTCAACTTTTCCAAAGAAGCGAAGGCTACCTTTTTAAGTGCGGAGGGATATTATCAAACTAAAGATGAAAATAGTATAAAGGACAAATTTAAAAATTCTAAAAAGAAAATATACGAGTGTTTTGGACGGTTGCACACAGATTTCACTTTCCAGGAGAAGTTGCTTGTGAACGGGGTGGATATGAAAATAAAGCTCACCCGCACGAGTCCTGAGATCTGCTTAAATCTGGATGCGAATCAAGAAGAGGGCGCAAAGTCCGTTGTGGTTCACATTATGGACACATACCTCCGCGTACGGCGAGTGAAATTAAGTTCACCAAAACAACTAGAAATTGAGAAAAATTTACTAAACGCTACAGTGAAATATCCTATTAACAGAGTGCAGATCAAACTATATACGGTTCCTGCAGGGTTGGCATCGAAGCAGATAGAAAACATTGCCCTGGGAAATCTTCCTAAAAGGATATTAATCGGCATGCAGGACCACGCTTCGGTGAATGGAAAATATAAAAAGAGTGCCTTTAAATTCGAGAATTTCGGACTTAAAAATATAACTCTATACGTTAATGGCACTGCTTTGGGTGGAACAATGGGTACGGACTATTCATCAGATGCTGTGTTACCTCTTTGTGCCAGAGCCTATAGTAATCTGACCCATATTGCAGGTGATTGTGATGAGCTTGGTAATGGGGTAACGCAGGAAGAATTCATTGATCAATTTAACCTTTATCCGTTTGACATTACACCTGACTTATCTGCTAGCGTAAATACCCATTTAACACCACAGCAGAGCGGAAACATCTCAGTTCGGCTGGAATTCGCCAAGCCTATAGACGCTCCTATTAGTGTACTAGTATATCTCGAATCGCAAGCCCTAATAGAAGTAGATAGATTTAGAAGCGTTATCACTGACTTTTAAAATGGATGCTAATACACTTCAGAAAGTAATGGAGCGAGTCACACGTTCCAAATTTATCGGCGTGTTTGCGAAGAATGAAACATTGAGTTTGCCAAGTACGCGAGAATGCGGTAGTCTTATTGTGAACACAGACATCATCGGTAATGAAGGGATTCACTGGATCGGTCTATTTTAAAAATAGACAGCGCCTGTACTATTTTGATTCACTCGGTACTCAACCCTGGAGTGACCCTATTATTGTAAAATTTCTCGCTCAGTTACATATTCCCGAAGTTGTATGGAACCCATTTCGTATGCAGGGATATTTTACTAATGTTTGCGGAATGTACTGTGTCTCATTTCTCATGCATATGTCAAATGATAAAGAATTTATAAATTTTTTAAATTTATTTGACCCGTGTCACACTCACCGAAACGATGAAATGGTATGTAGACAGATAAAAAACCGTTTTCCAATTGTACGTACTCGTTGTATATTATAATGTTTTTGTTCGTATATTCGTTTATTGTACTGATTTCTTTCATTTAATAAATTTATGAAAATATATTGCGTCTTCTTATCCCAAAAAGATCGAAAAACACTTACATTATTTGACATTGTTGACTGATTAGTATATCATCCGTATTCCCTTCAAAAGAGTGTATAACTCGTGTCAAATCCTCATCGGACCTTAAAGGAAAACATATACAGACAGACAGACAGACAGATCTCCATTATGTGAAGATATCTTTGGTTCGATTACCAATTTCGATTTTAGCATAATGGGGAAATAACATTGATTGACATTTTTGACTAGTATCTGAAATACTACAACTCTCCGTATATATATAAAATTCTAATTATGGACACTTACATTTCTATGGTAGTCCCTTGCGTCGGATTGTAAGGAGCGTCACTGCAAATATCTTCTACGGTTTGCGTCGAAAATAGTTCGCCACAATCAACAGCATTGAAAAGGCTAATTGTGGTTAATGCAGCAGTATCACGTTCTTCATACAAGTCTGGGGAGACGTACAGATCCATGGTGGAGGATGTGTGACACTGCTGACTGATCAGTATATCATCCGTATCCCCTTCAAAAGATTGTATAACTCGTGTCAAATCCTCATCGGACCTTAAAGGAAAACATATACAGACAGACAGACAGACAGATCTCCATTATATGAAGATATCTTTGGTTCGATTACCAATTTCGATTTTAGCATGATGGGGAAATAACATTGATTGACATTTTTGACTAGTATCTGAAATACTACAACTCTCCTATAAAATTCTAATTATGGACACTTACATTTCTATGGTAGTCCCTTGCGTCGGATTGTAAGGAGCGTCACTGCAAATATCTTCTACGGTTTGCGTCGAAAATAGTTCGCCACAATCAACAGCATTGAAAAGGCTAATTGTGGTTAATGCTGCAGTATCACGTTCTTCATACAAGTCTGGGGAGACGTACAGGTCCATGGTTGATTATTCACTGATGCGAAAATAGCTACTGTTACTCCCAACTGAAAATATCCCCTTTTATATGCACATTCACCAAGCTCCGCCCAAAAGACCAGATGTCCGTCGTGATTGGTTGCCGATGTAGCTGGGTGGAGCGTGTACCAATCCGCTATAACGAGACCGGACGAGTAACATATATATAAAATCGAATTATAGGCACTTACATTTCTATGGTAGTCCTTATATTATATCTTACAAATTATTAGTATTGTTTGAATTGTTAACTTATTTTTCGGATATACTACTGCCTCGGGTAAAATGGTCCTGTTATTTTAAATCACGTATTTGTTAATTATTATTATTGCTACATAGAAATTCGTGCAGTTTTTTTCGATTATTATTTATTGAACAAAACTCTCGCTCTTTCTATATATATATATATATATATATATGTATAGAAAGAGTAGTCTGGAAGGAAGTTTGCCAATGATTAAATTCTCTTTGCGAGTGACCCGTTGCCCGCGTCGTTGCCCGAATTGTTCATTCTGATGAAGGTCAAGCTTTTCACTCCACCTTAGACCTACAGTTTAACGTGGATTCCGAACCACGACCCATCAGCAGCCCAGCGTCTTGACCACTAGGCCTCCTAGGGTACCCATTTATCTACCAACCACTTTCTTTATTGTGTGGAACAGCTGGGCTTTGCTGCGCGCCGGCTGCCGTCGGGTCTCGAACCCTGGGCCGATGGACTCGTAGTCCGCGACGCTAACCACTACACCACCGAGGCGGTATTTGTCATTACTTACTCTGACTATAGTGGATTTAATTATCCCAGAAGAGTTCCATGCACTGTCTGTGTGTGTGTGTGTAGCATATATATATATATATATATATATATATATATATATATATATCATTATATTTCTATATGACACCATAAAAAATAACGCGTAAATATTTGTAGAAATAATAATAAGAATAATAAAATTAATATCTGAAGCCAGTGGTGATTTCTGCTCGAATAGCTTGTAGAAAGATAATCTCTCGGCCCGAAAAGGTCTCTAGAGACCTTTTTCGTTCGAATTCTCCGAAACCAACCTCGCTATAGTGGCTTGGGCAATGAATAATTTCTTTATTTTACGTCATTTTTCATTTTTTTCGTCGCAGGAATGAGACTGTATGCATCGTTCATCTTCAAGTTTAATGAAGGTTGGTATTCCTTATAAAAATTCGTTTCTGTCTAACGAAATAGGGTAACTTTGTTAATTCTATTATTGCGTAAATCTCTCTAATGTGTTATTGAATAATAGAAGATATATTGTGGTATTGTATATATATATATATATATATATATATATATATATATATATATATATATATATATATATATATATATCAGAAGATATTTAAAAGACTGATATAATTATAGTAAACTTTTGTCGAAATAGTTATCCATAAAATTAATTGTTTTCTATTATGGCGTTTTCGAAGGTAAACTATGTTATTTGCTTCGTTCAACTTCAAGGAAGCTAAGTACTCAATGTTCCAAATATTAATATTACCATTATATACATCTATTGTAAAACACTATATACATCTATATTTCAATTAAGTGTGTAATTATTTAATTCATCTACCATATTGTGGTACACAATGCTTAATATATATATATATATATATATATATATATATATATATATATATATATATTTCTATAATTCTGTTTTCTATGGTTGGTTGAATTATGGATAACTACGTTATTTGCTTCGTTCAACTTCAAGGAAGCTAAGTACTCAATGTTCCAAATATTAATATTACCATTATATACATCTATTGTAAAACACTATATACATCTATATTTCAATTAAGTGTGTAATTATTTAATTCATCTACCATATTGTGGTACACAATGCTTATTAGAATACATGGCGCTATCTGGAATACCTTGCGCTATCTGGCAACTCAGCCAGAATAGAGGATTATAAAAGATCGCGAATCTGGTGAAGAACCATTCCCCCCTCGGCTCCGGCCGAGTAAGGAGCTCTGCTCCTTCTATTTCATGCCCTTTGGTAAACCCCATAGTGGCCTCTTAGGTTAGGGAAACGAAAATAAATTGGGGGAGAACTCCACTCTGTCCTTCAGGTGTCTCTCTCCCTCCTTCAGCTCTCTCTCTCTCTCTCCTTCAGGCGCCTCTCTCTCTCTCCTGCATGTTTGCCTCCAGCATGTGTACTCCTGCATGTGTACATCCAGCATGTGTACCTACTGCATGTGTACCTCCAGCATGTGTACCTACTGCATGTGTACCTCCAGCATGTGTACTCCTGCATGTGCACCTATCCTCTCTCCTTCAGGCGTCTCTCCCTCCTACAGGCGTCTCTCCCTCCTACAGGCATCTCTCTCTCTTCTTCAGGCGTCTCTGGCTCAGCCAACTGGCTGATTAGGATAATAATGTATACATGGCGGTATCTGGCAACTCAGCCAACTGGCTGATTAGGAGCCTATAAAACAACGCCAGACCGGCTGGAAGTCTCAGTGTGCACTTGGCTCCTGCCAGGTGAACACCTCTCCTCCTTTCTCTCCTTCTTTCTCTTGGGGGATAACGCCGCCTCCAAGTTTTCCCCCACCCCCCTTTCCCCCACCCCCCTTTGCAACATCCCCCGTTGCAACATTACATAATAACCTGCAACATTCCTGCACTCCCCTTTTGCGGCTATACTGCTGATGCGTGGCCGGACGTTTCGTCGACGGACGTTTCGTCGACCGGACATTTCGTCGACGGACGTTTCGTCGACGGACATTTCGTCGAAAGATTTTTTTTAAAAGAACTTCATTTTCATGTAAAAATAAAATGAATTTGTTTAAAAGGAGGTTTATTTTCCTTTACGGGATTTTTTTTTGGAAAGAACTGTATTTTCATTTAAAAATAAAATATATTTATTTAAATTTCGGAAGAAAGAAATTTTAAAATTGTGCCCCTATAAACTTACAAATTATGTGCAATAGCTTTTAAGTATTGCTTTTAGGTATTTAGGTATATATATTTGGTAATTATATATATATTTAGCAATTATATATTAATATATTAGGAGCAAGTGTAGTTTACGTTTCCCCGACACAAAAGGGGCCACAAACTACACTAGGTCAAAGTTGGGGAACGTAAACTACACTAGGATCTTTAGGAAACATTTTGGACGTTTTCCAGTTTATGTACCGTTTTCTACAGTACGCAAAAATAAATTATATAAATCACTAAGTATTTGTGTGAATAGATTTCGACCGTTATTTTTCTGTCCGGTTAAGTTAATTGGGTACTTACGTATTAACAGGGGGCCACCACATATTGACGATTGGTTAGGTTAGGTTGTATGAAAAACGGTACACAAACTGGAAAAGGTCCGACATTTTTTAAATGAATCCATCAAATAAAACGTTAAAACTAACGAAAATATTACGACTTAACCTAATTAATCGTCAATATATATATATACAGTGTATATATATATATATATATATATATATATATATATATATATATATATATATATACACGTGTAATATATATATATATATTATAATATATATATATATATAATATATATATATATATTGACGATTGGTTAGGTTAAGTCGTATATTTTCGTTAGTTTTAACGTTTTATTTGATTAGGTATACGCGGACAAAGTTGGGAAACGCAAACTACAGTAGGATAATGTAGGGGAATGTAAACTACACTAGGATAATGTAGGGGGAACGTAAACTTTACCCGGCTGTGGACGCTGGTTGGTTTATTAACCTCTAAGTGCGCAATTACCTGGTTGGTTGATTAACCTCTAATTGCACCATTACATTATCTGAGATCGGGGTGGTAGAAATATGAAATAGCTATTTGACGATACGTCTGTCGACGAAACGTCCGTTCGACGAAACGTCCGGCGACGAAAAGTCCGAGCACCGAATGATGCTGTTAGCACGTTGCACAGTATGAGATGTCACAGCCGATGCCGGGCGACCGCTGCGTGGCTCATCATCGAGGCTCTCCTCTCTCTCTTCTCTCTCTCTCTCTCTCTCTCTCTCTCTCTCTCTCCCGATGATCTCGCACGTTTAGACCAGTGTCAGCGTCCAACTGTGCTTCGATCAACAACAGCATCTCCATAAACGTTTTGTAGACGTTTGTGAATATTTCCAACTGTTTCCTTGTCTGCGGTTAAGAACTCGATAACAGCTCTCTGTTTACGACGCACATCACTGTCATACGCCATTTTCGAAATTGCGTTAACCATCAGTTTTATACAAGGGCGTTTAAAGGCGGTTCTATACAAGGAGGGGAGGTTCAAACTGGAAAAATCCGGTTACGTGAAGCGCAGAAAGTTCAAACTTACGGCCCAAAAGACATTTCAGTTCCATGGCCTATTATTTAGCTAAGAAAAAAGGGTGGGGCAAAATATATTGAGTGCCCCTAGTGTGTGTATATATATATATATATATATTGTGTGTGTGTGTGATGATTGATTTGGACAAAGCTTGCCTATATAATGTTATAATGTTTCAGACCAACAAAGACCCTAGGATCCATTCATGGCTGGTCTACCTAACTGTGTTCGTAAATGTGTTTTTGTACATGTCCTCCGTGGTGGCGGAGAGGACCTACAATGTTACGTGGATTCCGAACCACAAAGCCTTACTTTTACTACCTTAAACTATACCCAATCTATCAACATATGCGTCTAATCGGTTTTTAAACATATTTATAGACGTGCTACTAATTACTTCTACCGGCAAACTATTCCAGCTATATACTAGTCTATGCGTAAAAAAGTTTTTGGCAACTGCTGTCTTGAACCTTCTATTTGTCAACTTACACCCGTTATTTCTAGTCCTATTACATTGAAATATTTCGTAAAAGCTATCTCTATCTACGTTATCGAACCCATTCATAATTTTAAAAACCTGGATTAGATCACCCCTTAGCCTCCTAGTTTCGAGTGTAGTCAATTTTAACTCCTTAAGCCTATCCTCGTACGAATTGACCTAAGCGACGGAATCATCTTAGTTGCTCGTCTTTGAACTCTTTCGACTTTGTCTATATCTTTTCGCATATGCGGATTCCAAAATTGGATCGCGTACTCCAAATGGGGTCTAACTAATGATTTATAAAGAAGAACAATAATATCGCGCTATTTGTACTCAAAATTCCGAGCTAAAAAACCTAGCACTTTGTTCGCTTATTGACCGCTGCTGTACTTTGTTTCGCCACTTTTAAATCACCAGTAACTATAACTCCTAAATCTCTTCCTACTCTACGTTTGCCAACTCCTTCCTTGACATACTATACGCAAAATTACCGTTACGTGAACCTATATGTAAAATTTTGCACTTATCGACGTTAAATCTCATTGGCCATGTAACTGACCAATCAACGATTTTATTCAGATCTTCCTGGATTTTACCTCTATCTTCGTCATTAATCGCCCTACCACCCAACTTCGTGTCATCCGCGAACTTTGAAACTGTACTGACTAGGCCATCTAAATCGTTAATATATGTAAGAAAAAACAAGGGGCCCAATACAGAACCCTGAGGAACGCCACTCGCTCCATTAGCCCAAGACGACTCTGCTCCATCAACGACCACCCTCTGTTTCCTACCTTGCAACCACTCTTCTATCCAATTTATTACTACACCCCTGATTCCATGAGCCTTATTTTTTTTCAATGAGGCTTTTGTGCGGTACGGTGTCAAGCGCTTTTTGAAAATCTAAATATACTACATCTACCGCTCGATGACTATCGTAAACTTCAACCACGCTTTGAAAAAATTCTAAAAGATTAGTTAAGCAAGATTTGCTTCGCCTAAACCGTGCTGCATATTTCTAACTAAGTTCTGCAGTTTTAAGTGTTCGACTATACGATCCCTAATTATTGATTCCAGTAGCTTACCTACAACAGACGTTAAACTGATTGGCCTATAATTTCCCGCCGCACCTTTATCGCCTTTCTTAAAGATAGGTGTTACATTTGCTAACTTGAAATTATCTGGTACGCACCCCTCAGAAATAGACGCATTAAAAATCTTTGTTAGCGGCAAAACAATGCTTTCTTTTAATTCTTTTAGTTGTATGGGTGTATGGAATCCGGCCCCGTGATTTACGCATTTTCATTTATCAATATAGCGCATTACTTCCCTTTCACTAACCACAATATTATCCAACGTATTACCATTATCAAAAGGTATTATGTCTATGACCGTAGGGATATTCGTTACATCTTCTATTGTAAAAACTGACATAAAAAATTCGTTTAGCAGGGTAGCCATTTACTTGTTTGCAGGAACTAGCTCTCCGTCAGAATTTTTGAACGGCCCCAAGACACTCTTTATTGGATTCCTATTGTTGACGTATTGAGAGAATCGGTTGGGGTTTTCTTTGACGTCACGAGCTATGGAGATTTCAAATTCCCGCTTGGACTTTATTACATTTTTCGCTTCACACCTTAGAGATATGTAATTGTTTCGTAACTACAAATTGTCTTTATCGCACTTATGTAGCCTATAAGCCCTATCTCTACTCTTTATAATATTCCCTACTCTAGAAGTAAATCACAAGGGCTTGTTGTTTACTTTCGCACGCTTAATCTTGTACGGTACACATTCCTCATTTATAGTCCTAAATACTGTTTCAAACAATTCCCACATTATTTTGCGTTGGAGATCCCCATTACGTTTTCCCAATTGACGTGCAACAATTAATTTCTAAACTTACAAAAGTCTGCGTGCTGGAAGTTAGGAATTTTAGTCGAGTTAGCTGGTTTCGAGTGACTTACTGAGAGGACAAACTCTACCATATTGTCGTAGGTTCCCCAAAACTTTTGAATAAGAAAACTATCCTTGAGAAAATTAACTAAACGATTACCTTCCGCGTCTCACTGCATTGTATCATAATTCACGTTGGCGCAATTAAAGTCACCCATAAGTTAACTAAGGCCTGCTCACTACCAATTATTCTCTTTAGTTCACGATTAACGCTTCGTCCGTATCAGTCGGTTCACACTCGCATTATAACATGCAAATAATTTCATACAAAAGATTTTCAACAGAAAATGTTAAACTTGAAATTTACTTTGAGTTCACGAACCATTTAGATTTTGAGTCCACCTTCACAAATTTGGATTCAGTGATGTGAAGCTCAAAATTTTGATGTCTGCGCTATTTTTTGTAAATTTGGCTTTTCCTCGGTTTCCCAGAGTATGAAATTTTGTAAAAAGAGTGACCTCACTAGATATTTTTGTTTTGATGAGGTTATTTAACCATCTTCGCAACATCTAAGGTCAAAAGTGAGGTTAGGTTAGGTCACTTAAGGTCGTGTTCGTTTTAGATAAAAGTGAGTTAGGTTAGGTTAGGTCAGGTCACCTAAGGTCGTGTTTGTTCTCGACAAAAGTGAGGTTAGGTTACTTTTACCTCGTCAGTAAGGGCGAGAGTAACCAAACAAGCACGACCTTAGGTGACCTAACCTAACCTCACTTTCATTCAAAACGAACACGATTTTAGATGACATAACCTGACCTAACTCAACCTTACTTTTGTCCATAAGACAGAGGGGACCTACAGCTTTACGTGGGATCCGAACCACAGATCACTACGTAATCTAGTCGCGGAGGATGGTCCCCTAGCCAACTACCACCCAAACCCAATATCAGTTAACTTCGCTGACGGACGGGAAGCGGTGCTACGACATTGGCTATTGGCTACGATTTATCCCTGACTAGGTATAGGTAGGCTTAGGTTATAGTAGAAGAAAGTTAACTATTTGTAAAGAGGTTTTACCTTAATTTCAGTGGCATTTCACTCACGGTAGTTTTACAGGATTTTGCGAAATGTCTCCAACCAATGGGAAATACACTGAAACTCGAAACTCGGTGAGAATTGCATTTATTTATGGAACCACATCATAACTGTTGAAAATGTTCCCCACTCGGTTCAAAGCACGTTAATGGATCATAATTCCCAATAGGCGTATAGACTTTTCGGATACCATGTTGAAAATTACTTAAGGCGATACTTCACGTCCGGTAATCGGAAATATTAATTTGTTAATATTAACACTGTCACGCAATAATTCTCCGGATTTTACAGGGTGACCATAAAATACTTCATCAAAGAAATAAACAAATGTCAGTCAATAAACTTTGCCTATTATTACGTAAGACAAAATATGAGTTGCATCCATAATTACGAGTGTTTGAATTAATTTTAATAGGGTTAAATCGGAAGAAAATAGTTTAAATAATAATAGAAAGGCCTTTCAATATTAATAGTAATTATTTATATTGTAATTCTGAAGGAAAAAGGCTTGATTTTCTTTTTAAATCTATTTTTTGAGCACATAAGCATTTCTGCAACGAGCAATAATATATATATATATATTTATAAAGTTTTAAATTTTATGTGAATGAAAATGATTAAAAATGATTTGAAAATGACATGTGGCCTTCGTATATGACATGAATTGACCGAAATAAAGATGAGTGAGATGAAGTCTCAATTCGCGTCATGTCTCACAAAGCTCAGAATTAAATTTGGCTGAGTCATTAAAAAAAAGATATACTCTGTACAATAATAAAATTGCGAAGGAAAGAATTATATATATATATACACGGTGAACCAAAAGTAGGTGGACAGTAGGTTGAATACGGTTTGTGTTATATTATATTATAACTATGGTGTTCATTATAACATTGGTGTTTGTGTTATATTATATTAAATATTATAACTAAATTTTTAAATTTTATTTGTATTATAGTATACAAAAAAATTAAATATGTATTCTCAAAAAAACGTTATCATTTACTGTCCACCTACTTTTGGTTCACTCTATATATATATATATATAATATATGTATATGTATATGTATATATATATATATATATATATATATATATATATAATATATATATATATATATATATATATATATATATATATCTCGAATCGAAAGTTAAAAAAAAAAAAATCTATCTTTTGATCTTAAAGACTTATTTTACAAAATGCTAAAACGTCTCAAGAACTCTATTCTAAAAGACGAATAAAACACGGGCTCCAAAGTTTGCATAATAAAGAAAAGTACTGTAAAATACAGAGACTCGCATACATTAAAATTATCTGTTTCGAGACGCCCAACTGGGCTTTAACTTTAAAGGAGAAGGAATTGCCCGATTCTAGGGACCACCAGGTGGAGAAAGAGGTCTGAATTTATTTATCTTGGAAGGAATCTTAGCTAAGAATTCTCTTTTCGTTTATAAAAAACCCCAAAATGGAGAAAAGATGCCGCCTTTTCTCACTCTTGTACTATTTTTATCTCTCTCTCTCTCTCTCTCTCTCTTGCTGGGCGTGTGGGTGTGTCTGTTTGTTCCTCTCTCTCTCTCTCTCTCTCTCTCTCTCTCCTCTCTCTCTCTCTCTCTCTCTCTCTCTCACACACACAAAGTTCAAAAGCCTCAAAGAATGAGGAGAGAATAATGATTCTAAAAATTGTACACCAAAATAAATATTTATAAAATTGAATACTAATAACGAGGTTAAACCTTAAAATATATAATCTGAAAGCGATAATGGAAAAGGATTTAAGAATCCTTAAAAGTATCTTCTCAAAAAGACTTTAAAAATCTCTATTAATCTCCGTAACGTTTTCAGAATCAACAAAAGCCTTTTAAAATTTCATACTCCATGAAAACGTCAAGAATTATCCGGAAAAGTCCCCCCTTTATTAATCCGAGAGAAAAGTCTCTTCACCCTCCGCCCCCACACCCCACTAAAAATTATCCTCTTTGGATAAAGTTTTAGCTGGTGGAATGGTCGATTGAGGGCCCGGTCACCTTACTTCGAAACCAGACTGCCACTCTTGACTTTTCAAGGGCCGAGCGTGCCCCCTCTCCCCCATTACGAGGGCCAGTTTGGGAGTTGGGAGGGTATGCTTAAATAAGGATGTTGAAAGAGGGGGGAGGAGGTTCTTACACTAGGGGAAAGGGGGGAGGGGCCGAGTGTCTGAGGGTTGGTCAGTGACTGAGAGTTTGTCTCCGTTGCCGCTTATAGGGAATTAAAATGGGAGATCAATACGTTCGTGCTTCCTTTTTCGGGACTTACGGCTTACGTACTCGCGTATAAGCGCGTTCGCCTTTGCGTATTTGCGTAAGTTGGTTGCTGGATGAATTGCTTGAACACGGAGTATTACTGGCTGTAGTGGATTCTTAGTGCCATTTTTCCCTGAAACGAGTATTATATCCTGCGTGTGAAATGATGCCCAGATTGTGTTCCATCCACACATCGGAAACAATGAATTTCAGTATGGACAGGAAAGAGCCATGCCCCTTCTTTGTTTCATTTATTATTTATTCTGGTACGCAAACATTATCAAGAAATATATATATATATTTTTATTTAATTTAATACAAAATTTAAAATCCAACATAATTTCAGAAAAAGACGAATAATTGAATTTTAATTAATTATATCGTATACCATGTAAATTATATAAATATAAATTTAATTTTACTGATAAGTTATTTATTATTATTATTTTGATAAAGATGCGACACTGAATAATTTTATGATAAAATCTCAGTGATATTATATTAAACTTTTTGTTTTCAAATGTATTATTTAACAATCAATTAGCAATATCGTTGATTACCCTCATAGGTACTCTACTTTCTTATGGAATTTGTCTCTTGCTAATAAACAATATACGGTATAAGGGTAAGCACTATGCGAAAATCTTATCCCGTCTCATAAGTTCCTATACATTTGATATAAGCCTATAGAGCAAGAATCCCTATGGAAATTATAAATACCGCAGAATACAGTGTAGTAAATATATAAAAAATAAATTAAGTGAATGAGAACAAATACGATAAATAATAGGTAAAGAAAAATAAAAAATAACAGAAAATGGTTTGAAGTTCAAGGGTAGACTTTTTATTTTTTAATTTATCTTCGGTATCTCTCTCTCGTTTAATTCATAACAATGGAAGGTCAGACAAAATAAATTGATGAAAATTTGTTGTTAATTTTAAACTCTCTTATTATTATTTTTATAATAGGTAATTATTTTGATGAGTTAATTGAAGTTTAATTAGTTATGAATGAGACGGAGTCGTTGCAAAATTCAGTTTTTTCAAAAATTTTAGTGTTTTTTTTGTTTCTTAGTTTTAGAGTACTGACTCAGACTTGCCAAAAATAAACTTTACACGCACACACACACACACACACACACACACACACACACACACTCATAAAATAAAAAGCAACTGACAGAACGTTTGTAAACAGTTACGAACGAAAATCCAGTTGACTTCCTTTCAGAAATAGGAATAATTTAAAACATTGGAATTTCGAATCAGAATATTCAATGGAGTCATATTTTGAGATGCGAAAAAGCTATAAAGATGATGATCCTAAGGTCATGTGAGAGGTCATGTCAATGAAATTTTGCACACACAAAAGTTGAAGGAAAGAAAACGTTAATGACATGAATGGGGTACGCATTTTAGTTGTCATCTCAAAATCAGCCAAAATTGTTCGAGACAAAATAGTTTGGATTAACTGAAACTATATATATATATATATATATATATATATATATATATATTATATATATATTGTATATATTGTGCGTGTGTGTGAATCATATTCCTTTTAAAAACGTTAGTTTGTGGTTCATTTAGAAAACTTGCCAAAAGAGAAATGATTTATTCAAGTGTTTATATATATATATATATATATATATATATATATATATATATATAATCACTTGAATACGTTACTTCTCTTTGGTAAGTGGGAGAGTTCTAACTTCTAAGTTTATTTCAAAGGTATGTCCATTGACCGGTAAAGACAGAAGGAAACTCAACAGTTGCCATATGTTGCTATACCGCAAATTTTTATTTTCAAGTTTTAAAGTATCAATACTTTAGTCTTAGCATTCAGTTATATAATCAAAACGAGTCTGAGAACGGTAACCCAATACTCTCTTAACAATTTTATTTTTGTGCGGAATTTATTTTGTTCAATGAAGAGGAAATTTTTTTTTTTTTAATTTCAAAATTTAAAATATTCAAGAGAAAAATTATAAAAATAATGAGCTTTTTTTGGGTTTATAAAATCAATGGATCATGAATAAACTTTAACATCCCAACGTGTATATATATATATATATATATATATATATATATATATATGTATGTATGTATATTTTGTTGAGCTTTGTCGAAATTTCGCCATGCGCTCACTTAGACCAAACTTTCTTTAATCGAAAGCCCATTAATGGTATAATTACGAAAAAGCTTCTAAATAATTGTCCAATAACAACAACACGAAGTACATCTACAGTCTTTAGCACGTTTCAAGCAGGTAACCGCATTACGTGGCCCATTACCTGGAATCAGTTAATAAAATAATCCCTAATTTGAGGTGTCCGGCAATCACCGTGGTGCGAGCCATGAATGGAACACTATGCCCAAATTGAAGTGGAGAAAACGTGTTGTGTCCCTTCATTTTTGAACGTACTGCGGAGGAGAATTTGTGTATGTGTATGTGCGTGTGTACAAACATTAACTAAAAAAAACAAGAAACCGGGGAAATTTAAGACAACCGTGGGAAAATTCATAATGAACAAGTTTTGTATCCGTTTTTTACCGTTTATTTTTTTTTTAAACTTAAATCAGTTAATATAAAGTTTTTTTTAGAAAAAGAATGCGCGAGTTGAATGAAGATTGAAGACCGTTTATTAGAAAAAAAAAAAATTATAGGGAGTACTTTTTACTTGCTTGTAAAACGGGACATACTGTAAAATAGGTGTAAGATTTTTGGATAGGAATGAAACAAAATTTTCTTTCTCTCTTCATAAATGATTTATTAAAAAAGTAAATTTCTTGAATGATAAATAACAGTAAATAAAATAAAAAAAAAAAACTATAAAATGTGGCTTCGTTAATTTCAGACTGACAGTCTGTTTATGACGAGGTAAGAATGCGATGGAAATACGGGGCTTCTCCTGTTAGTAGTATAGGTGGAAAAAATGTAATGAAAATGTAAATAAATATACATAAGAGTTATCATAACAATTGGAGGATAATTAAGGGAGTTGAAGTTAACGGATAATACAGTGGAATAAATAAAAAATAGAAATAACAAAAAAGTTCATGCGCGGCAAATATGCAAATTAGTAAACTAAATAATATAATGCGGTTACTTTTTCAAATTTTTTAACATTTTTATAGTTTATTTTAATTTTACTAATTTGCGTATTTGTTGCAAATAATCTTCATTATTTTCATTTTTTTATTTTGTTACCCATTAATATCGACTCTCCATTATTTTTCTCTTCTGTTCCTCTGTCCTCATTTGCATTTACCTTTACATTACGTTTTTGCACCGACACTATTAACGCAGGAAGACGGTATAGTCATTTCCTTCCACTTTTCAAGCATTTCCAAAGCAGAAATACGCGAGCGACTCGCGTGTCATTTCTCAATTTGTCAAACAAAGTTCATTCACGAGTATGAATCTTTTTCTAAAATCTAAACCTACCTTTCTAAGTATATGTTTATGTTTAATTATACAATTACGCAATATAACTGCGCAGTTTTTCAGTTTACGAACCTTTGTAGATAACTGTTTCAACGTTTATTTCAGCCTCGCCGCAAGAATGAACTTTAGCTTCGATTGCGATCTTTTGACTCTTCTTCATAGTCTAATGAAGGAAATGTTTTAAACTCGTTTGTACTCGTTTTTCTTTTTTTATATGAAGACGATCCGTCTGCGTATTTATACAAAGTATATATATATATATATATATATATATATATATATATATAATATATATATATATTGTCTGTATAACTGTGTAGTGAAACTCAAGTTGTCATTTTTTTCTGTATCGGTAAAATATGCACGCATATTACCGTTATAGTGTGTGTGTGTGTGTGTATATATATATATATATATATATATATATATATACACGAATATGTGTCATATATCTGCAGAAAGAATGACAGCAGCTACTATTATTAGTAGTATATAATTCTCTGTCACTTACTCTGTTGCAACATTATTTATTCTCTTGTCTAATCTCTCGAGACTGGCTGTGGTTGGTACAGTTACGAGAAGAGGTTCATCCTAATATACATAATTTTATTTTAATAAATTATTTTTTTATATATATATTGATAATATTAATGAATTTTTACTTTTACAGAATTTCTTTAAAATGGCTTTAAAAAAAAGCAGTAAATTGATATTTTTATGTATGTAAATTTGTGAAGAAATTTGTGAAGAAATTTTTATAAAGAAGTTAGCATAAACTGAAGCTTATCCTTCAATTTCGGTGAGGTCATAAATTTCCAAGAGGATAATTTCGAATTGTAATTAACAGAACTGTAAATTAAGAATAACTTCGAAATAAAATTAAAGCAGTTTACAGTGTTTTATATTGTGTGCGGTTCCCGTGTGTTGTTGATGATGAACTGTAACTTTTTTCTTTTTTTTTAAATGAATTAAAAACTCAGTCGTGAAAAGTATTTCAGCCATCATAATTTTGAGAACCGTTTTTGATGGGAAACTTTGTATTTTATAACTTTTCGTGTGATTAAAAGAGTTAATATAATACACTTAACTCTATTCAGTGTATATATATATTAAAATTGATATACAATATACTGGATTTTATTAATTTAACCGAAGAAATATTGCATCAAATTATGTTAACTTATCAAAGTTTAGTTTTCCTTTATATAACTCTTTCTCAGAAAAGTGTTTTTGACACTATGAAATCGTTCGTCATCTTGAGGATAATTGCAAACATTTCACTGAAGATTTGTCATTGAAGAATTACATCGAAGATTATATAGACAATAAAATCGAAAACTTTTCGAGTTAAGTGAATTTTTTTTTATCTAAAATGAGGTTTGAAACTTTTTAAGATGGCTTCCAAATGGACTCTCAAGAACGTAGTTCGGCTTCTACGGAAACCCTCCAGCAGAAGGTAAGTATGAAAAATTTCACATTTCCGCAACTCTGTTTACTTCCCATCATGCTTTCAACAACCAGTTATTTCGTCCTCTTTACTTTTAATATTTTTGAAACGGTTTTATCAGATTATTTTGAGTGATTGGACGGAAGAAGAGCATGTATGTATTCATGCGTATACACGAGTTATATGTTCGTTGTATGTTACTGTATATCGCGTTTGTGTATCTTGACTTCCTCAAGATTTTATGGCGTTTGTCTTATAAGAAGGAGAGAATTGGCAAGATTTCAAGGCTCTCAGAAATGAATTTAAATTGAGGATAAATATACATGGGTAATAAAGTGGAGCTGATGCCCTGCAGCAATACCCAAACAATAGACAAACTCACTCACCCACCCATCCACTAACATTTTACATATATATATATGGGATGAATTTCACAATTAAACACGTGAAATGAATGAATGCTGCAAACTCACAAGGAAAAAGAAAATTGATTCCAAGGCCTTTCGTGTATTCAGAGCTACACCTCGTCAGGGAATGACGAGGTGTAGCTCTGAATACACGAAAGGCCTTGGAATCGTTTTTCTTTTTCCTTGTGGGTTTGCAGCATATATATATATATATATAAACTCTTCAGCTATTTATGATATCAGATAGGTGCATGTAAAGGGTATTTATTCATTCGTTTGCTGTGTAAAACTGGCCTTGTATACTGAAAATAAATTGTCTGGAGTGATCCGAATGCTTCTCAATGTTTTATAAAAAATGGAACCGGCAAGGTCATTGGGCTGGGCTTTTCAAGCATTAAAATATGAGCTTCTAAAGGCCTTAACAAATTAATGGGAAGTTTATGCTTCATCATTATTGATAATACCGGGTACGATGGATAGAATGTGTTTATTTATATATACACAAAAAATATAATCTTTTAAGACGTAATAAATATTTATAAATATAACTAATTCGTAAGTACTTTGATGAGTGGTACGTGTTAAATGCATTTAAAAGCTTTGCTCAGCATGTAGTGTCAAGATACGCGCAAACGGGCTATAAATTTAATTACGTTTTGCGTGTAATTTGGCTGCTGCTTTTAACGTGTTCGCTGAACTCCAGGTAAGAATAATCCTTATACCAAGGTCACGATGAAGACTCCTTTCTTTCATGTTTGCGTGAACTCGTTCTATACTATATTTATTATGTCGTACGTCGTACGAAGTTCATTCTTGTACTAGTATGATGTACGCAGCACCTCGTGTTTTATATCGTTTTATCTAGCTGTAACAGCAAGGGGGAAAGCTGTATTGGGACTAAATGATATACGCAAAGCTTCCCTAATTTTTACATTTCGGGTAGATTATATTTAATCGTATCATTGCGGCGTAATTAAATATAATCTGCCCGAAATATGACGTAGCCGCGCGTCATTACAACGTGAAATGGGTGAAAAGAAGACGAAAGAACGTTTCACGCTTCATTTTTCCTCCTACTTTGCCCAAAAGGAAGAGTTGAACTACAATCGACGAGAAATGCGCCGATCGCCCTTGGCTTAATAACGCTCTTGTTTATAGCTCATGCTTTTCGAGTTCGACTTTGGCAATTGGATCGGTCACTCCGATATACAGTGTGTGTGTATATATATATATATATATGTATATATATATATATATATATATATATACATATATATATACACACACACACTGTATATATATATATATATATATATATATATATATATATATATATATATATAGTCTATTTCAAACGTCCTGTGGTGAAACTTCATGTTTTTATTGATAAATATTGATATGGAGCATAGTTTCAGGACGGGAGTTTTTGAACTAATTGTACAGGGTGTCCGAGAATTATCTGTACAATTTTTGGCTGTTATTAAAAGTCAACCATGAAGTGTAGAAATTCCAGTGTTGTCCCATTTTACAGAGAATCTCATTACGTTTTTTCTGATACCAAGTTTTGACAAGTTTTTTAGAAATTCCAGTGTGTCCGAACATTATCTGTACAATTTCATCTTTTAATAAAATTCTTGATAACACACGTAAAATTCTTAAACAAGATTATTTAGAATCTGTATTTTCAAAAGTTTATTTTATTAAAGTAACGTTGTTACAAACATTCGATATGTGCACCATTAGTGATTCGCAAAACATCCAATCGATACTCCAAATGTTGCCATGTACGCTGCAGCATATCCACATCAATTCGCTCAATAGCAGCTGTGATTCTTGCTTTTAAATCATCACTGTCTGTCACCCGCGTACATTTCTAAAAGACTTGTCAAAACGTGGTATCAGAAAAAACTTAATGAGATTCTCTGTAAAATGGGACAACACTGGAATTTCTACACTTCATGGTTGACTTTTAATAACAGCCAAAAATTGTACAGATAATTCTCGGACACCCTGTACATTCTAAAAGTAGATTATGAACATAGTGAAGTAATTACGATAAATGTTTAATCTTAATGAACATAATTTATTTTGCTGTGGAATTTAAATTATTTAGTAAAATAAGTATAAGACAGAAAAGTCCTATTCAGAGTTATTATATGTTATTGTAACTGCCAAACTCGGCGAAATGTTTACTCCCTAGTAAAAGTTTCGAAGTACAAAAACTAGTTTTTAAAGCACCTTAGTAAGAGGTTATATATATATATATTTTATAATTTACAAAATCTTGTTCCCAAATCCTGTGTTAAGATCAGTGATGTAGTCGAGACTGCCATGGCCGATACCGAGACCTAAGCATCCGAGATCGACATGACACGCAATTTTTGCATGTATTCAGTACTGTGTAGTGCCTAATTCCTGAGCTCTGTATTTCACATTGAGAAATAAAGATTCTAAAGAGGTTATCGAGTGACACTTGCAAAATTTACTCATAATTTATTCACAAATTCATAGTTTGTGACATTTTTCAGCAGTTAACTGCCTACTTAAAACGAGATAAGCGTTCGTTGCACTCGAGGAACATCAACATACTCGGCAGTGATGTAGTCGAGACCACCATGGCCGAGACCGAGACCAGAAAAAAAGGTCTCGAGGTCGATCTCGAGTCCTACATCACCGGTTAAGATATGTATCTTAGCCGCGCAACACTTTTAGCACGAACGCGCGATAGGTGAAATTCTCCCAATTTCTACTTTTGAAGAATCAATCATTCGAACCTGAAATTCAGTGAGATGTTTCAAAAGTTAATCCAACATATTTTGTTTCAAGAAGGGTATTCCCAAATTTTCAAATTTGGGTAAAAGAACTAATTTGTATTATGCGAGTTTGTGGAGAACATCCATGAGCAAATATGCCTTTGTACAACTTGAGAATTCAAACAAAGAGCGCATTTTTATGCCGAAGCGTTGGGCAAGGAGTCAAATGGGGAATTACGTAACCTTAAAATATTGTATTATTCACTATTTCTACCGATTTAGGGCGAGCTTTTGTTACGTTAAATTACGTGAAAATTTTATAATGAAATTATGAAGTTTTATATTATATTCTTTTGGCTTTCCATTTGAATGAATTGAATTTTCGAATTGAATAACCTTTATTAATAATAAAATAAATACATTAGTTTGACAATTTACAATGACGTAAATAATTGCGAAGCTGGACTATTTATTTTATTTAATTTGGCCCTTAAGCTTTAGTCTTTACTGGGCTTTTATTAATTAAAAATAAGCGGATATTTATTATTAATTAATAATAACTAAACCGCGAATAAGTATTATTAATAGTTAAGGTATGTATTAATTTTAAATTATCATTATGGATATGACAAATGCAAAGTCATTATTGAAGGTATTAGACAAATACAGGGTGTACATAAAGTCAGGATCTATTTTTGTGAAGCACTTGGAAATTATATGGAATTCAATCATAAAATGATAAAGTGGTAACATTTATTAAATAATTAAGAGTAGGATTCGACGTGACGCCCATCAGTATCCCTGCACAGCTCAAATCGTTCCGCAGCATTTCTAAACACATTCTGAAGCATTTGCGGGGTTATGTTATCTGCAGCAGTTCGTATACGTGTACGTAAGTTTTCAAGACTCGTAATCTTCGTCTGATAGACGTGCGACTCGATAAAGCCCCATGCAAAGAAATCTAAAGGGGTTAAATCTGGTCATCTCGCTGGCCAAGGTCTGTTGCTTCCGCGTCCGATCCAGCGATTTGGAAAACGTCCATTTAGATAATCCTGAACAATTTTCGCATAGTGACAAGGAGCACCATCATGTTGATAGACGACGGGGATAGGATTGTTAGTACCGTCGTCTATCAACATGATGGTGCTCCTTGTCACTATGCGAAAATTGTTCAGGATTATCTAAATGGACGTTTTCCAAATCGCTGGATCGGACGCGGAAGCAACAGACCTTGGCCAGCGAGATCACCAGATTTAACCCCTTTAGATTTCTTTGCATGGGGCTTTATCGAATCGCACGTCTATCAGACGAAGATTACGAGTCTTGAAAACTTACGTACACGTATACGAACTGCTGCAGATAACATAACCCCGCAAATGCTCCAGAATGTGTTTAGAAATGCTGCGGAACGATTTGAGCTGTGCAGGGATACTGATGGGCGTCACGTCGAATCCTACTCTTAATTATTTAATAAATGTTACCACTTTATCATTTTATGATTGAATTCCATATAATTTCCAAGTGCTTCACAAAAATAGGTCCTGACTTTATGTACACCCTGTATAGCAAGAAATCAATATTATACACGAGAGAGAAGAACTGAACAATCATGAGTAATGTCTCTTTAATCCTAGGTTACGCACGAAAAATGAATAAACAATAGCAATGTACATTAATCCTAGATTTTTTATTAGTATGCCATTATTAATCAGGATTTCAACTTGGTTTTAAACGAATTTACATTCACAATATTTTTTATATCACCATTTAAATCATTCCATAGTTTCAATCCAAAATGACACAGAAGCTGTTTTTATTATTAATATTATTATTATTATTATTATTATTATTATTATTATTATTTTGAATTTTACTTTGTTGTATTTTAATTTTGGAAATTTTAAATTTTGTTTTTTAAAAGTTTTGATCAGTGTCCTCCAATCAACTCTTTCATCTTTATTCACTTCATGCTTACACTGATAGGATCAGTGTCTCAATTCTATTAAGTATTAGAAGTAATCTGGCGCTGTCAGTCTCGCGTCTTAATAATAATGAGTGTTACCTCTAAATGGCTTTATATAAATAGATTTATGACGAAATAAAAAGTCAAAAGTTACGTGAGGATTGTGCAAAAATCGCGCAACTACACCTCCGTAAACGTTTTTATTTGTTAACATAAAAATGGACAGTAGTTTGGTGTTGTTATTGTTTTAGTATGCAATAAACATACAATTATTATTGTCGATATTCGGTCATGATCATCTTGTATATACGATTAGTTTCTTTTAATTTATTTTACGTTCTTAAAATAAATTCCTTGGGCTTATAGTTTGCGTGCAGAAACATTTAAATTAATTATATACAGGGTGGGCCAAAAATCAGGGAACGTAGGAACTGTGCTTTTCAATGCAAAAAAAAAAAATGTGCGCAGGGTGGTGTCCACAATGTCTTGTCACTCCAGTAAAATATTGATTTTCGTTTTTCTTTCAGAGCCATTTATCAATTAGATGGGCTGCCATTTCTTGGTTTATCTTTTACAGTTCCTTTTGTAAACCGTTTCTTTTCCCATCTCAACCGAGTCCTTTGTGAAGGAACTACATGATTGAATACTATTACGTGGTCGCTCATGGACCCGGGTACTACCCAATATGCGTTGTTCAATCGTATAGTTGCTGCTATAACAAATTGCAAATGGGTCTGAAAAAAACGAAAATTAGTTAGTATTTTACTGGGGTGACAAGACATTGTGCACACCCTGTAGAATTGCATTGAAAAGCATAGTTCCTGTTTCCTAACTTTTGGCCCACCCTGTATACTCGAGTAAAAAGTACTTTGTCCTTGTGCTCATCATGTAATATTATTATTATTATTATTATTATTATTATTATTATTATTGAGGCGTTCAAAATACATGAATAATGATGCTGGTACACCCTGTCTTTAATAGTTAAATTAACATTACATTCTATTGTGAAGTCACATACGCGTCTTTTCTATACTTTTTTCTAGTTATGTGGTGGTGTCCTTTCAGGACTCCATCTCTCGACACAACGATATCAATGACTCAACCGTGAAAACGATTTGGAATTCACGCGCAAATCACTGCACGAAAACATGGAGAGATCCTGTTTGTGTCCTTCAAAGTCACTGGGTGATTGTAAACGCGAGACAGTGAAAACGACTAAATTTATCATTCCTTTTAAACACGTTTTCTTTTTTTTCACTCACTGACTGACTCATTTATTTTTATTTATTTTACAAATATTTTCCTATTGAATGCGTCTCTTTGGTTCCAGATTTTAAGAGAAAAAAGAATCAAATTATTCGGAAATTGTTGGAAGAGAATGAATTTGTAGGCTGTATATAATTCGAATATATTAAATATTTAAAATAAATTTTATACGTTTTTTTTTTTGCACATTTTGTTACAGACAGCCTGTGGATAAGTCAGTCAGATTTTAAATGTATGATGTCTTGATTGATTTGTGTGTGTGTGTGTGTGTGTGTTTCAGAATCTGAAAAGTAAAAATACTTAAATTAAATTAAATTTCAATAAGTACACCTGTGAAAAGACAAATAAACAAAATGGAACATCGAGTTATTGTTTAAAACCTTTACGTTTTCTTTAGTTTCTGAATATTTATTTAATAGAAAATGGATTTAGTATGCTAAACTCTAATAATATTATTTTGCGGAGTTTTTAATTTTATGTAATTAATAATATACCGAACGAGTAAAGTAATTATTAATAATATACTGAACAAGTAAACACTAAATGTAAGGATTTCGTGTTTTTTCCCTAAGATTCTCTGAGGTTTTTTTTCACTTAAAATTATTTCTATATACTAATAAATATCTAATAAACTATATTATGGTTTCAATTGTATTTTTCATTTAAATTCATTATTAATTGGAAATTAAGAAATAATAACTAAGATTAATGAGAGATAATTTTCATAAAATATGTAATTCTATTATTGTAAGTATGAATTGATTTTTCATTGTAATTTTAGTTTTAAAATAACTACAGACAGTATCATTTATATTAGTTCTCAAGAGATTAGCGTAAGTACCTAGTTTTCATATAAAATTTATAATTAAAATATAGCTTGTTTTTGTAATTAAAATATAGCTTGTTTTTGTAATTAAAATATATCGGATCACCTGAAGATCACGGCCCCCTAACCTAACCAATCGTCAAGGGTGTACAGTTGACCTAACGATTGGTTAGGTTAGGTCATGATATTTTCGTTAGTTAGTCTTATAAGGCTAACTAATTTAGGCTGGGGACCCTGATATTCAGGTGATCCAATATTTATCTTGTTTTTATAAATTAATATAACTTATATAATTGATGGTTATACGATACATTTTATATATAAATTATTTTAAATTTTTTTATGTAATTACAGAAAATTTAAAGACAAAACCTACGAGTAATTTATTGATTTTCTTTCAAATATTATTTTTAGTTCATTTTTTAAGTCAAAATTTTATTACATAAAACCTGACAAGAATATTGCTATTAAATTGAATTTTTAAAAAATAATAAAATAATTTAACATTAATATTTTAACATAATCCTTATATTAAAATTTGAGGCATTATCTCGCGTTGTGTCTAGAGATAATTTTTTATCTTTTATTTATGAATACATGGAGGTGCAGTGGAAAATAATGTGTATTGTATTATTTTTGTTCTTTCTTCTCGCAGAGTGATCTAATTCTGATATGAATGATTTGTGTGTCATACTGATACAAATTAACATTTAAAGATGTATTTCAGCTTATTATCGATGGAAATGAGGATTACTCATACATGAAAAGAGAAGCACACCTGTCACACAGGTACATCAGACCAACAGTAAGGTAAACGAAAATTCCAGACGTACATCTCAAACGCTAAGAGGATTGTATTATAAAATTAAAAAGCCTATATTCACTCTAAAATTCGTAAAGAAAAATGTTATGCCAACGATATGGCAAAATATTCCTTCAATGTTTTAAGATATATTCTACCCAAGGTTAGTAATAAAAATAAAATACATAATGAAGTGTTTGTTTTGTTTTGTACGACAATATATTTTTGCGAGTCTGGCAGCGTCAACTGAAAAGCTGTTCTGTGGGCACATTACTATGTGAGGATATTTCAAATTTGTGAAGTGTTTTTGGTGGAAATTTCTTTATATTTATGGTTTATTGAAGTGATTTTAGCCGTTTCCCTTGGAAATGAAACTAATTAATTTGAAATTATGGTGAGTGATAAACAGAAGAGAGTTTTCGATTTTCTGAAAAGCAAAACCAGTAAGAGTAAACGAGGAAATAATTCTCCCTCAAACACAAAACAAACCAAGAGGTGAGTTCAATTTGATAACATTGAAAAATACACCGGCCAATTTTTATTTCGTAACATATTTTACTCGCTTAAACATGCTTTGAACATTAAAACTGGTTGTCACTAATAGTAATGAATAATAACTGTAACTAATTTCTTCTGTCCTATTTCTTATTTGAGTGTGTGATACATGTTTTTGTAAATTTGCTGTACAGGGGAAGGGGTCACAGTTCATGACTTTCGACTCTTCTTGATTTTCACAAGAGATTTTTTTTTCCCAGCAGTATGTGTAAAGACCCCTTTTTAGATCATAAAAAATAGTTTTCAAATTTAGGTTTCATACACAAATTAAAAAATAACCATACAGTGTAGTGCTCGCTTGTTTTAATTAATCTTAACCGATGGTTATTTTGTAAAATAAGGACATATAGGCCAATCTTAAGTTTATGGGAAGAATTCTAAAGCCTACTTAGACGAACGGGACGAACGTAGTAGGTTGTATCGTTGTAAGCTACATTAAACCTTTTGTGAAAAGATTTGGTTTAGGGGTTTACCAATAACTTTCATATTAAGTAGGCTTTCTGATATAGAATCTGAATCGTAATTTTTGTAAGTAGGCCTTACGTATTTAACATTTTTCACGCTGTATGCGGATGTAAAAAGACTACTGTAGGTAGCTAGTGTTTTAATATAGGCCGTATAGCGTTTGGAAATAAGGTTTTCGTTTTGGAATTTTTATGTCTATTAAGACTTAAGTTCGGAAGAAAATTATAGCAGGTCACATCGCTTCCGAAACGTGACTGGAACTTGCATTTTAATTATTTATATTTCATTAATTGGATCACCTGAGGCCCCCAGCCTCAATTACCAAATGACATCTTCGTTGAAACTAACTAAAATATCACGACTTAACCAATCGTCAAGGGCGTACAGTTGACCTAACCGGGCATTCAACTTATTATATTTAGTACTGTAAAGCAAAAAACAAGAATACATGGGGGCCCTGATCTTCAGGCGATTCCATTAATTTGTTGCGGGCTTTTGCCTTTCCCTTTTTAGAGGCAAGAGTCGATGATAATTGTTATTGCCAAGAATTTGATGCTGAAATGAAATATTAAAGATGCAGACAAATATAAATGCCTTCCACTCAAAGCTATGAAGTGATCGTGTGGCTTATGAACAGTCACGTATTGCAAGAAATTTTAAACCAGTTTTTCTGCATCCAAACTTGAGTTGAGGACCTGAGCTCCTTTGCTTGTTTAGGCACTCTATAGATGTATGTTTCGGTCAAATAAAAGCCAGATTCACGAGATTATGCATTGCCTCAATAACGTATTCAGTTAACAGTATAAATAGAATACAGCCATAGGCCGTACAGTTAAGGATCGCTATAAGACAGTACTACAATTTTTGAAGTCTATATAGGCCTATAAAACACTGCGCGTGACTACTGTGATTAACGAATATAACAATATCCTCTCATACATACACATGAGAGAGAGAGAGAGAGCCCCGTACTATATCTCGGTGTTATTGGATGTTAAAACCTGTAAGTCGATAAACAGTAGTGCTAAAAACCCATACTAAGTCAGTCTCTCTCTCCATGCTGTAGTTTTTCATAAAGGAACATTAAACAGAAGCTCGCTCAGGACATGAATGAGCGTAGACCTTATCAAATTTTATTATCAAAGCATGAATTTGCTTTTAAATGCTCTGTAATTTATTAAACCCCTGATACCGAGGGTTTTTACATTAAGTTTTATTAGTATAGTAATACGCATTCAGTTGGTTAATTTTCGAAACTTATTGTTCAATAGGTCCTATAGACCCGCGCACATAACGTGAAATACTAAAATGCAAAAATTTCACTTGAAAGTTTATAAAAACTTGTATGACAACCCTTTGCTTTGGTATGTATACACGGCATTCCCACATCAGTTTTGCTCTTTTACATGGAATGTCTTTCATCTGTAAGGTTTCCCATCTTATTTCTTGTGTGTAAATATTCTAAAGTCAAACTACTTATGATTGATCTTTACAAGGAGGGTCTGTTCATTTAGCACGCTAATAGTAATTGTATGATTTATGTCGGTCACAAGAACTTTGAAGATTTATAGGCCACATTTCAACATAAAGAACGCATTATATTTGAAACTGATACCTGCAAATTTGTTTTTAAATATAGTTACTCGGCTCACTTACTAGGATCTAGTAGGAATTATAAGGAGGTGTATTAATAGCCTGAACTAATAGAGGTAGACCTAAAATTTCGCAGTTCAATTTCATAGGTCTGTCCATGAACAGTAAACTACAGTAATATGGGGTTATATGGCATTAATAATAATAATGCGACTTTGCTACAGCTAATGATTATAATATTAATAAAGGTTAACCAATAGGTCTGTTTTTCGAAGGGTAATTATTGAATGTTTCATCAATACTGAAATTAATATCCAAAATACATTTTTCTGATGTATTTTGGTGCGTTTTGTTCAAATATGACCTTCATATCTTGCGCAAATGAACCAAAAGAAAGTTATGAAACATTTTCACTAGAAATGGTCATATATGAACCAAACACACCAAAATACATTAGAAAAATGTATTTTGGATATTAACAAAACTAAACGGGCTAGGAACATAGGTTATATATATATATATATATATATATATATATATATATTAGTGGTGGACCGGATGTCAGTTTTTCAACATCTGCGGATGCGGATCTTTAATTTCAATATCCGCGGATGCGGATATTTAGTTAATCTATCAATATAATATAGAATTATGAATATTTGACATAATTTTTCAAATTTCTTGATATTACTATTATGGCAGGCAATGCATACGAATTAAAATTAATATTAATGTTTTCATTATGATAAAAATAATAACTTTCTCAAGAGTTTCAGCCAGAGAAAATTGAATGAAACAAGTTTCATTCAATTTTCTGTGTTACCAGGTATTTATATTTTGAGGTTTATATACCGTATTTGTTTGTTCATTAATAATTAATACTTACATGAAATGTGCATGACTGGGCCTTATAAGCTAATTTAATTGTAAATTGCATAATTTATTAGAGGTAATATCCGCATAACATCCGCAGTCAGAAATGCGGATGTGGATACGGATGTTAAAAATGACGCGGATATCCGCATATGCGGATATCCGGTCCACCTCTAAATTATATATATAAAACCTTAACCCGTGTGTTCTCCCCATGATAATATATACGTACTAAACTTGGTAAATTTTATTGAATGTTTCGGTCACTGTTGGTGAAACATTCAATTATAACCTTTCAAAGCTTAAGTTTTTTAAGGACTTAGAAGTAGGACCACAGAAATTTGAAATATTAAGATGCATTAAGTAGGCTTTCGCCTTAACGCTTTATTCTCTTCACCTTTGATTTCACGACGGTTAAGTCTCATAATAATTTTTTTTGATTATTTCAGTTCACACACTTATCCTGGAGAGGTTAAGGTTAAATAGTAATTTGGGCGGTAAGGAGGCACCGTAATTAAAATTTATTTACCCGTTTAAATTGTAACCCGATTGTCGATTACGGTAAACCTCTCTTACCGTACTGCTATTGACAGCTTTGTAAACGATAGGCAGGGAATATTCTTTCGAATAATA
>JAJOZX010004641.1:0-82500 GCA_023014485.1 Bathynomus jamesi
ATCTCTCGAACGGAGTATATAGACACTTATGAACAAGGATCAGTGCAGAGCGTGACTGCAATAAGCAAAACAACCTCAGTTTTATAACACGGATTTTGGAATCTATACAAATCACCACTTATTACGCTACCGCCATCAAAACACGAATTAGCGGTAGAGATATAACGCTGGACGTTTTGTAATAATCTTCTCCAACTGCAACCGCTCTTTACAGCGCAACCAGTAAGTGTGCCACAATTACAATTATAAATGAACTATTTACACAAACCATAATGTGTCACTCTTTTAACAATCAAGTATAGTATAACTTTTCGATTCTAAGAATTTCTACTTTGATTCTTTTCACAAGTTAAAGCCGCGGACAGATATATAGATATAATTATTAAAAAAATTGTTTATATTATATATATATATATATATATATATATATAATATATATATATATATATATAGGGCATCTTGCTCCTGAAGAATCATGCACCTAGACTAATATAACTGGGTGTCTGCAATACCAACTAAGGAAATGGAGGTATATGGGTGAAATGATGATCTGTTGAAAAAATGTAAAAATTTTCATCCTACTTCACTTAAGCTATAATTACTAGTGTCTTGGACATTGCTTATATATATATATATATATATATATATATATATATATATATTTGCACCTCGGTGGTGTAGTGGTTAGCGTCGCTGACTACGAATCCATCGGCCCCGGGTTCGAGACCCGGTGACTGCAGCCGGCGCGCAGCGAAACCAGCTGTTCATCCTTCCACACAATAAAGAAAGTGGTTGGTAGATAAATGGGTACCCTGGGTGGCCTAGACGCTGGCTGCTGGTTGGGCGTGGTTCGGATTCCACGTTAAAACTGTAGGTCTAAGGTGGAGTGAAAAGCTTGACCTTCGTCAGAATGAACACTTCGGGCGGAAGCTAACCAAGGTTTTATATATATATATATATATATATATTTATTTATTTATTTATTTATACTGTTCGCTTGTAGATATATATAGGGAAGCGATGCTTCTGTGGTCGTTACTGCCAATTTGGCGAAACCAAATATTAGCACTGGCTCTCATAACGCCTATTATTAACCACCACCAACATTGGACACCAAAACAGTTATTTCATATATATATATATATATATATATATATATATATATATATATATATATATTATATATATATATATATATATATAGTGAGCTGTGTTCATTTGGCTTGAGGGTTGTTCGAATTTTTGGCCTCATGAGTGATTATTTATTTTATATATATTGTATTTTATTTATATAGTATCTAGGGGATGATGATGAATGATATGATGATGTCTGTTCTATGTTCTTTATACACGACCAAACGGTAATTTACACAAAAAACTAAAAATCGCAAGCTTTCCGAAGGAGACTACGTTCTTCGTTCGGGCGGTAAGAGAAACTAAAAGTAAAAGTAAAGGTGAAAGCTTTATTTAAAAGAAAAACACCATTATGCCTCAGGTAACTCCAACCGTCGTAAAATATTCCAAAAAACGGTCGATTTTGACAAAAATTGGTCATTAAGTTTAACTGAAATGTTCCAATTTTATATTAAAATTATCAGTATTTTTTTTAGAGTAAAGTATTTCAGTAAGTTTTCTTTTTATCATTATTACTAATATTTAAAAGTAATTGAGCATTGTTAATAATTTATATATTGTGGTCTCTGTCTGGGCTGTTTTGATGGTTACCCAAAACCAATTCTAACCCAGCCCCATTACCCCCAATCATAGTTGTCATTACCCTAGTTGGGTAATTTACTCACCAGTTGAGAACTAGTGGTCTAGGCCAACGGTTCTCAACAGGGGTTCGCGGACCCCTAGGGGTCCGTGAGTTGTGTTTAAGGGGTCCGTGAATTGACTAAATATATTGAGTAAAACGTGTTTCACGTTTTTTCTCGGTCGTTCTATTGAAATTATTTATAGGTTCGTGAGATATGTTTTAGAATTTAGGTTGCTTAAAATGGTTTTTTTTTTTTTTGGTTAGAATAATATTATAATTTTATTGCTCATAAAAACTCCTATCTGTCTGCTTAACCTCTTTTGGACGACTGGGTCAAATTTGTACCGTTTCCAATACGCGCATTCATAACTTAACCCTACAAAAAACTTGGTCGTTAAGAGGTTAAATGGTTTTTATTTCTTTAAACTATTGAAAAAACACCTACAGTTCCTTCCATTCTTGTTTCCAACCATTTCCTGTTTAAATAAAAAAAATGACCCACAATATTTCAACCATTTTATGCAACAAGGGGGGGTTAGCCCCAAGTTGCATAAAGAGGGTGAGGATTTTTTTGGGGGGAGAGGGAGAATGACCTCCCCCCCCCAAGGGGTAACCCTAACCTTTTGAGCTTCGTATTCTGAGCCAGTGGGTTAAAATTTGTGAAGCTATATTTAAAATGTAAAATAATATTTTGTCTCTATCTCGGTACTCTGCGAAGGTGTCCTCGCCGTAAGCGAGTTTGCGAAGCACAAGCCTCGCCCGTAGAGCAGGGAACCGGAAGCTCTGCTTGTATTTAATATAATATTTTCATTGTTCATTTCTATTTTCTTATATATTATGGAAAATGAAGCACTGACTCGTAACTTCTTAATATTTCATTGTTATTTACTGAACATTTTGGTTTCATTTTCGGAATCAAAGGAATCGATTCCTTTATGAAAAGGAATCAGTTCCTTTATGAAAAGGACAGAACAGCGGTAAGTTTTAGCATTTTTATTACATTTTTACTCCGACTTTGAAGTATAAGTCAAGACTAAAAAACTATACTACTCTGGATACTTCACTATGTCTATATGCTACTTAATCATAATGCAAAAGATAATTTTGGGAGAGGGGGTCCCAAAAATATCAAAATTTTGATAAGGGGTCCGCAGTACAAAAAAGGTTGAGGAACGCTGGTCTAGGCGATGCTTGTGTAGGGCCGAGTTATCATCTGCCGTGCTCAAGCTATATTTATATTGATAGAGACGTCTTTTGAAATCAGTAGTTTCACCGATGTAACCCTTAGAAGAGTCACGACAGTCTAAAATACCTTTTCTGAACCTAGAATGATAAATCTGCCTTCACTGTGTACAGAGAAGCTACTCATTCTAATCTATATATACGTCCACTGGTTGTCTTCGTACAGTCTTATCTACCAAAAAAGGCATTCTTATAGGCATGTTCTTGAGAGCCCTGAGGATTTGTAGCTCTTCTTATTTGGAGTTTGAACTTTGTTACATCAAAAATTCTTTTAAAAAAACTGGGTTACCTCCCAACTTTATTGAAAAACCTTTTAGATCTGCTAAGAATAAATACTAGAAAACTAGAAATAAATACTAGAAATACTAGAAATAAATACTACTAGTGTTAACAGTTTCAGGGATGCTCTTAATAATAATAATAATAATAATAATAATTATACTAATAAAAATCTTTATTGGTAAAAATAATATCACAATACTACAATTTACAATATTACAATAATTTACAATATATTTATTTATTTCTACCTGAATAGTATGGTCCTAAAGCTTTTGGCTTTACTGGGCTTTCACATTAATTACAAGTTAAAAGCACTGCATATATAGGTAATTATGATTTGGTAGTATAAATATTATGATTAATCATTATATAAAACAAACTTCAACCTTATGGTTATGATATATATATTATATATATATATATATATATATATATATATATATATATATATATATATATATATATATATATGATTAATTATTATGAGTATAATTCCATGTAAGATATCACAAGGATTATACAGTGCGTTCGAAAAGTCTCTCCGCAGTCAACGTGCTATATATAGCCTGTATATGCGCGCTAAGCCGGTTTCAGCCGGTTTAAACTCGATCATGTCAGGACTGTGACAGAGTTGGGATCGTGGCAATAGTGTGTGTCGATAGCTCGGTAAAAAATTCATGAAACACTATTCATGAAACACCATTGCACGACCAGAAAATCGGCGTTTTGGTTGCAATATCAAGAAAGCGAATTGTCGGTCCCATTTTCTTTGAGAAGACGATAAATGCTGAACGATACTGCTCAGAAATTCTGTATCCATTTATTGGACAGCTAAACGAAATGGAAATACTGAATGCATACTTCCAGCAAGATGGTGCCACGGCACACACTGCTCACCTTTCGATGGAGCTACTGTATGATGTGTTTGGGGATCGCATAATTTCAAGGGAGCTTTGGCCTCCACGATCCCCAGACCTTACGCCGCCCGACTATTTCTTGTGGGAAGCGGCAAAAGGTGTTGTTTATAAAGACCGCCCGAAAACAATTCAGAACTTAAAAACCGCAATATCCACTTACATTGCTTCAATATCAACCAACATTTTAAAAAAAGTGTTTGACAACAAGTGTAGACGAGTTGATCTGTGTCTGCAAAATGGTGGAAAACACTTTGAACACATGGTGTAAAGCCAAAAGGTTACGTAATAAAATCACTAAATCATGGTTGAATGAAAACATTGTAGTTTTTCAATTTCCTATGCGTTTAACATAGCACTGCGGAGAGAGACTTTTCGAACGCACTGTAGTTATTTGAGATAATTTTTAGAACACACAAACGAACTTGTGATTGACGTGAGAAAGGAATTTTATTAACAATATACATTAAATCTTGGTCAATATAATAGTTACGAAATCTTCGTTACTTAGAGTTAATAGTAAATACAAAAATTAGACGAGAAAAAGTAAACGCAATAAATAGACAAAGTAATTAAGTATTTAACCTCTAAACGCTTTAGTACAATTTCACTATTCTTTTATTAAGATTGATTTCATCTTGTTTTTAAACGCATTTTACGTTAAGGATATTTTAAAGATCTATGCTTAAAATTATCTCATAATTTCAACCCTACGAAAATAGGTGAGTTTTGAGATGAAGACAATCTTAGGTGAGGAATAACGTGCTTATTTCTATTTCTAGTCTGGTATGAGTGAATCCCTCGATGAGTTACAAAATAGTTATTTATCTATTTCAAGTTAATAATTTTAATCATACATTTTCTAAATAAAAATAAAATAACTTTTTGTTTTTTTTACCGCTTGAACGAAGAAGGTAGTCTCCTTCGTAAAGCTCGCCGGTTTTTAAGCGGTTTTTAGCTTTTTTAACGTCAGGGATTTTAATTATGCTATTGTTTTATACGTTTATTGTATTTCTTTATATATATATATATATATATATCTATATATATATATATATATATATATATATATATATCGTGGTGGTTGTGGGTCTTCCTAAGTGCATATCAGTCATTATTAATGGCCAAAGATGGTTGCAGGATAAAAAGAAAATGTAAGTGAGCGGAATACGTCGAATGAAAATTAACCATCTCTAATAAATTTACCTTAATAAATGTACAGAATCAAATTCCGCAAAGCTCTTCCGCTTATTTGTGACTATATACATATTTGTGACTACATATAGGGGTTATACAAGCGCCATTTTTTTTTTATTAGATAATGAACATAAAATCTGTAAAAGACGCGTAATTTTTAAAAGATTTTTGGGGACATCTAAAATAAAAAGACATCAATTTCTCCCGCGAAAACCAACGATGCCCCCGAGTTCGCGTAAAACAGATGTTGAAATGAAGTTACTGGCTTACTGCGAGACTGAGCTTGTTATCCTCGATTAGAAATCAAAGCAATGTGAACCCAACCAATTAAACCTGATGAAAATGTAATAAAAGGGAAAATTCCCCCGTAACTTTGTTCTAAAAATGTATTAATGCGCGAAAGTTTATTTTGGGAAAAACTGTTTTAATGAAATGAATAAAATGTGAGTCCCGTTAATTACGAAGAATAATTAAAAATAGATGACATTTTTTTTACATAAAAGATCTTCAAATATTTAAGACTTAAAAATAGACGGAACTCCTTTTAATTAAACTTCTTGTTTAGTTCATGCTTCAACTTAACCACCACACACACACACACACAGAATATATATATATATATATACTATTCCACCTATTTATAGGCTATAAAAATGCTATTCCACATCAGAAAACCTTGAATAATGTCATTCTCGTATCAAACAAGAGACTCGAAAGTTCCTCCTGGCAACGGACCTGGAATGCTTACTTTCGGTTTCCGGTAAATGACAATCTTGATCCCTCGTCTTTTTGGGTATAATTTAAAACGGGCAATGAACAAAATTCCCGTTTCCTTTTTCCAGTTGCGCAACATTTAAGTTGGGCATAAAATTTTTAAGAGGAGATGTAAACCGAAATAAAATATTCTAAAAGGGATGGTCGACGTACGCCAAATTCTGTCCTGAATTTTATGAATAACGTATAAACGTTTGAAGTATATTTAATGAGACTCGTAAAAAGTGTGGGTATCTCCGCATTACGTTCGATTTTCTTATTTTTACTTCTATTCTTCTTTCATTCGTTTCGTTTTCATCAGCAATGGGGGTGACGGAGAAAATAAAGAGATACATCATCGACAAGCACCAAGTGACGATGCCTCTCACCCTCGCCGACAGCGACAGAATCTCCCACCGACTCACCAACGCCATTTTCAAGAAATTCCTCCAAGTTCGTAAATAACCTCTTTTATTATTATTATTATTATTATTATTATTATTATTATTATTATTATCAGTAGTAGTAGTAGTAGTAGTAGTAGTGAACAGCCTTTTTTTAAAGTTACAAGGAGTTACAAGGAAAAGTAGTACCTCAAAAGGCCTTGCGGCCCATACCGAGGAGATACCAATGGCAACGGGTACCAGGGAAAATTTTCTACACACTCAAATAGTGTGCAAGATTTGGTCTAACCTTTTCTTGAAGTGATCCAGAGAGAGAGAGAGAGAGAGAGAGAGAGGAGAGAGAGAGAGAGAGAGAGAGAGAGAGAGAGAGAGAGAGAGAGAGAGAGAGAGAGAGAGAGAGAGAGAGAGAGAGAGAGACTTTCATGGGAAAACTAAAGAATTGAAAGTTTACGTGAGAACGCAATTTCGTTTTTCCAATTTGAGACCGACTTTTTCTTTTTGTTTGAATGCAAATAGCGGATCTGCACACAAACAGTGTACGTATATTATCATTATCATCATTATTATTATTACATAGTCCTATTTTGGTTCCAACCAATTTATTGATTTATTTACATGCGTTAAAAGTTTCATTCGGCTCCGCAACTCTATGAATATGACGTATAACTAAAAGCATCGAATCGTAAACTTAGCTGAGGTACGTGTTGCTCCTGATGAATCATGCACTAGGTCCTTATATAATACCCAGAATGTGTGCAGTGCAAACTGAGGAGAAACGCGTGAAAAAATACGAAAAATCTTGTTTGTACGTTCACCCTTCCCATACTTAGCATTGATGCTACGAGCTGCAGATACTTTGTATACGAATATTTCTTGGAAAAGAATTCCGCGTGTGTCATTAGATCGGTACATAGAATTGTATTACATCAGTAACTAATGTTCTTAAGTGCGAAGAAATAAAGACTAAACCTTTCAACTTGGCGCGGTTAGAAGGATTTAGAGCGCCCTCAGAACGAGAGAAGGGGTGACAAAAGTTTGCTTTAAAGTCATTCCCCTTTTACTCCAACCTCCTAAAACAAACTATAACAAAGGACTGACGTTTTATGTTTGAAAAACAAAGACCGCGTTAATTAGTTTTTTGATCGCGTAAAACGAGAAAGGTGAGCGTTTCATAGCACCTGCCCCTCCCCCTCTCCCCAACTTGCTCCTTCGTCACGCGGCGGTGATCATTGCAGCGCAGCAAAAAAAAATGAATTACGTCCAAAACAAAATTATGAAGTAATTTTTTTTTTTTCCTTTTCAATTAACTGTTTTGTTTTTAATGTTATGAATCGCGAATCATTGACACGAATTATTTGCGTTCGGAGTTCTTCATGTGTAAGTGTCAAAAATTTGGCGCTTCATTGGGTAAACATTGAAAGAGTTTTCTCTCGAAAGTTGGGCAAACACTTACCGGATCTAGTGCTAAAATTTTAGTGTCAGTTCTGGAGAATCACTTTTGAGATATATTACTAATAGATGGGGTATTTGTGTAACTTTTCCCAGTTTTCTATTGGGTTTGCGATCACCTCATTAACATTTTGGAGTCCATTTACTCCTCTGTTTAGAATCTGCGCGCGTCACTTCTGCCAAACTTTTTATACTGACATGTCCTCGCTCAGTTGTAAAAGTACGCCTAGACGGTCCGATACGCCAAATTGGAAAGAAATGAACATCTGGTACGGCGTACCAGTAAAAAAAAAACGAATAACACACACACCACACACACAACCACACACACACACACACAGTTAATTATAATAGTCTACAACTACAGTAGTTAAATTGCAAGTCTGTATTTACAGCACCTAATAATTATTTATCAGTTATTAAAAACAAAGTCTTGTATCAATTTATCAATGAATTTATTTATTTAAATGAAAAATATGGAAGGGGGAAGGGAGTTTAGGTGGATGTGGCAGCATAACATTCAGATATACGAGTTTAGACACAATATCGGTAAGAAATAAAATCTAGTTGCTTCGCTGCGTAGCCTCAATGAACATTTGTCTCGGAAGACGATTTCCCAAAGTGTTGTTTCGGTGACTTTTTTTTTTTCCTTGTTTTATGTGATGTGGATATGATTTTGTATTAAAATTAAAGCATATTAATACCAATGAAAAAGATCAGTAATATCAGAGAAAACGTTTTCAGGGCCTTTTTTTAACTTTCACACAAGTTTTAACATTCTCAGGATCGAGGTGTTATATATATATACACAAAGCTGTGCGCGCTACTCATGAAAACTAGCGCCGCTAGCGCTAGTGAGGCAAAATAATAGCGGCGCTAGCGCTAACGCTAGTCACTTCAAAATTTAGCGACGCTAGCGCTAGCGCTAGTTTTCAATATTAGTTATAACAAATAAAAAATACCTATTATGTTAGTTACACTTCTATGCAGTAATATTGTCAAAAAGAATGTTTAAATGAAACAATTATACTATAGAACCAAAGCTTTTTATTTATTTAAATCCAGTGTAACAAAACTTTTTATTTATTTAAAGCCAGTATATTTATTTAAATCTAGCTATAACAAATAAAAAATACCTAATACCATAGAAAACAATACATTTCTTTTATTTAATTATTTGATATATCATATATACAACAGAAGTATTTCAAGTAATATATTTGTAATTATTCAAATCAAGTAGAAAAAAACAATACAATATAATCAAGCTAATTTAGGTATCAACTTGTTTCAGTAGTACTTTATTACAACGACCTAGGACAATTATTTATTTAATTTTAGTAACAACAGTTTTTCAAAATTTGAATCGGACAACGAGGACCTTTTCGGCTTTAATATATTTTTTCCTCGTATGGAATAGAAGGACTTTAAATTCATTTTTGAAATAAAAATTAGCGCAAGCGCATAGCGTTAATTTTTATTTCAAAAACTAGCGGCGCTGGTAAATGCGCTAGTAGTTTGAAAATATAGCGACGCTAGGGGTGGCGCTATTAAAAAACTAGCGGCACTAGTCACAGCTCTGTATATATATATATATATATATATATATATATATATATATATATATATATATACTGTATATATTTGGTGGGAGAGGTGAACAAATGTTCAGGATCAACTTGCGTTCACCACCCCCTCTGCAGTATCCCACTTCATTTGGGGGGATTTTTATGGTAACCATTTATCATCCAACGGAAGGATGAACAGCTGGGTGAGTTGCGCGCCGCTTGCCCTCGCCGGGAATCGAACCCGGGCCGATGGATTCGGATTCGCAATCAGCGATACTAACCACTACACTATATATATATATATATATATATATAATTTTTAAATTCTAATAGGCCCAATAAGCCCTCTTAGCCTCGATGTGTGCAAATTTATTTAATAAATACAAATCTGGAATTTGTCTCCTGTCATTAATAACTGTTTCTTAGTTTGAATGTCAAAATTACATTTGTAAAATGAACAGTATATTTTGCTCAAAGAGAAAATAAAAAATGGCGGTCAGTGAAGCAGGTGACAAATTAAGTGGGAAAAAAACTTTTAATTAAAAAATTAAAAAATAATCTGTTACGGATGTCAAAAATCGAAGAGAAATGATCAAAGCAAAGGATAATCGAAATTATTTCTTAAGAAAATTCATAAAATGGTCTGAGAATTAGTTTCCAAAAGAAAATACATTTTGACGTTAATTTCTTTTTTTTTAAGGGAATTGCTGCTACCCGAAATAAGTGAACCAAAAAAGGAATGGTTCCACTCCAGTATTATTTTTTTGTTGTTACTATTGCTATTACTTGCCATTTTCACTGTTTTATGTTATATTTTCTACTAAATATACAATAAATCATTTAATTTAAAATTATGTAACATTTTGTAAACTTTATATTGTATTTATTATATTATTATTTCTGTTATTATTATTATTATTATTATTATTATTATTATTATTATTATTATTATTTGTTGTTTCCATTATTATTACTTGCCATTGTCACTATTTTTATGTAATAAATAAGGTAAATGGCGTTAATTTTGGCTAAAAAAGCCTCCATGCTTCCAAGAGTATATTCAGATAAGGGTACTGTGATAATGTCATAACGAATACCTAAAAATTGTAAAACTGTCACTTGTATTCTTTTTGGAATAAAAGTTTGAAGTTTAAAAAAAATGGAGGACAATCTCTTTACTACTCGTTAAAATTTCCGATTTCATCCTGTATAAAAAGGAAAAGGTCTTCTTAGTTGAGTAAGATTAGGTCTAAATCTCTTTCTTAAATTATTATTAATGGTATTGTTTTTTTTCCTCGTAGGAAGTGTTCGGTTACCAAGAAATAAAACTGGTTCATTACAACGGTACAATGAACCCCAGACCAAAAGACTATTTCAAAAACGACGAAGATGAGTAAGTTTCTCAAAGTCGACTGTTTTACGTCGCAAAAAAATGAATTTGGGCCTAGTTGGTGACGTCAAAAGGACTTCATAATCATGCACTAGATTTCCATAAAAAAGTTGCGTTGCTTCATTAGTTTAAATCTGTATTTGAGTGAGTGTAATTGAACGAGGATTCAACTGTTATGTATTAGTAAATGTTGATTGTGAACCATTGTTACGAACTGATATTGCTATGCCATCGGGGGTTATTACTAAAAAAAAACGATAATGGATCTCGTCAGAATGAGTATTCATATGAATGCAATAGGAGCAAATGTCGAATGGAACATTTCACTAAAATCTACAAAATACATAATCACTTTACGGATGACGTTTTCATTCATAAATATTTGTACTTACTACGTACGATACATTTTACTACAACGACGCAGTACCATCCAGTACCAGTAATATCAATTTGCTCTTTTTAGCTTTTAACGCAACGGTTCTCAAACTTTTTCTTCTTCTGTACCCCTTGAATTCTTTCACGGGATTTTCTGGATTTTCGAGAGCGATACAGGATTTTTACTTTCTTTACGACCGTGTGACTCGTGGCCGTTTGTTAATCGTATATAATATTAAAAGGGTTATATTTTCAAGATCCCTTCGCGTACCCCCTAAGATTCCCTCGCGTACCCCTGGGGGTACGCCGTACCCCAGTTTGAAAACCACTGTTTTAAAGAGTTGTAATGTGTCCATGTTATGGTTACTGATAAAAAAAATTTGTGAATTTAGTACATTATTTGCGTTCTAAAATAAATTACTGGATTTCTTAACAGGTGGTTCAGTGTTATATACCATATAAATAATTATAATTATTTGAGTTTACCATAAATTTATGACTTTTATAATTTTCTTTATTACCCCGTTTCACAGCTAATAGTATGAAGGTGAGAGAAAGTTCCGTCCACTATATGTTTACGAGAGACGTTAGGGGACTGTTCGATAGATTTGGTTTCACTGAGAGAGAGAGAGAGAGAGAGAGAGAGAACTAACCCTAGTATAACAAATATAATCGCTAATTACTTTTCTGACTCGAATTCATTCGATAACTTCACTTTTCTCACATTGTCAGTCACTGAGATAAGATGGAGTGTTGATATCTAATGAGTTCTTTTTGAATATTGTTAATTCAGTAATCCCATTTATTTGAAATATTCCACTAGACATACTAGTGAATTCTAGCGTGATTCTATTTTAGTTACTGTAATTCTTTATTCAATCCAATAGTGCTCCACCATCAACCTTAGTTAATTTGGAGGTATGGGTTCAACCTGGTTCCGCTGAACACTGGAGCAAACATATTATGGAAGATAAAGGATCCCAGGGCACTGGAGGAAGGTAACGACATTATTACCACTTTCTACTGATTAGTACTATGGACTTAGCATACTACTAATAAAAATGTGCAGAGAAAAAGTAAGGTGCAGCATTCCTCTGGCTAACCGTCGAATTAGTGAACTATGTCAGCTGTTATTAACATAATTATTTTCATTTCTTATTTAAAAAAAAATTTTTAGGGGCTAGTATTATAATAATAATAATAATAATAATAATAATAATAAAATAATATACACCTTCAGCTTTCCTTCTTCGCATTTACGACAAATAAATAATGGCGAAGATTCCCTTTATGGTTTATGCATACTGAACTCCACATTTTTTTAATCTTTTGGGATTGTCACTAAATATAAATAAGGTTATTTTCCGTCATTTCTTAGATTCGGTTGGTACGTTTGGCGAGGAAATTTCATGAATTCACACATCATTTTAGACCACTGGCGGTCTTACCAGACCGAGACTGTGTCCAATTTCTTCGCTTTGACGCCAGAGCAGCTCAAACAAGTGAAAGCGAACTTCACCAAAGACAACGAAAGGTGGGACAATCTCTCTCTCTCTCTCTCTCTCTCTCTCTCTCTCTTTGTGTATATATATATAACGTACGAAAGGTCGAAAAAAATTGTTCTGTATTATTAAATGAAGTTTGAGAAAGACTTTAAAAGAGAAATAAGGACTTGAAACCTTAAATTAGGTTCAGAGTTAATTTTTTCCGTCTTCATTATCTTCAGATCAGGAAACTTTTTGCCGAGAAAACTTATGATTGGAGCTTATAAATACTGTATATGATGAACTCTCGTGTTTTTAATTCTTACATTTTGGCAATTTATTAGTACAGAGCTGCAAATTAGAATAGTTTCGTTCGCGTATGAACGTAAGACACCCCCATAGGCGGATCCAGAGGGGGGAGCCAGGGGGCTTAATTAAAGCAACGGGGCTTAATTGAAGCAACGTGGATATAAGCATTCAAACATTTTACCTAATTTTGTTTAACCAGATGTATGGGGCCCCAAATTAAGCGCCGTTGCTTCATTTAAGCCCCCTGGTTCCCCCCCCCTCTGGATTTGCCTATGAGACACCCAATAAATCCTTCAGTATATTTACTTAATTTTTCCTGGAGCAGAAATTACTACTGCCCTGACGACGTCTGCACGGAAGGAGTGTTCATTCCTGATGTCTGCAGCAACAAGTCGGGAAAAAAATGCGCCACTCTATTCGCCGGACAGTACAGTGAGTCTATTTTCTTATCTTTGAATGTAACAGAAAATTTGTAAAAAACAGCGTGCATTCATTTCTTATAAAAATTACGATGTACTCTTTCACTGCAAGAGGTAGCCAAAGGCGGTGAGTGGTAAATCTTTGTCTGCCTTATTGGCATATATATACCAGTGACGTTAGAAAAGAATGTCCGCAGTTTTTAATTCAGGCCAAGAATGTTTCTTTTTGTAAATAATTTCACAAATTAATGTACAGTGAATTTGATGTGTTCACCAAAACTCGGTAAAAGCTATTTATACTATTTTTTTAGTATTCTTAAATTCTTTTCAGACTATTCATCCTTCCTGATAGAGCAAGTGATCCACCAAAAGCTACTCGTGCAGATTGCCTGGATCGGGCCTAATCTAACCCCTCAGTTTATCCTTCGGTTTAGAGGGGATGATCCCATCTTGTATTTCTCGTGGTGGCCTAGCCCTATTTCTGTTCTCAATGACCTTTTGAGGGTAGCGTTTCCCTTTTGCAACGAAGTCAATTCTCAGAATCCGAACAGTTACTTGTGCAAATATGAGATGCACGCGCTGAGAAAGCACTCATTGGAAGGATTTGGAGAATTATGGAAATTTCGCTTATGAGGTAAGTGTACTTTAATTAAAAAGTTGTTATACAGGAAAGACTAAGGCAAATTGTATGTTGTATTATGGCATTTTTTCTTGATTTTAGGTTTGTTTTTGTGAGTCAAAGGCCAAGACCAGATAAAACTAGCATTTGTATGCTTACTTTCTGACATCGCAGTATTCTATCTGGAATTCTTTTGCAGTTAGTTTACTCAAGAATTAATTATGCGAAATTATTAGAATAAAAACAAGATAATAACGAGTTATTTGAATATTTACATTTAATGAAAAGTACTTTTAATTTAGAATTTTTTGCTAAACCCTTTTCGCTATTCAAGGGTTATCTTTAGAATTTTCTGAGCCAGGCGTTGAGTTTCAGATTTGGGTTTTCGATTTGTGGGTCCGAGTTTGAATTTCGGTTTTGAATTTGATTTCGAATTTGAATTTTGACTTTGAATTTTGATTCTGACTCCCTATTCTAACTTTCATTTAAATACACTGAAATTCAAAAAGTCTCGAAAATATGGATGTAAAAGATCTGAAAATATTGGACTTCCCTGATTCAGGTTCTTTCCGAATCAGATCTTCTGCATCAATATCAGAATAGTTTTTAAACTAATTAAACGATGGATCTAATTTCTTACATACCTGAAGAGACTTTTGTCATGGCAGCAAACACTCATTTAGAAGCAAATTAGATTCTTTTTGTTAAGTGTCATAATAAATTTCATTAGTTATGTTATTGAATTTCCTCGTAACTAGAATCACTTCAGAAACACCAGTTTTGTGTAACTATCTTTAATGGCAGATAACGTAAGTTTGTATAACGTTATCAGGTTTCATACAGTAGTTTATTAGCCTGGTAGGTCCTGCAGTATCCATAGGTCATACAGTATCTACATTATCAAACGGTATTTTTCTTTTAAAAATAGATAAAAGTAAAGATTAATAATATAGCGAGATTTCTATAGTATTCATAATTAGCAATAAGCATTGTTCAGCTTTGTCTACCAGTGAAGTGGTTACGAAGGGATGATCAATTATGTTAATTTCACTAAGAATTTGTTCACTGAACACCCTTGATTTTGCTTCCGCCCTAATTGTTCATTCTGATGAAGGTCAAGCTTGTCACTCCACGTTAGACCTACAGTTTAACGTGGAATCCGAACCACGCCCCACCAGCAGCCCAGCGTCTTAATCACTACGCTGACTAGGGTACCCATTTATCTTCTAACCAATCTTTTTTTTATTGCAAAGAAGGATGAACAGCTGGATTTTGCTGCGTGCCGCCTGCCGTCACCACCGTTGTTGCTGTGCTGCTAGAAATTTTCTTGAAACTTTTGCCAAGTCCATATATTTATTCTCTCATTTTCGCTCCACTCTTTTGGTGGATTCTGACGTCTTTGAATCCGTCTCCTCTTTTAAATAGTTATCTATGGACCTCTTTATTATAGATACCCCAAATTCTCTGAGCCGCTGTTGCTTATGTCGTCAAGAAAACCGGCAAGACTCGGGGTTCCAGAGTAAGGGCGAATCCCCAGACTCAAATATGGTATAAGGCGCATCAGTCTGAGTCAACATACATTTTGGATTAATAGTATATCACTCACTCAGTATCAGTGAGTCACTGACACTCAGTCGCTGAGTTCTCCTGATGCGCAACGAAAACCGCGAAGGTCTCATAAAGATTCCATAGGTTCGACTCTAAATCAGGATCAGGATCTCAAAATATTTTTTGGAACAGATCAAGGAACAGGATCAAAATCTTAAATTTAAATTGAACTAGATCATTCGGATATCTGGAGCTTCCTTCCTTTCCTTAAAGCAAAATGAAAATAAAAGTAAAAATTAATATCATTTACTGCAAGTTTAAATTGAAGTCAAAATCCAATTTCGAAGTCATTACTCAAAGTCATTGTCATTAAAGCTCCCAGTAACTCATTGATCTCGGTGTCAAACTCGGGGCGGTGAGGCCCCCAGCTGCTGGTTCCTGGGTTAGGTTGGGCTGGCCACTCACACTGTCAAAGCTCGGGCTCAGGTGACCCTCGGGGAGTCGGAACACTCTGACCTTTACGCAGTAGGGAAATGAGCTTCAAGGCTGTTATTCAGGCATTAAAAATTCAAAGTAGGAAGAAGAAAAAAAGAATTCAAAGGCGAATTCAGTATTCAATCAATTAAAGCAAATGTAAAATTCGTCAGAATTCATTTTAGAATTCGGTTGATTTACCCGAATTCATATTTTTATTCTTTAATTTTTATTTAATTATTTTATATTGTTTGAGAAGAAAAAGATTTGGAATGTTTTTATCGAAAACGTATTTTAGTTAAAGTTTTTATTAAATATAATTTTTGTTTAAAATGTTATATTTGTCGGCCCAGGGGTACAAGGAGTACATGGTCGAATCGGTGGGTTCGACGTCATAGGAGTAGGGGAATGGGTTTTCGCTTTTCGCTTTGGATGATGTTAGGTCTACGATTGATATATGTGTGTGTGTGTGTGTGTGTGTGTGTGTGTGTGTGTGTCCATGCAAATTGCGCGAAGCACTGATATTATTATTATTATTATTATTATTATTACTGAAGCAGATAACTTTTATAACTTTTTCATTGTTTACATGTATTTATCTCCTTGAATGCTTGATACGACAACATACAATATACCGACTTTAAATGTTATGTAAAAGGGTGTTGACAAAAGTACATAGACACTACGATGATTGTCTCCAAGAACAAATGACACGGCTCATCAATGGAATGCCAGAACGTATATAAGCTTTACATAATTCAAATGTGGAAAGCAACACGATTCTAAATACATTGATTCAATAAAGTTGTTATTAGTTATTAACTTTTATTATCAAATTAAAACCTATGCAAAAACCGACTATGTCTCTTTACTTTGGTCAACTTTCTGTAAATAAAATGTAGAAGTGGAAGAAAGACGTTTGGTGACTCATATATATGTTATTCATTGTTTGTATAACGAAAATATGTTTACAAAGACGCGACGTTTATCGTATTGGTAGTTGTTACAAAGTTTGCCCGAACGCGAGTGTGTTATACTGTCACGTTACAGGTGTTATACTGCAGAGGTTATATTGTGGTTTGACCCGCTAGGGCAGTGGTTCCCAACTTTACTCCTTTGTTACCCAAATTCTTGATTTCCTCCGTCCATATTACCCCCTTCAAAGAAGCACACACAAAATAACGAACTATTTTACACAGACATACACACTCATACGTACATACATACACAATATATATATATATATAAACTTGAAAAAAAAAATTTTTTCTTTTTTTTTTTAACTGCCGCCTTCATTACCCCCCAAAAAAATCATTCATTACCCCCTGGGGGTAATTTACCCATAGTTTGGGAACCGCTGCGCTAGGGTAACTTAGTGGTATAGATCGTCGGGCCGTTAATCTGGAGGTCCTGAATTTGAATGTCAGCCTAGAATTCGGACTTCAGTGATTAAGGAGCTTCTCTGGGCCTTTCTGGTGGGGTAGTGTTTCGAATCCTACGTACAGGTGTAGGTCCCCGTCCGCCATGTGACCTTATACGTTACGAAGGAGGTTAAATAATCCCAAACGTTATTATTATTATTACAGTTAATCTCTCGTTAAATGTTCCTTAATGCGATTAAAATAAAATATAACTGGAGGCTCAAAAAACAGAATGATCTATCTGCATTGTAGTCATAGAGATCATTTTCCCATTACAGCCATTTGCTTTTTAATGGTTATTAACTCTCTCCCTCTCTCTCTCTCTCGTAGACCGTGGAGCGTTTCACCCTTCACGAAGAAGACTACCGCGAAATCCTGCTGGAGTACAACCGGAAAACGTCATTCAACGTCTCGGAGTCCCTTCTGCAGCCGATGCGAAAGTCGGATGGGACAACACCATCATCGACGCCATTGCCTGCAACTGGTTGAACCGAACAGCAACTAATAACGCCGGTAAGATGAAGAATTGGCGACCTTTTGAGTTCAATGAGAAGCCGTCGTTGTGGATAGCCGGCATCTTCTCGATCACAGACGCAACCGGGAAATACTCCAGCAAGACTCTCGTCCACGGTAAGACAAATAGCAAAGATCCACCATAGATTAGCCCAAACAAAAATAAATGCACGATAAAATGAACCAAAACTGCCATTTAATAAAAAAAGCCCTCCAAAAACACAAAAAAGTTAAATTTTTTAGAAATAAAGGCCTATTTCTAATGCATTCGTGTAAAATAAGGATTATAATATATATAACTCGGTCCAAATGTAATATTTTCGTTTTTAAGATTGGTTAGGTTAAGTTAGGTTAGGTCCCGAGGTTGTGCACCTGGGTGTTAATAAATTAAATAATTGATTTAAAAAATTTAATTACGTCATCAAGATCATTACGTCATTACGTATATATATATATATATATATATATATATATATATATATATATATATATATAAATTATTTCACGAAAGTACTGAAAATATTTATGATGAATAAAACCACGAAGGAAAGGAAACACAAAATGGTGCTCAAGCGCTTTCGTCTAATGACATCCTCAGGAACACTGAAGTACATAAAAAGGTTAAGCCTATATATAGGTTACAGAAAGAAAAAAATAAAAAATAAATAACATACATACACACACACATATATATACATACATATATATACATACATATCTATATATACAAATACATACATACATACATACATACATATATACAATAAACAGAGAAGTAAAAATAAAAAATAAAAAATTAAAACCTTAAAGGATTACCAGTGAGGCGTACAGATTTGTAAGGAAAAATATCGATTTTTAGCACAAGATCAAATGGATTATAAAATACAAATTTATACTGGAACTCTGCCCGGGTTTTAACACACTGCTGCCTATGGTCAGGTTTCGATATATATAAAAAAATAAAATGCAAATTAAAAGTTAATCGATTTTTAGCACAAGATCAAATGGATTATAAAAATACAAATTTATACTGGAACTCTGCCCGGGTTTTAACACACTGCTGCCTATGGTCAGGTTTATTGTATATATATGTATGTATGTATGTATGTATTGTATATATAGATATGTATGTATATATATGTGTATATATATATGTGTGTGTGTATGTATGTTATTTATTTTTTATTTTTTCTTTCTGTAACCTATATATAGGCTTAACCTTTTTATGTACTTCAGTGTTCCTGAGGATGTCATTAGACGAAAGCGCTTGAGCACCATTTTGTGTTTCTTTCCTTCGTGGTTTTATTCATCATATATATATATATATATGTTAAACCCCGTTTGTGTAATTGCCCAATTCATGAACTGAGCAATATAATTGCCTATTTCATGAAATGGGCATTTATATTGCCCAGTTCGTGAAATGGTCAATCACGTGTATGACCTTTAAAATCTTCAGTGGTGGGCACCGTTAACCAAAAAGTTAACTTCGTTAACCGCTAATCCGTTAACCAAAAAGTTAACTTCGTTAACCGTTAATCCGTTAATTCGTTAAACATGTAACGGAAGTTACCGATAAACCGTTAACGTTAACTTTTATTATAAAAAAAATGAAAAACACAATATATATAAATTTAATTTTCCCTCTTCTTCTCGTTCTCCATTTTGTCCATGAGATGCATGTTGCCCTTCATGAAAATTAGCATATCAAAGTTTTCGGGAAGTAATTGCACTGAAATTTCTTCGGTCTTCACAGCAGAGATACTAAAGAGTAAACAGCCTCTGGCGCCACACGCTCACATTTACTTCTCAACGCCATCTATTATCTCATAAAGAAACTAATTCACATTGGGACTTGAAAGTACCGGCAGGATCAACTGGGTAGAAAAATAATTATGGAGATTTTAAAGATGTGGTACCTAGAAGTACCGCCAGGACATAAAGGGTTAAGGTGAAAACGCTCCCATTGTAAGACATCAATTGACTTAATTTATGTCATCAAAGTGACATGAGAATTGAAATCTTACCTGATCAGTTTTATGGTTCTTGAAATGTATCAAGGAGACTACTAATAAGGTACTCACAGACATATTATAAATATACATGACTTACTTGACAACGATTATTTTTAAATATTCACTAGCACAAACATGTTGCGCAAGAGACAGACTGCAAATGAAACGAATGTAGTTATTTGTTGTAATTGTTACATATATATTATTGAAAGTGCCTTAAAATGCTCGTGATATTTCTTGAAAGAAGTTGAAACATTCAACTCAAATGGCAAATCTTTCCGCCTGATTTTACAGTCGACCATGTTTTGCTCAAACCAATGCCATAAATAACTACCATATTTGGTAAGACACAAATTGTGGCGACGGAAACAAATATGTCGCCTGATTTTGCACTGCGGAAATGGAAATTCGTTCATCACTATTAACAGTGGCGGATTAATTGCGCACCTGCTCAGCACTGAAAATAATATAAACTTTTAAACGTTTATTTATGAATTTTTTGGGTTAACGGACTTGAGTTAACGGAAGTTAAATGTAACGGAAGTTAATTAGTCCGATAATGATTTTCAAAGTTAACTTAAAAGTTAAATCGTTAACGAAAAAGTTAACTTCGTTAATTAACGATTAACGGATTAACGGTTTGTGCCCAGCTTTGAAAATCTTATACAATTCTACAAAATAGGCAAGCAAAATTCCGCCCATTTCACGAACTGGGCAATATAAATGCCCATTTCATGTAATGGGCAGTAAGTTGCCAGTTTGCAACGCCTAAACATTGCCAGCACAAGAAAATGCTGCTGAAACACCTGCACCACCACCGCTGGAGCCAGACCACTCGCCTGCGCATGAACCAGCCGTGCAGCAAGTATCACATAAGGAAGTATCACAAGAGAATGTTGCTGAAACACCTGCACCACCACCGCTAGAGCTAAACCACTCGCCTGCGCATGAAACAGCCGTACTGCAAGTATCACCTAAGAACGTATCACAAGACGATGCTGCTGTACACCCTGCTGTACTCCCACGGCAAGAAGCTCATGAGGGCATAGTGCTACAAACAGAAAAAATGTTGACACGAAGTAAAAAAACGTTGCCAGTGGTCGACATTGGTCATACTGTAGCAGTTACAATATCTCAGTTTGATCGTAGTAAAGGTGATCCTCCTAATATAATAGGTATAATTCTTGCTAAGGACGACGGTGGCTATACAGTAGGAACAAAAGTCGGAGTAATAAATGATAAACTTTCAAGGAATCAGTTTGAATCTGTTCAGTACAGTATACTGGTCTTAAATCTAGTGATATTCCCTCAAACAAACTAAGCATTCGCGAAATCGTTAAACTACAAAGTGTTTGTGGAGGACAAGGGTTCAGGAGGTGCCATTGTAGAAGTAATTGTCTATCTAAACGATGTTTATGTTTGAAAAATAATCTTCGTTGCAACAGCGCTTGTCACAGTCACAAATCCTGTGAGAATGTAGACTAATCATTATCACTTGCCTTATCTCTTTTTAATGTTTTACTTTTGTAATAAATGATTCAGTCGAAATTTTAATTTTCCTTCATACAGATACCCATTTCATGAAATGGGCAAGCAAAATTCCGCCCATTTCACGAACTGGGCATATAATTGCCCATTTCATGTAATGGGCAGTAAGTTGCCCATTTCATGAAATAGGCAATTATAATGCCCAGTTCATGAATTGGGCAATTGCACAAACGGGGCGTAACATATATTATATATCGAAAATTATGGTAAAATTATTGAATACCCGGTTAGGTTCATCGAATGCCAGGTTAGGTCATCTGTACGCCCTTGACAATTGGTTAGGTTAGGTCGTGATATTTTCGTTAGCTTTAACGAAAATATCACGACTTAACCTAACCAATCGTCAAGGGCGTACAATTAACCTAACCGGGCATTCAATTAACCTACCCGGGCATTCAATTAATCTAATCGGGCATTCAGTTGACCTAACGTGGCATTTAATTAACCTAATCGGGCATTCACTTGACTTAACCGGGCATTCAATTAACCTAACCGGGCATTCAGTTTACCTAACCGGGCATATATATATATAATATATATATATATATAATCCACTATAGTCCGAATAAGTAATGGTAAATGACAAATACCATTACTTATTCGGACTATAGTGAATTTAATTTTCCCAGAAGAGTTCCTTGTTCCATGCACAGTCTGTGTTTAACATATATATTATATATATATATATATATATATATATCGTTCAACATCCACCCCCGGCAACGCCGGGTCGCTCCGCTAGTAATATATATATATATATATATATATATATAAAACTCGGTCCAAGTTTAATATTTTCGTTTTTAAATTATATGTAATAAATAGCCTTTGAAATGTTGTGCGATATAAACTAATTCCCTGAGAAATAAATTGTGTGCAGTCTCCGGAATAAGTGTTCTGTTTGTCGAATGTTCTGCGTCGTGAACACCTGTAAACTTTCAGTAGTTTTTAAGGGTTTCTTTTTCCCGATTTGTTTCTAAGTCTTTGCGATTTAGTCTGTCGAAAACCGAAAACTCTTTCTATTGAATCAGAGCTAAAAAGCGTGATTACACTCGCTGGAACAACAAAGGAAATCCTTTCCATAACTTTTTCTTCTGTATCACTTTTAAAACTTGCCATATATATATATACACAGGGCGTCCCAAAAAAATGTATACACACTTTAACAGCTGATAGCTCAATTGATGTTTCTTTCTTTCCAAGTTAAACCCATTAGAATTAATAATGGCAGTCAGACTAAGCTTTGAACAAAGGAAATTCATTCTAAAATGCTACTGGAAGTGTGAAAACGCAGTTGAAGTGCAAAGACAGTTTAGGAGGGAGTTTCAAACAGATCCACCAACGCGACTTACCATCACTCGAATTAGAGATAAGTTTGAAGCCGATGGAACTGTTCAGAATGTCCACAAGAAGCGTTCCGGAAGACCACGGACATCGACAGCCCCACAAAGCAAGAAAGAGTACTGGAAACGTATCACCAAAGTCCAAGAAAATCTGTGCGGCAAGCGAGTCGTGAGGTAGGAATTTCAGAATCGTCTGTCCAACGCATTTTGAAGCGCTGTCAATGGAAAAGTTACATTCCAAGATTAGTCCATGCTATTAATGAGATGATCCGGACCGAAGAGTGGAGTATTGCGAGTGGTACTTGGCACGATGTGGATGTGGATTGGACGAAGGGGTTTCGTAGAATACCCTCCGCGTTCACCAGACCTCACACCACTAGACTTTTTTTTATGGGGATACTTAAAAGACAAAGTCTACGCTATAAAACCTGCAACAGTCGCTGAATTGAGAGCAGCCATTGAACGAGAATGCACACAAATACCAAACGAAATGTTTCGTGATGCTTGCGATTCCATTGCTTCGCGTTGTCAGCAGTGCCTGGACCAGAACGGACGTCAGTTTGAAAACAGGCGTTGACAAAACAATTAAATAATGTCTGTAGATTCTATTACATTTTGAAAATGAAATGTATTTTAATAAACACTGCCTTTATAATTATTTAAAGTGTGTATACATTTATTTGGGACGCCCTGTATATATATATATATATATATATATATATATATATATATATATATATATATATATATATATATATATATTCCCAACTACATTGGGGTGAGTGTGCTCCAAGGGTCACCTGAGCCAGAACAGAAACAGAGTAAGCGGTCAGCTCAACTCCACCCGATACCAGCGCAGCGGCTGGGAGTAAACAAGCGACACACCATATATATATATATATATATATATATATATATATATATATATATATATATATATATATATATATAATATATATATATATATATATATATATATATATATATATGGCAAGTTTTAAAAGTGATACAGAAGAAAAAGTTATGGAAAGGATTTCCTTTGTTGTTCCAGCGAGTGTAATCACGCTTTTTAGCTCTGATTCAGTGCGCACAAGACATGCGAGTTTTATTTAAAGGATTCTTTTTTCAATTTCTGATGCAAATTATTTTTTATTTTTTTTTTTTAGTTAAATTTGAAATGAAATAGATGAAATTAATTGGAAAGTTTATTGGCAGAAGAAAAACTTTCGTAATACATCTCGTAATTATTAAAATTTAAATTAAGTTTTTGAAGTTCATCTCATTTATATTTGAAGCTCATTAGGAATTTTATGAATTTAGATGTTTCATCGATGCAGTAAATAACGTATTATTGATGAAAGTAGTTCTAAAGTATTTTTTATTAAGCTAAAAAATAATTTTAATGAAATTATTGTGATACAGATGGTTGGCAGAAGTAAATAGACATCACTAGGATTGTCCTCATGAACAAATGCCAAAGTTCATCGATGGAATGCCAGAACGTGTGTCAGCTTTAATAGAAAGGGTAAATCGACACGATTCTAAATATATTGATTGAATAAATCTGTTATTATTCATTGATTTTTAGTATTATTAAATCATAAACTATGGAAAAAATTGAAGATGTCTATTTACATTTGCCAACCCTCTGTATCTCTTCTAATAATGGTTCATTCCTGGTTGGTAATCGGACGTCATTCAGTTGGTTTGTTACTAAGAAGCTCGCTTTTAGCAGCAGTTATATAAAATTGAAAATGAATAATTACAGTGTTAATACTGCAAAATAAGAAAAAAAAGGTCCCCACTGTTATGAGGAGCTCAAAAACTTTTTATTTTCTTTAACATATCAAATTCTTTGTAAGGTACTGATAAAATTAGGGATATAATTATGTAGCTCCTATTTTTAGCTTCAATAACTCGCAACAACGTTAGCCATAACCTTCCTAAACTGTTATGGTCTCCATTTCATTGGTAAACTATATGTCTTACTTAAATGCTAAAGTCACGTTAAAAATCACATTAATTGTGAGTTATAAGTGCTAACACGTTATTCCCTATCTCAAAGCTGTCAGTGTAGTTTCGTGATAGAGCACATATCTGTTAATCTGGAGGGTTTGGGTTAGAGTCACGGCTAGGACTTCAGATTTTAACAATTAAGGTGCTTTTTTTGGTAGGATAGTGGTTCGGTCCCCTCCGTTATATAGTAGTAGTAGTAGTAGTAGTTGTAGTAGTAGTAATAGTAGTAATAAATTTAGCCTAAATTGCAACCTTTTCTTAATAAAATAATATTGAATTTTTTCCTTGAAAGGCTACGTCGTGGCAGATATCGTGACACCACTTCCCGTCGATCAGTGAAGTCAAGCGATATTGGGTCTAGGTCATAGTTGGGTGGTAGATCGTCTTCCGCGTCCAGATTATGTTCGGATTCCACGTAAAGTTGCTGGTCCCCTTCGTCATACGGCCTTAGATGTTGCGAAGGAGGTTAAAGAACCCCATCAAAACAATCTATTCTTTAAACCTTTTTTTAACGCGCATGTTTTCCGGCTTCCATCACAGCTGCTGAACTGGCCATCAACGATATCAATCGTAACACGACGATTTTGAGCAACTATAACCTTAATTTGAAATATGACAACGGACGCTGCGCCAATGATGAAGTCTTGTACGCGTTCATCCGATACGTCAGGACGCCTCACCTCAACTTCAATCGACTCATTGGTATTTTAGGTTAGTTGTGAAACGTCATCTGGAGTATGCGAGAATAATCACTGTAACGCGTAAATTATACAAGAATAAACTACAGAGAAAATAAATGTTTATAGTGTGTGTGTGTGTGTGTGTGTGTGTGTGTGTGTGTGTGTGTGTGTGTGTGTTTCACGACATAACCAATCTGAAAACCGTACATGAGAATGGTGATTTTTGTAGGTCCTAGTTGTTCCGACACGGTGGAGCCTTTGGCTGGGATCGCCAAACTCTTCAATGCCGTTATTATATCGTACAGTGCCGAAGGAGCCATCATCAGTGACCAGGGAAAGTATCCTTACTTCTTCAGAACCATCCCGGAAAACATGCTGTATAGGTAGGTAATTCTTATCTTAATCGAGGGATTATGATTTACCTTTTAGTGTACGTAATATTTAAAAGGAACTGTAATTTTATTTCATTTCTTGTTGGCACCAAATATGTTTAGGATTGTACTAATTCCTTCGTCATTGCATAGAATTATTCGTCTTTACAAGTAAAACCATTCCTCTAATATATATTTTAATTAATAATGAGAAATACATTTATTTATGGAATTAAGAGGAGGGGCAACAAGCTTGACCTTCGTGAAGTGGAATCAACGCACGGAACATTTGAAAAGTTCAAAGGTTATAATATCATTAATGTTTAAAAGACTCAGCATTCAGTTCAAAGCATGCTGATATAATTGCTTAATTAATTGATGTAATTCAGTCTCACTGCGTAGAGCCTTTTCTGACGTAACATATTATATATATATACACACACACACACACACACACACACACTCGTGTGTGTGTGTATATATATATATATATATATATATATATATATATATATATATATATATATATATATATATATATATATACAGTATATGGACGATTTCAGTGGCGGATTGGTTGGGTTCGGATGAAGTTCTGAACCAAGCTTAAATATTATGCAATCATTCCCCTAAAAGTACTTGGTAATAAGATTAATGCTCAATGATTACAAATTTATTAGGAACGCTCAATCAAAACCAGAAACACTTCACTTCACAATATAATAATGTACAGCCACTTTCTGGACCACTCTCTCTAACCTATCGCAGGACGCAGAAATTCATTGGAAAATACATCCACAAATACAAATATTTAACTTGACGCTGTTACTACTCGTATAAATCTCTGATAAACAAACGTGTGGGTGTGCTTAGGTTGCGATTCGCGAAACATCTCTATCAATAAGGGGGCTAGAGCCCCTTCAGCGCCCCCCACTGGATCCGCCACTGATTTTATAGGAAAAAGAAAACACGAAATAGTGCTCAAGCGCTTTTGTCTAAATGACATCCTCGGAACACTGAAATTAATAACACGTTCGAGACTATATACAGGTCACAAAGAAAAAAAAAAGATAATATGATTGGTGCACAAAAAAATTGAGGAGGAGCATACAAATTTATATGGAAAAGCTGCCAGAGTTTTAGCACTTTGCCCTTCTTGTCTAAATCCGTTCAGAACGAATTCAAAAGAACAGGATCAAGCGAAAAAAGGCCTGGCATTTATGAACGGAATTGACTTTTTTAATAAAAAATCGGCATCGGCATCGGCATCGGTTAAATTTTGGAATCGGTACATCACTAATTAAAACCATCTCTTCCCTCAGATACGTTTATCTTCAGTTATTTAAGGAGATGAAATGGAAACGCTTGGCTTCCCTTACCGAAGATGGAAATAAATACAGCGAATACCTCACCCTTCTTCAAGACATTCTGCAGGCGGAGAATATTTCCATTTTAATCGGAAGTTTCCCCGAGAAGCTCGCAAAGATATGGCGCTGGTAATTTCGTTTTAAATGGCTTTTCTGTAATTAATTTTCAGCTGTGAAGCCACTGTTGATTTAGAGTTAGGCTTGTAGTTTTATGGCCGATGATAATATATATATATATATATATATATATATAGGGCGTCCCAAAAAAATGTATACACACTTTAACAGCTGATAGCTCAATTGATGTTTCTTTCTTTCCAAGTTAAACCCATTAGAATTAATAATGGCAGTCAGACTAAGCTTTGAACAAAGGAAATTCATTCTAAAATGCTACTGGAAGTGTGAAAACGCAGTTGAAGTGCCAAGACAGTTTAGGAGGAGTTTCAAACAGATCCACCAACGCGACTTACCATCACTCGAATTAGAGATAAGTTTGAAGCGATGGAACTGTTCAGAATGTCCACAAGAAGCGTTCCGGAAGACCACGGACATCGACAAGCCCCACAAAGCAAGAAGAGTACTGGAAACGTATCACCAAAGTCCAAGAAAATCTGTGCGGCAAGCGAGTCGTGAGGTAGGAATTTCAGAATCGTCTGTCCAACGCATTTTGAAGCGCTGTCAATGGAAAAGTTACATTCCAAGATTATCCATGCTATTATGAAGATGATCCGGACCGAAGAGTGGAGTATTGCGAGTGGTACTTGGCACGATGTGGATGTGGATTGGACGAAGGGGTTTCGTAGAATACCCTCCGCGTTCACCAGACCTCACACCACTAGACTTTTTTATGGGGATACTTAAAAGACAAAGTCTACGCTATAAAACCTGCAACAGTCGCTGAATTGAGAGCAGCCATTGAACGAGAATGCACACAAATACCAAACGAAATGTTTCGTGATGTTTGCGATTCCATTGCTTCGCGTTGTCAGCAGTGCCTGGACCAGAACGGACGTCAGTTTGAAAACAGGCGTTGACAAAACAATTAAATAATGTCTGTAGATTCTATTACATTTTGAAAATGAAATGTATTTTAATAAACACTGCCTTTATAATTATTTAAAGTGTGTATACATTTTTTTGGGACGCCCTGTATATATATATATATAACACTGAAATTAATAACAAGTTCGAGAGAGAGAGAGAGAGAGAGAAGAGAGAGAGAGAGAGAGAGAGAGAGAGAGAGGAGAGAGAGAGAGAGAGAGAGAGAGAGAGAGAGAGAGAGAGAGAGAGAGAGAGTTTTTGCCTGAGCCGGAGGACATTACCCAATTGTTTGGTTAAATTTTTAAATAACCATTTCTATTCATTGCAAAAATCCTTCATTACTGATCATAATTCGACTCTTTCAGCGACTATCATTCACCAATTCAGTTTTTAATGTTCTTGACATCATTTTAATGCCAAAATTAATGTTATTGAATAATTAAAATAATTTATTGAACCATTTCAGTATTACATAAATTGGAAATGATTGCGTTTGACTTTATTTGGATTGTATTTACTATTGTATTGTATTGTGTAGAATTTACTTTAATCCTTTTGATTTCAGTACTTAAAGTCGTTGAAAGATAAGCATTACCGAATCATCATTGGTGACTTCTACTCGGGAATGGCTTGCGAGATAATCTGTGAAGCTTACAAATTCAGCATGACTGCACGTGAAAATTTCATTTGGTTTCTTCCAAGGTAAGTTCAGTTGTGGACCATAGAAATGCATTCCTAAGTATACGTAGCCTAATAGAATAAACAATATAAAACAATATTAACAACAACGACAATAATAATAATATTAATATTACAATTTATTATTGTATTTATACGTGTTGATGCTGCACGTCATTTGCTACAGGAAGCATACATACATACATGTGTACCCATAAATACGCACCCGCATACATATATACACACATGTATACACAAAGTACATTCAGATAAATGGGACGGTAATGCCTTCATATGCTTACATAGCGTAGAATTGCCATTAACAAGGAAATTTTATGTTTTATTGGCAGAATGGAGTTGTATGGTAAATTTTATTAGATAATGCAGAGTAGCGAAGTTATGTACACTAGTTTTAAATATATAGAGACAGAGAGAGAAAAGTACATGAAGATTATCTGTTGTAAGCTACAACATACGTTTAAAAATATATACAGTATAGATATTCAGCTAAGATTACATATTCACATAACTACACATAATTACATATAGGTATTCGGCTAAGATTATACCTTCGTATTCATTGGGGTATTAAACGCTGAAAAATAACTAAATATTAAATAATTATATAATTAAATATCGAAATATTTATTACCTTGCTAATTGAGTATCTTAACAACGTTAGATGCCTTGACCTTGCGCATATTTGGTTTTATTTTACGTTATTATTATTTTTAATTAATTAATATACATTAATTTATTATGAGGAAAACAAGCGTATGTAGGAATATATGATAGTTTAATAATTTTGTTATGGAAATAAGACAGGGGATACAGAGTTATTGTTTGTATGATTTGATGAATTTGGCTTTCAGTTTCCTTTGGAAGATTTTTAATATCTTAGATTGTTTTATCTCTTGATCAAGTGAATTTCAAAGGTTTGGTCTTGTGGAGGATATGGATCTAGTCGCACAATTTAGACTATAATTCGGTTTTCTGATGTAGCCTACGTGTTTGACACATTGTCTTGTGTTAAAGTGGTGTTGTGCTTGAGAAGCTAATATTTTGTTTTGGCTGATTTCTGGAGCAGTATTATGGACGATTTGATACATGTATGGGGCAATGTTTAGTTTTTAGATTCCTCCTGATTTGCAAATTTATAATTCGTAGAACATTTGATCCGTACTTTCATTATGCTTGTTCGATTTATAGATTTCCCTAATTAACCTTTTTTTGCATTACTATCAATGGCTATAGCGAATATTGACGCGTGCTTCCGTGAGCACTAATGCAGTATCGAAGCTTTTTTTTAATATTTAAGAATAGTTTGTTGGCGTTAATATATAAACACTTTGAAGTTCATTGTTGCTGGTTGTTTGGAGTGGTATTGAGTCTTTATGTAAGGTTATTATTGAAGTATCATCTGCGTGCTGGTAACAGAAAGAGTTATTTAGTGACTTGTGGAAGTCGTTTATGTAAGGGAGGAACAGGATAGGTGTCAGACTGTTCCCTTGGGGTTCCCCGTAGGAGATGCGTCTGGTCTGAGGTAAGAGAGTTCTGTGCTATAAATTGTGTCCTGTCTCCCTTGGGGTTCCCCGTGGGAGATGCGTCTGGTCTGAGGTAAGAGAGTTCTGTGCTATACATTGTGTCCTGTTAGCCAAATATGAATTGGACCATCTTAAGGGTAGTCCCCTGAAACCGTAATGTTCGAGTTTCTTTAAGAGTATGTTATGAAGTACTGTGTCAGAGGCTTTAGCTAGATCAAGTAGGATGATTATTGAATTTTTTTGTCGTTGAGATTGCCATAAAGTTCCTCTAATATTGAAGTTATTGCGTCATTACTCGTCTGTTTACTTAGAAAACCAAACTTGTTTGGGTTATAATTTTGTATTTTAATATGAATTTTATTTGATTATATATTACTCTTTCGTATAGTTTACTGATGGTTGGGAGGATGGAAATAGGTCTGTTGTTTAAGGGAGAAGCTTTCTCTTCCGATTTATAGATAGGTCATACTCTAGCCTTTTTAGGCAGTCTGAGAATCAGTTGTTAAGTTAAATAATAAAACATAGAAAACTAACATTATTTCTCCGACACAGATGGTTCGTTCCCAGATGGTACGCCAACTGCAACCAAAATAAGGAAGACAAAATCACTTGCTCTCCTCAAGAAATGCTTCTGGTAAGAGAAACTGCACTTTGACACCTGTCACTTTCACTTCATTTAAAATGTTCTACGATAAAAATTGCCAGGGTACGACATTTCATCCACGGAACAAGTGGACTAAGATTAGGTTATAGACTATCATAGGTTAAGTTAGGTTAAGCTATTAGTGTGTGCATGAAATGCCTTGTCGGTAAAATGCGAATTCGAAAATGCTTTTTCACCTAATAAGTGGATCGTGAAATTTAACAGAAAGAAATTCTTAAAAGGACTGTTAGGCTTAATCTAAGCCTGCATTTTCTTAAATAATTATGGAATTGTACAGCAACTACTTATAAGATAATTACAGAATTACCTATACGCAACTTGAGCTACGTCGTGGCCAGTGCCTAACACCGCTTCTCGTCGACCAGCGCAGTTAAGCGACATTGAGAGGGTGGACCGTCCTATGCGTCCAGATGATGTAGCAACCCGTGGTTCGCAATCCGCATAAAGCTGTAGGTCTCCTCCGTCGCATGACCTTAGATGTTGCGAGGGAGGTTGAATAACCCCATCAAAACAAAAAATAAACTACGCAACTTAATCCAGTCTAAACTACTTAAACTACGCTATGCTGACTGACTTAAGCTAATAAAACCAACCATAAATTTATAAACGTTCCCCATACACCACTCAGTTTGAATGTTGGTCGATTAGGACATAAACCTCTATACTGTAATGAACAAATGGGTAAATAATCCATTTAGCATTGCTAATCCATTTTAGTTTACTTTCCGACTTCTATTTTACCCAAACAATCCACAGTACACGTTATTGGTACATGTAAGTTGGGTTAGACCAGGGGTGGGGAACCTGCGGCCTTTTGGGGTACTAGTTGCGGCCTTCTGCCTATTTGACATTCAGCTGTTGAAATATGGAAAGATGCCGTTGAATACCCACGTCTGCGCCAACATGCTCGTCGAATGTTGTCTTGTTTCTGCAGAACCTACTGTTGTGAATCAACGTTTTCATATGTGACTCAAATCAAAACGCGCTTGAGATCTCAGATGACGAATATTCACGTGGAGGACCAACTAAAACTACAGTCAACGATGTTGGAACCAAATGTACGACTCATGTCCCGCAATAAGCAGTCACAAAAAAGTCATTAAATGGTTTATCACTTTTCACTTAATATTAACATCATTTCACTTAATATAATTTTTCACTTAATATTTCTATTGTCAATTATTTCCCCCAAAAATGTGCACTTGCTGAATTTTTATTTATTATAAAAGCCCTCACGTATTATCAAGTTTGATTTAAAATTAGGAAATATGTAGATTGTAGACTAAAATATGACATTTTGTTGTACTGTATATGTTAAATTCTCAGCATGCGGCCTAATAGGGTCTTGGTTAAGTGAAATGCGGCCTTCCAATGAAAAAAGGTCCCCACCCCTGGGTTAGACTAACTCAGGTTAACCCGATCGAATTTAACTTGGTCTGAAATATGTTTAGGTTAAGTCAAAACAAATCTCATGAAAATGTATAAAAGGAGTGATCGAAAGCTTTATTTTATTTTTCCTTCTGCAGGCGCTGGATGGCCACTTGTCTTTAGGGTCCGCCTACTACGCCGACGACGACTTCGTTTACCATAGCGGCTCGAGCGTGGGCGAATGGAAACGCCGCTACGAGGACTGGAGGCAGGAGCCACCAGCAGACTATGCGGGTTACACTTACGATGCCGTATGGACCTACGCCTTCGCTCTCAATAAGCTTCTGAAGGAGAATTTCACTCATGCGGCGAACATGCACTCAAATACAACCAATGAGTAAGTGAAGAAACGTGTGGAATCTATTTGAGGTTCAGTTATATTCACCTACTCGATTTTTCGATAAAATTAGTTCGGTTATATATCCTTCAGCCCTCATCCGACTTTCTTTCTCATAATTCATTTTAAGAAGGCCTCTGACCTGCCGGGAACGCAATATTAACCGTTTTACTATTTAATTACTTCTAATATTGTAACCTTGTACTTATCAATGCGATCAAATATGTGAGTTTTTTGAGCAAATTTCAAAGAGCGCTTTGAATTTGCAAAACTGAGGCATCTGTTTCAAAGGAAATGTTTTCTCGTCATTGCGATTCATATGAATGATAGAAATGTTTAAATTTATTTTTTGATCCATGATATCATTGAAGCTTATTTGATTTTAACGAGATCTTCTATCAATTACGCTCTACCGTATTTTAAACTATTATATATATATATATATATATATATATATATATATATATATATATATATCAGGACTATTCATGCCACATATTGCATTTATATGCAATATGTGGCTCTGGCTCTGTTTCCCTGGCGTGATACGAGATGAGAGATGAATGTTTGTGTGGTTAGGTTAAAATTTAATTCAGAGTTACTTGTTTCTGAAGGATTTTTACTCTAGATGGGCGAATGGTTAGCATTCTAGCTTCGCAGATCAGCAACTGTGGGTTAGAGGCACTTTTGGGCCGTAAAAACTTGAGTTTTAGTTATTACCACTTTTTGATTTGGTTTGGTTTACTAGTCCACAAAAAAAAAATATTAAACCACTGCTGAAGAGAATGAAGAGGAGTTGAAATATGTAGAAAGTCTACCAATCAAGCCATGTGTTCAAAGATTTGAGTTAGATTAATTGGAATCCGAAAGGTGGCTAGACATTCCCCCCCCCCCCCCCCCCCCCCCCGCTCCCACCACTGTCTCGCTTGTTATTTGAATGTCAATGCTTTTACTCATAATATAAAAGTTTAGATGATAAATGCTTTAATTAAGGTACACGTTTAATGTTCTAGTATAAAATTCAGTGTTGGATAAACATTTCTTGGTATATACCATATACGATATATATATATACATATATACCAAAGGTATATGAAAAGGGCAAAGCAATAAATGAGAAACTAGTAGCTAGTGGACTCGAAACTCCACGTTGTGTAATTTCTCACTTTATCGCTTAGCTCTTCCCTTTCTATCTTATATAATATATTATATATATATATAGATATATATTATATATATATATATATATATATATATATATATATATATATATATATATATATATAGAATCTGCCGAAATCTGTGAAATACTAAAAAACCATTTCCCATTTCCTGATAACTGCATGTTTTTTAAAACTGTTTTGATTGAAAACTGATAAAAATAAAAAATGCTTTGAAATATACATATACAGTAAATTGAAGAAACAACATAGCATTTACCTGCTCAGTCGACAACAGAAACGCTTCAGAAAAATGCGTCCTAAAGTTTTTGTAACATTTTGTAATGTTTTTATGTTTGAAAAGTACTATTGGACCAGAACATGATTTAATATTCTGTTGAAGATAATGTTTAATGGAGTTTTGCGTTCTGATCATTAACGTTCTGCCTTCTCATGATCTTAAACGGAGCGTGATTATGTTCGCTTCTTCGATAATAAGGGAGACATCTTTTTTCACCAGTTATTACTAGGTCAATGTCCCCAATAGGGTGTGTCAATTTTAGGGAGCAAAGTGAAATCTTTAGATTTTTAAAGACTACTAGTGACCAAATGATGCATTTTTATGTGCTAAATCGAAATATGGCTTTAAAATCCAGATTTGACCACTCCTAGCTACTTATATTTGAAGTTGAAGTTTATGAAAAATCAGCAATTTTTGCAAGTGTTTTTTTTTTATTGTATATAACTACATTTTACATACATTACATACAATTAAAGACATTTTGATTGTATTTCAATATTAAAACTTAGAAATATAGATAGGTTTCTTGAACTTTACCAAGGATTCCATGTCTGCCTTGCTCTTGTTCCTGGACATGAGCTCTCTACTGGCCACCTGGCCACTGATGTACGCCTCCCTCCTCTCTTGTGAGTAAACATGTGCTGCTTCAGTTGTCATCCTTACACACCTCTCTACTGACTGTGTGTGAAGGCCATGCAGGAACTTCCACTGGTCTATCCATAAACTCCTTGATTGCAGCAGTGGTGAGGGAGCAGGTCAGAGTAGGCTCAGTCACGCCAGAGTTCCAGTCAATAAGCTCCGAGAGTTTGGTGGCATCTAGGTTGATGTCAGGAGTCTTCCTGGGTCTGACACTGCAGTCTCCTACCTGTGTGTCCTCATCTCCTTCCCCTCTGATTTCCAGTATCCTCTTCACTGCCTCCCTCCTCTCCTCCTCCACCTCACTGCACAGCATGGTCTGGAGCACAGCCTCAGAGTGTGCATACCAGGCTGATCTCTTCACTGTAGGCATCACTATTCCTATCACCTCCTTCTTCTGACTTCTGGGCAGTTCCAGCCGGTACAGTACATGCCTGGGACCCTCCACCCAGCTGTGATTTAACTTGATGTTGAACCAGTTTGGCATGTAGACTCCCACTATGAATTCCACAATTATCCTCAGATTCTTCAGGTTCCTACCCTTCAGCCCATGTTTGGAAATCCACAATCTGCAGAACCTTAGAGCCGTGGTGACCCACCTACTGTGACAGACTGGCCCAATCTCCAGGAGAGCTAGACTCTGAGGTACCTCTCCCGATCTGATGGCAGTGATGATTCTGTAGCCATATGACTGGTCTGTGCTGAGGTCCTTGACTACCTCCTGACTGAGATGGGGTAGAGGAGGACCAACAGTGATCCTCGTGAAGTTTGGGTTGATCTCCAGCTCAGTGGCAGTCTCTAACATCTTCCCTAGGGGCCCAGACCACTTGTTGTTGCTCAATGTCTTGCCATCCAGTGCAGTCACCAGGTATTTGAGACTCAGCTCCCCAGTGTGCAAGTCACAGACAATCCACACCAACTTCCTGCTAAGCTTGGCCTCCACATAATGCATTACTCCTCCCTCCCATCCAGTATTCACATTAGTACTGTCACCTCCTATGGCCAAAAGGGTCTGGTCTGCTCCTCTCTCTCTTAGCCAGTTCACCAGATGATCAGCAATGACCTCAGCATGACTTCTCTCCTCTGCAGCTTCCTCTGGTACAAAATGCCACAAATATTTCCCACCTGGTTCATTGCACACTGTGTAGTGTTCTTCCTTAATGAGGCCAGGAAACTGCCTGTCACTGCCCTCAGCTTCCATCATCACTTTGGTGTCATCTCTTTTCCCATCAAAGAAGATACAGGTGATACCATTTTCCCTAATCTCTTCATCAACTTCTTGACCAGCTCCTTAGTCAGTCTCTCCTGAGCCCTCCTCACATTGTTTAGTAAATCACACAGTGCTGTGTCAAACTCTGTGATAAGACCAGCATCAATCCAGGCAGCAGTGGCAATCTCTGCTGTCTCTCTCAGCCCAGTGTGATGTCTCAAGCTAGCCAGCTATGTTGGTGATATCTTCAGTGTTGTATTTCTTCTTCTTAGCCACAGGCAAGGAAGAAGTTGTCACAGCCTCTGGTATGAAGTCTTCGTCCTCCTCTCTCCTCCCTGCCTCCTCCAGTATATCTCCAGTCTCCTCCAACTCTCTCTCCAGCAGTGACTCCTCCCTCCACTCCTCTTCTTTCTTGGCTGACTCCTCTGCAGACTGCAACACTGCTTCCTGTCTCCTGGTCTCAGGGTGATCAGCTAGACCCATCTGGTGTGCCCCTACACTGCCCACCTTTTCTCTCTGACCTTTAATGAAGGCAAGCTCCTGCACTGGTATTTTCTACTCGCTCCTGCAGCTGCAGTCACTGTGAACCTCACTGTTGCAGACAGGGTTGCACCCAAGCTCACTGCAGCTCCTGATCACACAGTGACAGGTCAGGATCAATGTTCCCTCTAAGGTGTGCGCGTGTGCGCGCGCACACGCGTTGTGAAACCCGCGCACACAGCAAAATAAAATGCGCACAGGCTCAAGCGTATCATGAATCACGACAGTAAATGAAGTAATTTCAAAAATTTCAGTTTAATGAATTCTATAAAGAACAAATTAAGAAACCGCTTGGAAGAAAATCATTTGGACACGCTCATGCGAATTAAAAGTTACCTGAATGATGACGGATGTATTAATCTTCATAGAGTTTATTTGGAATGGGCAAATGCTAAAGATCGTAGGGAGAAATCATAATCATACTTAAATGAAAGGCACTTTCATTTAATGTTATTTTGATTATATTTATTTTATTGAATTTTATTATTTTTTATTTTATTCCTATTTTGTGAATGGATAAAATCACGTATTAATTTCGATAGTCTATTTTAAATTGCTAAATGCTAAAAATTGTTTTGAGAAATGATAACTAAAATAGTCATTTTCAATTAATGTTATTTTTATTTTATTTCTTTATTTTGTTGAATTTTATTTTACTATTTTTTTTTTATTCATATTTTTAGAATGGATAAATGCTTTCTTTTTTAAGAATATATAATATCGTAAACAGTTTTCTAATATCCATTTAATAGTACCGTAATGATCGAGCTATCGCCTTATGGAAATAATATTTATTAAGTATTTAATATTTATATATATATTTCATTTTGAAGATAATAGCGCTCAGAAAAGTTTGCACAATTTTTCACCATGAATCTTAAATGGATGCGCAACGAAAATTTCTTGCGCAAACGGACTAAAAAAAATTAGAGGGAACATTGGTCAGGATGTCCACCAATTTGTCCAGTTTCATCATGAACCTATCTTTGACCTCTAGCTTCACATTGCCAATGAACACCTTCACTGCCTCATCCCACAGTGCCTTCACTTTAGCCCTGATCCTGACCTCAGTGTTGATTACAGGTCCTGTGAATAGAGCGTTGGCCTTTCTCCACTGAGCCAGTAGCCCTGGAACAATGCCGTTGTTAATCAGGTCATTAACTGGGTAATTCCTCCTGTCTTCCTCACTCATCTCTCTCCTCAACAAACCATACCTCAGCAGATCTCTGGCTGTGGGCAGCTCAGCAGGGGGAAGTTCCCTCCCAGTCCCTACCAAACCAAATGACTTAGGTGATAACTTGATTTGTGTCGGGTTCTGATTTCTTTCTGACTCATCCTGTGGACCCGTGAACAAAAGAAATGTCATTGAAATTTGAATAGGCCTACTGATTATGATTACATAAAATTAAGTTAATTGAAATTCTTAATATCTTCCTATAAGCTCAGATAAAAGGTTGTGTTGTTATAGGTACAAGACTTAATTATTCAAAGTAATGACAATTTCATATATCTATCATATCAAAATATACAGAAAGTTTGGGTCACACATAACATTTCGAATAATTTGAATTACACAATATTTACATTACGAAGTAATCAAAATTGTCAAAAAGGAGGGAAAAAACACGCATTCACAATCAAAACTCCAGCATTTGTGACTATGTGAAACTTAGAAACCATACTGCACACCAAAAATAACCAAAGTTGACCACACATATCAATGGCACATTGATATACGATGCTACAGTCATATTTAGGTTATATTTCAAACCTTTATGGTCAAATATAAGTAGGTAAATGGCCTTTTTAAACAATACTAAAGATATATCTAAGTTTGCTAGATAATATGACATCATTTGAGCATTAGTAGTGTTTGAATTGTTAACTTTACTAAAATTGACACACTCTAATGTCCCAAGGGGGAGTGTAGTGGAGCAGATATTTTGTATTTGCTCGCGAATGTTGGCATTTGTAGTTTTACTGATAATTATAATTGCTGTCATTTATCAATTCCAGCTCTCACTTACAGTACGAAACAAATTTTCAAATTTTGGGTTAATTCCAAACTTCGTGGCTTCTGTAGGTTTCAGCTTTGTTAAATAATTTTTATTTAATATCATAATACTGTACACTCCTTAGTCAAATAAAACTGTGTACAGCGTACAGCATAGCGCCTGCCAAGAACTGTTAATTGAATTTAATTAAGACTACTATAACAATATTGTTGCCTCAAACTACAAAACTACATACTATTATCTGTGGTTGTGATAACACGTGTCTCAGACTGTAGAAATAGGTATCTGACCACGATGTAAATGACTTTTCTAATTGTTTCAGTAAACTATTGCTATAATTTCTTGACTCGTTTCTCATCCCGTCATTCTCAATATGCCAGAAAAACTTTCATTTTAACATTTTTTTCAGGCGATTCGTACAGCTCCTTCGTCTGACTGACTTTATGGGCGTGTCAGGACACATCAACTTCCCTCAAGGTACCTCCAGGCAAACCATCGTCAACATCATGCAGTACAGATCCAATTTTTCCAGCCAGGAAGGAACCTACTCCACAGTTGGAAATTTCTATCCTGATGATTCCAAGAAAGGGGGTGGAACGTAAGTGTATATATATATATATATACTATAAAAAGGCATCTCTCTCTCTCTCTCTCTCTCTCTCTCTCTCTCTCTCTCTCTCTCTCTCTCTCTCTCTCTCTCTCTGTAGACACCATGTATTTACTATTAAGCGATTCTGAACATAGAAATAAACGCGCTTTACTTTGTTTCAACTTTTACTGTAGCGCGTTAAAATGTTCATTTCTGCATTCTTTCTATAGTTTTAATGATCGAATAATTGAACCCCGCCAATCAATGTTCCCTCTAATTTTTTTTAGTCCGTTTGCGCAAGAAATTTTCGTTGCGCATCCATTTAAGATTCATGGTGAAAAATTGTGCAAACTTTTCTGAGCGCTATTATCTTCAAAATGAAATATATATATAACTATTAAATACTTAATAAATATTATTTCCATAAGGCGATAGCTCGATCATTACGGTACTATTAAATGGATATTAGAAAACTGTTTACGATATTATATATTCTTAAAAAAGAAAACATTTTATCCATTCTAAAAATATGAATAAAAAAAAATAGTAAAATAAAATTCAACAAAATAAAGAAATAAAATAAAAATAACATTAATTGAAAATGACTATTTTAGTTATCATTTCTCAAAACAATTTTTAGCATTTAGCAATTTAAAATAGACTATCGAAATTAATACGTGATTTTATCCATTCACAAAATAGGAATAAAATAAAAAATAATAAAATTCAATAAAATAAAATATAATCAAAATAACATTAAATGAAAGTGCCTTTCATTTAAGTATGATTATGATTTCTCCCTACGATCTTTAGCATTTGCCCATTCCAAATAAACTCTATGAAGATTAATACATCCGTCATCATTCAGGTAACTTTTAATTCGCATGAGCGTGTCCAAATGATTTTCTTTCAAGCGGTTTCTTAATTTGTTCTTTATAGAATTCATTAAACTGAAATTTTTTAAATTACTTCATTTACTGTCGTCACTCATGGTACGCTTGAGCCTGTGCGCATTTTGTTTTGCTGTGTGCGCGGGTTTCACAACGCGTGTGCGCGCGCACACGCGCACACCTTAGAGGGAACATTGCCCCCAATTACTAAGGGTTCAATTATTCGATCAATAAAACTACAGAAAAGAACGCAGCAATAAAAATCTTAAGCTTCACATCCACCCATTGTCTGAAGATTTGTGAAGCTTAAGATTTTCATGGCTGTTCTTTCGACCGAAAACTATTGAATCCCGAGTAATTGGTGGGCCTGCGGCCCCCCAATTAATGAGGCCGAAGGCCCCACACCACAGGTCTAGCTAAATGGGCCCGTAGGACCAACTTTAGCTAGTATATATAATTCGTAAGATTTATCAAGGTCAAGCGGTAAGGATAAATGATAAAAAGAAAACTTAACATTAATTTTATTGAAAAAAGATGGTGTCTATCTGAATTGTAAATTATCTTACTGAGCAATTCTCTGCAAAAGGGATTTATATAAATGCTATAAAAGAAGGTACGTATATACTGCATCTTATGTTTGGGCTTAGGCCGGTCGCACACTGGATCGTCTTGCGACTCACGAGTGACGACCCAAGTCGTCAGTCGTGAGTCGCGAGACGATCCTGTGTGCGGCCGGCGTAAAATTTCATTTGAGCCAGATGGAGGCAGATGCGCTTATAAAGTGTTGCCCCTCCTTTTCCACAGAATCAACTTAAACAGTTCAGCGATCGAGTGGTTTACTCCCGATGGTGACCCGCCAGGAGATGGATCTCCCCCAGAGATCGTCTGCGGCTTGGAAGCCTTCAGTAAACTGTTGGGCGTCAGCTGCGAATTCACCATCGTCATCACGATGCTCATCTGTTTCGCCATCTTCGCTTGCTTTATCATCGCCGCCTTCTGTATTTACAAAATAAAGTAAGGAGTTGGTTTCAACGAAAAGTTAGATGTTACTCAAAGAATTTCCTCAGTTATTAAAATAGCGGATTCGGATCATTCACTTTATGGCTTTGTCAATTTTACGCTTTAAAAAATATCTGAATACATTTATTAAAAACAATGATAAGTTGAGATGAGTCTTCCAAGGAAACGCTTTTGATCTAAATTTCATATTAAAATTCGTCGTGGACTCATAGCAATACCGCTTTCCATAAGATCAGCGAAGTTAAGCGTTCTTGGATATGTTTAGTAGTTGTTAGGTGACTGTCCTCTGCGTTCAAATGATATAATGACTCCTTGGATGGTTCAGATTTCACGAAAAGGTGTAGGTCTCCTTAGTCATATGACTTAACCTAACCAGTTGTCAAGGGCGTACAGTTGACCTAACTGGAAAAGAGGAAATTGCGGGTATAACGGAAAAGTACCAAAAAAATAATTTAAATTCATTGTTTATTTTTAGAAAATTAAAAAAATATTGCAATTGAAGTTCGGAAAACCACGTGATCGAATCTGCCGACAACATATTGAACAAATAACTGACAACCAAATTTAACTTTATTTCATTAAAATGAATTCTACAAATCAAAACGTTCTTAAGTGGTAACGTTTTAAAACGTTCTTAAGTGGTAACGTTTTGTTTTTAACTCCTAAACTGAAGTTGTCTTAACTTTTTAATGTTAGCTTCTTAGAGAAACTACATATTTACTGCTTCCACGGTCCGATTGGGATGAATTCCCTGGCATACAAAATTTTAGCTTATTCTCTCTCTACTTTCGATGGATCTTGAGTATTGAGTAAATACCGTACAGGACTTTATTTTGTATACAGACAGTGTTCAAAGCGACGCTTCAAAATTTTTACTAAATGAAAAAGTGTTTCATTTCTAGAAATTACCAGCGCCTTTATCTCAGTGGGTAACACCGTTTCCCTATAGCTTTTCTTGATGGGGTTGTTTAGTCTCTTTCGCAACATCTGAGGTCATAAAGTGATTGAAACTTAATAAATTCCAAAGTTAGTGAAGACACTCTTTTCTTTATCCTTGCTAAAATTCTCATTATTCTTTGTACTAAGCGTCTAATAACGGTACATGTCTTGGTCTGTACGTTTCTTACAGTTTTATTTAGCTCCTAATATAAGTATATGTCCTAGTCTGTAAGTTCTCTCTAGTCTTTTAAGTCTATTATAAAAATCTATAAAAATCTTGTAATTATATATATTATATAATGATTATAATCAAATCTAATTATATTTAATTATATCTAATTAGAAATTTCGGCCTATAAAGCGTGCACGCTTGCTAAAGGCAGTTTACGAGTGTATATAGCATCTGTATTTAATAATGAATTATACTCTTCTATGAAAACTGAATATATTTGTAAATAAATAAAAATAAATAAAATTAGATAATATGATGGAAGGGACCTATAGCTTTATGTGGGATCCAAACCTCGGGTCGCTATATAATCTAGACACAAGAGACGGTTTCCCATGCAACTACAAGCCAGACCCAGTATCGTTTAAATTCGCTGATGGACGGGGAGTGGTGTTACGACATTTGCCACGATATAGCCCGTTTTTCTACAAGCGAAATGACAGCACTGATGTTAGGGGTTCGAATCCCGAAAATTCTGGTAATAATAATAATAATAATACAGGAGTTAGTCTGTGCCAGTTTCTGGCTCTCTTCACTGATTATTATTATTAGTTTTAAAAATTGTGCGTTGTTATGTCATCAATATGTTATCAGTATGTCATCAGTATATCATCATTATATCATCATTATGTCATCAATATTTCATTATTATGACATCAATGTGTAAAGTGCTCTTTTTGCCTTAGGTACGAAAAAATCGAAGTTCCCCCGTGGCAGCTGCGCAACTTGATGAATCTCGACGAATGGGAAATTCCGAGAGAGAGAGTAGTTATCAATCGTACCATCGGAGCGGGCGCTTTCGGTACCGTCTACGGCGGAGAATGCATGATCAGCGAGGAGAGCGGGTGGGCGGCCGTGGCCGTTAAGACTCTGAAGAAGGGGTCGACGGCGGAGAATAAATTGGACTTCTTAGGCGAGGCCGAAATGATGAAACGATTCGATCACAAAAATATCGTCAAACTGATCGGTTTATCGACGAGGGTCGAACCTATTTACATGATCATGGAATTTATGCTTTACGGTAAGCAGAAGGGGTTCCAAAGGTCGCGGTATGGAGCGTAATTTAGCGTAAGTTCAAAATGAAATGAGTTGTGAAAAAGTGTTTTCAGGACGCGTTAATAGTAAGTATAAAGCTTTACGGTACTTTGCTATTTTCTTATTGGTTATCGTTGCTTTGTACTTTAACTTATGTTTTATACTTAACTTCAGTTTCCCTCCCTCAGGTGACTTGCAAACGTACCTTTTGGCCAGACGTCATTTGGTTTCGGAAAGAACCCTCTACAACGACGACGACGAAATCAGCAATCGTCGGTTGACGTCCATGGCTCTTGACGTATCCTGTGCCCTGGAATACCTCGCTTCTAACAAATATGTCCACAGGTTAGGTTAATTAGAGATCAGAAAGAGATGATTGGAGGTCACACCGAGATATTAGGAGACTGGATCAAAATGACGTCACTTTCAAAATCAAAATGAGACAATTTCAAATTAAGATGAAGAAAGGCTATTAATTCATTTAACGGCATAACTGAGTTGTTCTCTTTAAATATAGGGAATAGCGATTAAATTTAAAATTAAGGGGGACATTATTACATATAAACATGATAAGTGTACATGAACACCCATTTTTCAGGGACGTCGCTTCTCGGAATTGTTTGGTGAATGCAGACAGAGTCGTCAAATTGTCTGACTTCGGCATGACAAGACCCGTTTATGAAAATAATTACTACAGGTTCAATAGGAAAGGTGAAGAGAATATACACAATATGCATTGTAGGTTGTTTTCTAGAATAATTCAAGCGTACATTCGCGTGAACAGTAAAGGTTAACAAAAATTGTTTAGTTTTATATTTTACATAGTTTTGTTCTTGAAAAGATATTTTTTAATTCTAATGGCGCACAGTATTGAATTAATTGAAAATAGAATAAAATTTAATTGCAAAAGTAAATTACGATTAAATGAATGATAAATTTACGCCTCTGAAAGTAATTTGAAAGTAATTTGAAATAGTTTGTCCTGATAATTTAGGTAAATAACGAATGAAGTCACTATACTTTAATTGATAATAATGAATAAAATGAGTGTTTTAAAATTGCAGGTATGTTACCTGTGCGTTGGATGGCGCCAGAATCGCTCGAAGATGGAATTTATACAACTTTGACGGATATTTGGTCTTATGGTGTTCTTCTCTACGAAATCATTACTTTTGGCAACTTCCCATTCCAGGTCACAATACTCGCATTTGGATTGACATTATCTCTTTCATCATACTCTCGTTATAACAGTCATTATCATTTTACTAGCACTGGCATTATTATTATGGTCATCATAATGTTTATTGCTGTTATTGTCATTCATCGTTCTACCTCATAATCTTTTCACCGTCATTGTTTCGTACTTTTCTCGCTTATTTGTAAGTTAAAATAGTTGAAATCACTACAGTTAACTACAGTTAACAATTAACTAACTATAGTTAAACTCACTATAAACCAGTTAGTCATGTAATTATAGTACAATTAATATTTTAAGTAAGAACAGCACTTTTATTTTCTATTTTCCAAACAGGGATTGAGTAACAATCAAGTTTTAGAACATGTTGTGAAACGAGGGAACACCATCAGAGCCCCAAAAGGAATTAGACCACAACTGTAAGTTTCGTTTTTCTTTAAACATATTGTGTTTTACGTATGAATCTATCTAAACATGAGATGAAAATGTATAATGTACAATGAGCCACACTGTATATTACGGTCAAGTGTGTTCCGATTTTTGGCATCGATGGTGCGTACATCCAGAAAGAAAGGTCCATTTCCGACGTTCCATTGAATGTCTAGAGACACTGAGTGTAATCGCACATTTAACCATCTTCAGGAATAAATGAGCTTTCTAGTATCTCAAATGTGACGTTATTCTCTGAGAGAGAGAGAGAGAGAGAGAGAGAGAGAGAGAGAGAGAGAGAGAGAGAGAGAGAGAGAGAGAGAGAGAGAGAAGAGAGAGAGAGAGAGAGAGAGAGAGAGAGAGAGAGAGAGAGAGAGAGAGAGAGATTACAAGGAAAAGAAGTACCTCAAAAGGCCTTGCGGCCCATACCGAGAGGTACCAATGGCAACGGGTGCCAGGGAAAATTTTGTACACACTCAAATAGTGTGCAAGATTTGGTCTAACCTTTTCTTGAACTGATCCACAGAGGAACTGTTCACAACTTCCGAAGGTAACCTGTTCCATGTGTCACAGATCTTATACGTAAAGTAATTCCCACACACACTAGTCCTAAACCGTTTCAAATCCAACTTCCAACCATTGTTGCGAGTTGGGTTATCATTTAAACTAAACATACTTCTAAAATCGACATCGTTCAACCCGCGTAAGAGCTTGAAAACCTCGATCAGTTGACCGCGCAGCCTCCGAGTTTCAAGCGAAAACAAGTTCAGGGCGCGTAACCGTCGATTGTAGCCCATATGCCTAACGGAAGGGATTAACTTTGTGGCCCTCGCCTGCACTCGCTCCAGCCTCTCAATATCTTTCCTGAGGGTGGGCGACCAGAACTGCACTGCATACTCCAGGTGCGGCCGAACAAGGGAATTGTACAGTGAGAGCACAATCTCCTTGTTCCGAAACTGAAATTGCCTCCTGATATAACCCAATAGTTTCTGGGCTTTCTTTTCCACCTCTACACACTGTTTCGTAAACTTAAGGTCGCTGCTAATTAGCACACCCAAGTCCTTTTCTAAATCAGTCACCTCGATATTACTACCCAACATCGAGTAGTCCGACTTGGGATTGGCGTAGGCAATGTGCATCACTGCATTTACCCAAGTTAAACGGCATTTGCCATTTTTCGGACCAGTCTCCTATCCTACCTAGAGAGAGAGAGAGAGAGAGAGAGAGAGAGAGAGAGAGAGAGAGAGAAGAGAGAGAGAGAGAGAGAGAGAGAGAGAGAGAGAGAGAGAGAGAGAGAGAGAGAGAGAGAGAGAGAGAGAGAGAGAGAGAGAGAGAGAGATGTAACCGAAAATAGAATTATTTTTTTGTGGTTTGCTCATTCAAGTGTTTGATCACATTAGAATGTAAAAGTTAGTAATTAGTTTTAGTTGGATAAGAGTGTTTATGGTTGATTCGTTCCTGTACCGATTGCAGAGAGCGCATCCTGTACCGGTGTTGGGCCCGGGTACCAGAAGAGCGGCCGTCCTTCACCGAAATAATTGAAATTTTCAGCAGCTACACGCGTCTGATCACGCCTTGCCTGGAAGTTCCCCTCGCTTCCGTCCAAACCAATGATTCGGACTCCCTCGAGATCGGCATTGACCCCACCAGGAGGGTGTCGGTTCCCAAGATACAACAGATACAGATACAGATACAACAGATACAACAGCCGCAATCTCAGCAACAACAACAACAACAACAGCAACAACAACAACTGGAAACGACAGCTGATACTTCCGCAAATATGGAATCGGACGTGTTGAACAATACGCCCGACACCGGTTTCAATCCGTCGCTGCTGTCCGGCTCTACTTCCGGCTCCTCTCGAGTGAGGAGAAAAAGAACCCCTATCGAGAATGGGGGAGGACCTACTATGGAGCCCCTCCTTCCACTCACAAGTGGAGATTCGTACATCACGCGATACGTGTGTCTCCAAGTGAACAACAAATCCCCCGACGGAACCGAACATGAGACGTCGGCGACAGAAATGACGGCAGTTTGAAAAAAACAATGGCTGTTACGCCAGAAACACGTAAGGACTAAAATTGGTGTTACATTATGCTATTGCAAGTTCCTCCAAAGTGTGTTCGACGCCTGACTATTGACTGACGCCCACGATGAGTTCTATTCACGCTTTCATGATGATACGTGTGTTAATTATCACTTCCATGTTGAACGTTGCTTTGTAATGCTCCTCCGCGCATCCCATCCCCTTCATATAAAATTATATATATATATGTGTGTATATATTCTCACGAATGACATTTCGTTCTTCATTTCAATTTTAGTGTTTGTTTTTTTTCTATTTATTTCATCATGATTTCCATTTACAAGAACTGATTTGCTCAATTGATCCTTGAAGCACGAGTGCCAAAAAGAAAGTTTAGTCGCATTTCTGAGGGACAATATGTAAAAGCTAATTTTTTTTTTTTTTCACATTTATATTAAGTGTTAATACCATTTTTTTTTTTTAATTTAGGTAATTAATATAATTTTTATCCAGTTTTATTTTAGGAATTTTATTTTTTGAATTGTTGTGTAGTCACGAGTAAGAAATAGAATTTTATTGTGAAATTTATTATTTTTCAGATACATTTATCAGTGTATATATATATATTATATATATATAATATTATATATATATATATATATATATATATATATATTATATAAATTATCGCTATAGTCATGTAGTCCTATAAAAAGCCTCTAATAATTATAATAATACCAATAATAAATAATAATAAAAGTAAAGGATAAAGCTTATTTTAAAGTTGACAACGGTGGTTTATACCACAAAAAAAAAAAAAAAGATTTTTAAATATGGCTTAACGTATCTCTATTTTTAAAAAGTTTTATTTTTAAATGAAAATAAATTTTAAATTCCCAAAAGAGGAATAATTTTTATTTATTTATTTTTTTTTTAAATATCTACGAGTCGAGTCATTCCTGAAAAACAATTTTATTGCTCAAAAATTCTCTGCTAATTTACCATTTTTTTACCACGTCCAGTTTTAAATTTACTACGACTATTACCACTGCTATTATATCACTAGTATTGATAATAGAAATAATAGTTTTATTACTATTAATATTAATAATAGTAATAATATATAATAATATATTACTATTTTTATTAATAATCTTTGAAAATGACCCTTGCATTTAGGTGTATATATTTTTGTCCTCCTGTTGCATTTTCTATGTGCTTTTATGAAACGCTTATAATACAATTAATTTTGCATTCAAATACAGGGTGTTTCTAGAATCGTACAACCCTGTGTATATATATATATATATATATACGTTAGGTTGCGCGACTTTTGAAACCTCTATATATATATATATATATATATATCTGTGTTTAGGTATTAGTTACGTTTTGTAACGTGAGAAACTACGAACTTAGGTTAAAATAATTACCATTTTAGAACATAATAAGTAGCTCTTGTGTCCTGTAATATTTCTAGAAGAAAAACAGTTTATACTCTTGGGTGTGAACTGCGACAGATGCTGTTGTGTAGCGACTAGCGAGGTGTTGTGTTGATCCGTCGAAAGAAAGTGTTGAAAAGTGTTGTCCTGTTTTCACTGAATGGATATTATTCATGTCGTAAACATGTAGTGAAACGTGTATCACCTGATTTTCAAACTATATTTATTTGAGATCATTGTTCACCGGGGGTTTGGTATATATATAACCCTCTTTATATATATATATATATATATATTATATATTGCCGCGCACATAATTCTTAAATTCAAAATTTGATGATAATACTTTAATAGCAACGAGAAATAATTTCTATTGTAGCCCTTATACCTCGGTGCCATAAGGATTAAAATAAAATGATGCATACTTTTCATATAGGGTGGTATCTCCGCAGTACAATATCGTTCGCCTAATTAATTCTATTTTTGAAAATATTAAAAATATATACTATTTTCGGATAATATATTAATGGACATTAACGTGTCAATGTCACAACAAAAATAGGGAAATATTTTCTTAGTAACTGTGCTATCTCTGTGTCTTCAATTGCTTAATCTTATAATTCTAATAATCCCTTTATATACTATATATATATATATAGTATATATCATATACTATAGGTCTAATATAACTCAGAATATACTTTTAATATATATATATATTATATATATATATATATATATATATATATATATATATATATATATATATTATGAAATTTGGATTAAAAGACAAGAAAGCTTAACGTCCGTAAACAGTACGTGGTGCTAATTTTAGGTTTGTGTTTAGTCTTTCTAAGGACATGCGCTATTCTCTCGCTTGTCCGTGAAAGGAAAGAGAAATAATGCTTATTATATTCACACGTTGAATGCCAAACTATTTTCTTCTTCTTCTTAGAAAATTCGAAGTATCAAATGCAGTACAAATTTAAAGAAAAAATCTCTCTCTCTCTATATATATATATATATATATATATATATATATATATAATAATCGTTTAAATTACTTAAGATTCTTCTAATTGAAGTATATTGGGTAGACCTTACTTCAAAATATGTGCCATATATATATATATATTATATATATATATATATATATATATATATTATATTATATTTTTTTTCCTTTTACAGTCATAAGCAGCTTGTATCTTGCTAGTCAATTTGTGAACTAGAATATTACTACGGTAAATATCTTCAATTGAAAATATATTTACTTTAATGTAAAGAATTTTATATATATATTAATATATATATATATATATATATATATATATATATATATATAGTCAAATTACCTCTTAACCATACGTAAGAGATTATAGATATATTGTTTGTATTGGTATCTTTTTTATCTACAGATACTATTTTGTTTTGTTTTTAAAAAATTTATATTCTAATTTTAATATACTGTAAATATAAGGAATTAATATTTTATATCAAATCAGTTTTAATTTTATAACTGTTTATATATTATATATATATATATTATATAATATATATATATATATATATATATATATATATATCTATCAGGGATGGAAAGTGGATTTATTCTGAATATCACCAGTACATAACATATTAAAATCTCCACTCTGTTTATTTGCCTCGAAATAGATCATAAAATCATAAGTGGTTGAGATATACCAAGAATACTTAATTAAAACGATGAAGGAGATGCCTAAAATCTTGTATAGGATTTTTTCGAGTTTTTTTTGAGGTTAAAGAAGTTTTGGACGGAAGGAAGTTAGTCAGTTCTTCAAGGGCCCCCCAACCCTGAAGTCATTGAAAATGGGATCGGTCTGAGTATATATATATATATATATAGAATTCACCTCGGCACATTCTAGATAATAGAATTAATACCCATATCTTTCCACTACCAACATTTTTATAGCATTTAAATACCATTGTTTTCTCGAAAACCAATAATTTTTTCTCAATCCAATCCAAAGACAAATGTAATAGAAATATTTTTAATCTTATCGGGTGACGTCATAAAGGTTTCAAATAGTTGCCAAATACCGCTAACACCGAAACGTAATACAAAGCTGCAGTCTTAATATCCCATTCAAGTTATTTACGTTTATACTGAAAGTGTTTCAGTACAAATTTTTAGTATGTTCTTTATTTCAGTATCGATATTTTTTAATATGTACTGTATCATCATATATACAAATCCAATACGGGTATAAAAAAAAATTTCCAATATCATTTCAACAAATTATATATTACTACAATCTCCATCTCTGATATATATATATATATATATATACATAGCGTGTCAAATTTATCTTATCAAATATTTTATTTTTCATATTAATAATAAACTTATTAAAGCTTAACTCGTACGGAAGATATATATAATTTATGTTAAATAAATATACTGATTCATGCTTAAATTTGATAGGCTTTAAAACCAGTGAAGTTTACATTGCTCAGTGTTTGGTTGTGAAGCTATTTAACGCATGCTACAATCCATAATAAATAATTGTTCATTCATCCTCACCCCCCTCCACCCTATATATATATATATATATATATATATATATATATATATATATGGTAAAATTAACGCATTTATTATAATGATGGATGAAATATTGTACACATCAGTTTATGTTATAAAATTTGAAGTTGTTTTCGCTCTCCATTCTATTTTGTTAAATATTATATGAATTCTATATCGACATTAACTTTAACCTCATATATATATATATATATATATATATATATATATATATATATAATGAAGAATTTTTAACCGAATTTTTGTTACATTTTAACATCTTTATTTTTTAATTATTATCGTCATTATTTCTTCCATGAAGAATATTATGTTTTATTTCACGTTTTTAATTCCACGTTTTGGAAATAATAATAATAATAATAAATAATAATAATAATAATAATAATACAGTGACATTATGCCGTGCTTTCCTTGTTCTTAGACATATAAATGATATTTTTAATTTGATGTTTTACTTCCGGTAACCATAAGCTCTGAATAATCATGTAAGCAGTTTCCAGGAATGGGTTTAATCGATTTTAGGCCCCCGCCTTCTACTATTCCCTCCGAGTTTATTTTTGAACTGCGTTTCATTGGTTAAGTGCCCATGGGCATGGGTTTCTCGCAATTAATTGGTTGTTACACTATCAATAATCTTTGGTTTTACTGATGGTTTTTTATTATTAACTTAAAATGGAACAATTACTGATAATATCGTTAATGATTTGTCTGTATTTTACTTCACCAATGGCAATATTTGACTCTCGTTATCTTTCGCGTTTTCAGTCTTTCAATAAACTACGATAATGAAACCAAGAGGCTAAAGAAGAGGATTTAATACCTGCGCGTAATTTATGCTTTAGCAATTAACTACGACTAATGAAACTAATAAGTTAGGTTCGTAATTACGCGTTAAACTAATTAAACGAAAGAGAAATAGGAAAATGAAATGGGTGTGATTGCTTGCATACGGTATGTAGAAGACCAGTATAATGCTTTAATGACAACATATAATGAATAATAATATTAATAATAATAATAATAATAATAATAATAATAATAATAATGCCTCTCTGTAACAGTGAGTTAAAATTTTCAATATTTTTCTCAAAAACTTCTCAAAACCCAAACACTTTTTGTCAGGAGTTAATATAAAAAATAAACATCTCTCTCTCTCTCCACCTCGGAGCTTATTGATAGGATAGCCACCCTGGAAAGGCAGTCCAGCGGCGGACAGGACAGAGCTCGAGACTGCGGAGAAAGGGTAGAGGTGCAACCGGTGGCCGGGGTGCAAAATCAGTGTCAGGAATCGCCAGCGACGCACGTGGAATGCTCGGAACCGCGACGCAAGGTGGAGGGAAGGGAGGGCGCAAAGAAGGGGCCGATAGAGAAGGGAGGGAAGGAGCCGATAAAGAAAAAGGGTGGGAAGGGGCGTACTGATGGCCCAAAGAAACCGAAGGATGTAGCTGCCGGTCGGGGTGGGTCGGGTGCTGTAAGTGCGGCTGAGTCTACGGGTGGCGACGGGTATCGAAAGGTATCGGGCAAGAAGGCTGCGAAGCCGAAGCCTGAGACCCCGGTTGCCGCTGTCAGGACCTCCAACCGCTTTAGTCTCCTGTGCGCGAAGGAGGAAGACACCGTTTTGATTGGGGACTCACAGATCAGGGGCCAGGAGAAGTACTTTGCTTCTGCAAACCGGGACAGGAGGAAGGTAAGGTGCTTACCCGGGCGGGGAACGGCGCACTTAAGGAAGGAGTTAGAGAAGCTGCGCGTGGCTAGTCGAAGGACTGCGATCGTTGTCCACGCTGGTGGCAACGACCTGTTCCTCAAAGGCGGAATGTTCCTCAAAGGCGGAATGTTGATGGGTATTTTACCGCGGATGAATGCCAGTGACCATGCGCTCAGTAAGGTCATTGGCATCAACGAGAGGGTGCAAGACTTGTGCGTCCCACTGGGCGTGAGGTTTGTTGACCCCTTCGACGCGTTTTCGGGTAGGTGGGACCTTTATCAAAGGGATGGTGTTCACCTCAATGTCAAGGGTAAAGGTGTGCTAGGCGCGCTGCTCGACCGGCACCTATACAGAATGGTGAGGTCAAGCCCGGGATTGTGACGGGCCCCCACCGGGAGAGATGATCTTGAGCCGCTGTCGGACGTACCTTCAACTGAAAGTACAGGTGGGTGACCCTCCTTCCCCATTGGAGGGGGCTCAGGCTCCTGCGGAAGTTGCCCCCTCGTTGGTGAGGGGCTCTTCAACTCCCGACAGCCCTGGCTGTTCGGGAAACGGGTCGTGCTAGGGGGCGGTCAGAATAGGGAAGGCTCCCTCCGTGCAGTGCTTTTTAATGCTAGGTCGCTTAAAAATAAGTTTTGCGAGCTACGGCACTCTTAGCATCAGAATACCAGGATATCGTTCTATCACCGAGTCCTGGATTTACACTGATCGTAGGGACTACGTTGGGGAGTTCGAGATTCCCGGGTATAGAATGTTTCGCAAGGAAAGCACCCGTGGGGAGGGGGGAAGGTCTACTAATATACGTCAGAGACACGTTGAGCCCGGTTGAGTGCCAGTTCCGATCGGAACGGGAACTGCATGGCGTCGATCTGAACCTGGGAGGGACGAACTATAGGTTAATGTTGGTGTACAGACCTCCGCATCTCCTCCTCGAAGAGGATACAGCCCTGTACACCGAACTCCGTAGCCTGCTAGGGGACAGGGTATGTGTAGTTTTAGGAGACTTCAACTGTTGCGGCATAAACTGGGAAGACAGGACTGCTGATGCCGAAGGGAAGAGGCTAGTTGACTTTGCTGATGAGAACTTTCTCACTCAGTGGGTCAATGGGCCTACACGAAGCGAAAGCGGTCTAGACTTAGTATTCACGACCGAAGACAACCTCGTCACTGGCCTCACCGTTGACGAATCGTTGGGCAGGAGTGATCACTGTCTGATTAGGTTCTGTGTCTGCGTCCCTCGGGTGAAGCGTAGTAACTCGAGAGACAGTAAGCTCGATCTACAGCGGCGGACTTTGTTGGCCTCCGGGATAGCGTAGCTGAGATGGGGTTAGAGGTCGGCGGCGATGTTGAGGGAGTGTGGAGTACATTCCGCGACCAGTTTATGGTGCTGCAGTCTGTTGCCATACCCTCAAAACCGGTCATTCCTGATTCAACGCAGCCTAGCTGGTTCAGTCGGGACATCGCTTCGGCTATCCGAAATAGGAAAGCTGCGTATAGGAGGGCGAAGACCAGTCGTTCCCAGGAGAACACTGAAGCGTATGTCCGCCTGTGCAGGGAAGTGAAGGCGAAGGTTAGGCTAGCGAAACGTAACGAAGAATTCCGGGTGGCAAGCCTCTGCAAGGGGAACCCTAAGGAGTTCTTCAGTTATGTTAATAGTAGAAAGCCCATTAGAAGCATGATCAATCAGAAGTCGTAATTCTCCTACATACGAGCAGAAACCAATGCCCTGAGGGGGCACCTTCGCATGCCTTACATATATACATTTTAACTGCAAACAACACACAGTATAATTAGTGTAAAGAACGACGCTTGTGTAGACGAGCGTTCCGCACAAGATGAGGCGGGAGAATTACGACTTCTGATTGATCGAGGTCCATGGTGTAGTGGATAGCATATCTGACCGGCAATCGGATGATCCCGGGTTCGGTTCCCGGGTGGTACCTCATTTTTCATTTGTTCGTTCTCCCTCCTCATCCTGTGCGGAACGCTCTTCTACACAAGCGTCGTTCTTTACATTAATTATACTGTGTGTTGTTTGCAGTTAAAATGTATGTATATATATATATATATATATATATATATATATTAACAGGGCCGGCCTTTGGCAAAGCAAGCAAAGCGGCGGCTTTAGGCCCCGCGCTATTAGGGGCCCCGCCAATATATGAGTACAGTATAAAAAAATATTTTGGTTTTGAGTGGTAAATTAAATACGGCTTGTCATAATAACTCTTCATATACAGTAGTATTCATATACAATAGTATTCCGCATTAATTATATATTTTGTTATATTTCAGATATCGACTGACAGTGATGCCTCCAAAGAGATTGCGAGATAATGCTCGGAAATATCTCAGCTGTCACCAGAAGAGACAGCGTGAAGCGAAGCGGAAGTCAGAACTTGAGCGTATGTATGGGTCATTAGAAAAATTTCTAGAGAAACGCGATCCACAGGCTGAAACTGAACAAGATGTGCCTGCGCCGTCACATGCATCATCATCAGCTTTGATAAATGAAAGTGAACTAGATGTACCTGCGCCGTCACATGCGTCATCACCAGCTTTGATAGATGAAAGTGATATCCAGAGGGAAGAAGAACCCATGGATCAGACTCCAATTCTGCAAAATCAGCCTCTGGATGCACTCAAAGATCCAGGTCAATGGCCGGAAACTGTCAGCACAAAAGTCAGAGATTTACTAGTGAGTAAAGGCCCACCACAATGGCCGCAAGTTTTCAAAAAGTCATTACAAGAGACGGATGGAAAATGGAGAAGTTGGTATACGGAAATGGCTGATTTATTCAGTCTCTAAGAATCGGATATTTTGTTTCTGTTGCAAGTTATTTGGAAACTCCAACAATGCCTTGGGGTGTGGAGGATTCTGTGACTGGGTGAATACTAGTTCCAGACTGTCTGAGCACGAAAGATCACAGGGCCATCTGAAGGCGACTCCCCAATGGATGGAATTCGAACAACGTTTGATCAAAAGTTGCACTGTGGATCAACTCAGTCAGAAACGAATCAATACGGAGAAGCTTAGATGGAAAAATGTGTTTGAGCGCCTCCTCGCCATTGTACAGTACCTCGCTGAACACAACATGGCATTCCGAGGATCAGTAGATACAATCTTCAGACGGAATAATGGCAACTTCCTTGGACTGGTTGAGCTTATTTCAAGATTTGATCCCGTCATGCAAGACCATCTTAGAAGAATAGTCAATAACGAAATTCATGATCATTACCTGGGAAAACGAATCCAGGATGAACTCATTTCGCTCATGGGCAACAAAGTTCGAGCAACCATTGTACACAGAATTAAAATGTCAAAGTATTTCTCTGTGATCCTTGATTGCACACCCGACATTAGTCACAAGGAGCAGATGTCCCTTACTTTGCGATATGTCTCTGATGGATCATCAGGTACTGAAAGTGGAATTTTTGAATACTTCATCAAGTTCAATGAGGTAAAGGAGACCACAGGAGAAAATCTACTAGAGGCATTGATGAGAGAACTTCACGAACTTGGACTGAAAATGAGTGATATTCGTGGACAAGGATACGATAATGGTGCGAACATGAAGGAACCCTCATCAGGCGTTCAAGCGCGACTTCTGGAAATGAATTCAAGAGCATTCTTCACTCCATGCGCATGCCACAACTACAATTTGCTACTTGGGGACAGGGCAAAAACATATGTTCAAGCCATCTCATTTTTCGGGGTTATTCAACGCCTGTATGTCTTCTTCTCAGCCTCAACCCATCGATGGTCAGTCTTCTGCAAGTATGTGAAAAAGTTCTCAGTGAAGCCCTTAAGCGAGACAAGATGGGAATGCCGTGTGCAAAGTGTCAAAGCTGTACGATATCAAACTGTCGAGATCTATGATGCACTTGTCGAAATTGCTGAAAAAGCAAAAGATCCTCAAGGAAGAAGCGAAACAGAATCACTTTGCAAAGAGATGAAGAATTTTAAATTCATTGTTGCTGTCATATTCTGGTATGACCTCCTCTTTCAAGTCAACTACGTGAGTAAAGATCTTCAGAGTGATTCAAAGCATCTGGCAAGTGCCATCGAGAATTTGGAAAGAACATGTAAGTGGATGAAAGAATATCGGGAGAGTGGATTTCAAAGTGCTGTAACAGATGCTAAAGAGATTGCAGAGCAGCTTGAAATCGAGCCAGAATTCAAGACAACACAGGTCAGACGAAAGAAGATGTTTTCCTATGAAGGTCAAGACCAGCCAATTGAAGACACTAAAGAAAAATTTAAAATTTCTGTGTTTCACGCAATTACAGACACTGCCATATCCTCCCTGGAACGATGATTCGAACAACTGAGAGGACATCACTCAAAGTTTGGCTTCATGTACATGTTCACAAAGATGTCCAAGACAGACCTACGTAAGCACAGCAAAGATCTCGAACTTGAACTGACTGATGGAGAAGACCGCGACATTGATGGATTCATGCTTGCTGAGGAAATGGAAGCCTTGAAACCAATTCTTCCAGAAGATATACAAAGTGATCCACTGAAGATATTGGGCTTCATCACTTTGAACAATCGTTCTGTGGATTTCCCGAATTTCACGACTGCATTGCGAATACTACTGACTATTCCAGTTACTGTTGCATCTGTGGGGAAAGAAGTTTCTCCATTGAAAACGACATTGCGAGAAACTAAACACAGACCTCATTGCCGAATTTGCCACTATGAAAGCCAGAAAGGTTTCCTTGTGATCACATCCAAAATAAATGATATTTGTTGTTGAATCATTGCTCTTTTCTTTCAGTAAGCATGCACCCACTATGGGTAGATAACTTTAACCTTAGGGTCCCACTTTAAAAATCTCGAATTGGGCCTCGCATTTGCTAGGGCCTGCCCTGTATATATAGAATAGAATAGAATAGAATAACCTTTATTAATAATAATAAAATAAATACACTTTTTCAATTTACAATGACATGAATAATTTATTTCATTTTATTTAAGTTGGCCCTTAAGTTTTAGGCTTTACTGGGCTCTTATTAAAAATAAGCAGCTAGTTGTTATTAATTAATAATAATAAATAAATAAATAAGTAAATAAGTATTATTAATAGTTAAAACATGAATTACAATATTAAACATTATTAATGGACAATATTAAACAATATTAGTGGACATTAATCCTAGACTTTTGTTAGTATGCCATTATTAATCGGGATTTCAACTTGGTTTTAAACAAATTTACATTCACAATATTTTTTATATCGGCATGCGAGTCATTCCATAGTTTCAATCCAATGAAAATGGGTAGTTTTTGAGATGAAGACAATCTAAAGCTTTGATCTATTTCTGGTCTGATACGAGTGGATTTCTTGAAGAGTTACAAAATATCTATTTACCCATTGCAAATTAATGATTTTGTTCTTACACTCGTAAATAAAAATAAAATGTGCCAGTTTGGTTATATCGTTGAGCATTTAATGCGTTGTTAGTGGAGTTTCCCCAAACAAAGGTGCAGTATGTTATATAAAGAAGAACAAGAGTATGATAAAGCGTCAATAAAACTTGTTTAGGGAATACATTTCTAAGTTTAAACATTATAGCAACACTCCTTGAAATCTTTTTCGCGATATAATTTACATGATCACGCCATTGCAAATTCTTATCTAGCATTACACCAAGAAATTTTGTTACAGTACATTCCTTTATGGGGATTTCATTAACATTAAGTTCATCAAGATATACATTTCTTTTATTAGTAAAAATCATGAAATTTGTTTTACTGGTATTTAGGAAGAGTTTATTGGTGGGCAACCATTTCATTACACTGATGAATTCTGAATGAAATATATTCTTAGCTGTATTAACATCTTTGCAAGAAAAAGAGACAGTTGTATCATCTGCAAACATTATGAAGTTCAGTATATCAGATGAACGTGGAAGGTCATTTATATATAATAAAAATAAAAGTGGACCCAGAACTGAGCCCTGTGGCACACTATGTTTGACAAGCGCTTTAGTTGAGCAAACCTTATTTACTGATACAAAATGATATCTATTGGACAAATAACTTTTAAACCAATCACTGATTGCTCCTCTAAAGCCGTAACAATATAATTTATTAAGTAGAATATTATGGTCTATTACATCAAACGCCTTACTCAAATCCATAAATATTGATATCATTATGTCCTTGTTCTCCTTAGCTATATTTACATTTTCCATAAGATTTAAAATAGCCATTTCCGTTGTTTTATTATTACGGAAGCCATATTGATTTGGAGATAATAAATTGTAGGATTCTAAATATCGCTGCATTCTACTTTCCACAATTTTTTCAAAAACTTTGCTGAACACAGATAATGAACACTCCGGCCTGTAATTTGTTGCTAGTGTAGGATCACCCCCTATAAAAAGGGGTGTTATACAAACCAATTTTTAGCACTGATTGGATATATATATATAATATATATATATATATATATATATAGAGAGAGAGAGAGAGAGAGAGAGAGAGAGAGAGAGAGAGAGAGAGAGTTACAAGGAGTTACAAGGAAAAAAAGTATCTCAAAAGGCCTTGCGGCCCATACCGAGGAGGTACCAATAGCAACAGTGCCAGGGAAAATTTTCTACACCCTCAAATAGTGTACAAGATTTGGTTTAACCTTTTCTTGAACTGATCCACAGAGGAACTGTTCACAATTTCTGAAGGTAACCTGTTCCACGTGTCACAGATCTTATACGTAAAGTAATTCCTATACACACTAGTCCTAAACTGTTTCAAATCCAACTTCCAACCATTGTTGCGAGTTGGGTTATCATTTAAACTAAACATGCTTCTGAAATCGACATCGTTGAACCCGCGTAAGAGCTTGAAAACCTCGATCAATTGACCGCGCAGCCTCCGAGTTTCCAGCGAAAACAAGTTCAGGGCGCTTAACCGTCGATTGTAGCCCATATGCCTAACGGAAGGGATTAACTTTGTGGCCCTCGCCTGCACTCACTCCAGCCTCTCAATATCTTTCCTGAGGGTGGGTGACCAGACCAGAACTGCACAGCATACTCCAGGTGCGGCCGAACCAAGGAATTCTACAGAGAGAGCACAATCTCCTTGTTCCGAAACTGAAATTGCCTCCTGATATAACCCAACAGCTTCGGGCTTTCTTTGCCACCTCTACGCACTGTTTGGTAAACTTAAGGTCGCTGCTAATTAGCACACTCAAGTCCTTTTCCAAATCAGTCACCTTGATATTACTCCCCAACATCGAGTAGTCCGACTTGGGATTGGCGTAGCCAATGTGCATCACCTTGCATTTACCCAAGTTAAACGGCATTTGCCATTTGTCGGACCACTCTCCTATCCTACCTAAGTCCGCACACAGTTGCTCGATCGCCTCCGGCGTCCCAACATTGGCCCCAAGCTTATCATACTCACTCAACATGACGTGGAAAAACTCGAGCAAGTTGGTGAGACACGACCTATGCCGTCTAAACCCATGTTGGGACTCCCCAAGCAGCTTGTAGGAATCCAAATGGTCAACGATCCTATCCGTTATTATCCCCTCTAATAATTTACCTACAACTGAAGTGAGACTAATGGGACGATAGTTCCCTGGACTTTCGTGATCCCCTTTCTTAAAGATAGGGGTCACGTTGGCTTCCCTCCAGTCACCAGGCACCTGGTCCGTCTCCAACGATTTGTTGAAGACTGTAGCCAGGTGGGGAGCCATCTGGTCGCGCACCTCCCGCAACACTCTGGGGAGAAACTGGTTTGGCCCAGGAGCCTTAAACGCGCTCAGTTTGTCTATTCTATCGGCAACGACTGTCGCGGTACATCGAACACTATCCAGGCCTGCACCTTCGTGCCTCACGCCTGGCTCGGGGATGATGTGGGTGTCCTCCCTGGTGAACACTACCGCAAAGTACTCATTAAGCACATTGGCGATGTCCGCATCGGAGGTCCGCAGAACGCCGCTTCGGTCCTTTAATGGGCTTTCTACTATTAACATAACTGAAGAACTCCTTAGGGTTCCCTTTGCAGAGGCTTGCCACCCGTAGTTCTTCGTTACGTTTCGCTAGCCTAACCTTCGCCTTCACTTCCCTACACAGGCGGACATACACTTCAGTGTTCTCCTAGGAACGATTGGCCTTCGCCCTCCTATACGCTACTTTCCTATTTCGGATAGCAGAAGCGATGTCACGACTGAACACTTAGGCTGCGTTGAAGCAGGGTGACCGGTTTGAGGTATGGCAGCAGACTGCAGCACCATAAACTCGTCCCGAAGAGAGAGAGAGAGAGAGAGAGAGAGAGAGAGAGAGAGAGATACTAGGACAGAAAATAATGAGCTAACCGATGGTTTAAAAGAAATATCAGAAATATTGAAAGAAATATTTTTTAACCTTGGAAGACTTTACTGAAAACTTTTCCTCAACGAATAACAAATCAAACGGAATCAAGATTCCTTCAAAATTAACAATCTGAACCGAATATTTATTATTAGTTCGTTAAGTTCTTATTGTCGACTCCATAAAGCAGCGAAGGCGAGCGATGGCCCACAGCAAGCGAAGGAAAGCGGGATGCAAGATACAGGATGACTATTGTTTATTAAAATGCCACCTTCAGGCAATTTGTTGGAAAGACTTTAAAGAATTCCCTCCCCTGAATTCTTGGAAATACCTATTGCTCTTTTACTTCAACTACAGGTGGATAATATAATTGTTATTTTTATTCATGTTTTGTAATGTAACTAATATATATATATATATATATAATATATATATATATATATATATATATATATATATATATACACACACACAGTATATATATGTTAAACACAGACCGTGCATGGAACAAGGAACTCTTCTGGGAAAATTAAATCCACTATAGTGCGAATAAGTAATGGTAAATGACAAATACCATAGTTTTTCTTTTTCATGATGCTAGCCCGACGTGGGCAACGGGTCTCTCGCAAAGAGGTCCCCCATAAATATAGCTTCCCTCACCAGCTATCTGCAAAGCAGACAGGATCCAGCTTTGGGACATGGATCTAGGGTTTAAAGCAAGCCTAGTCCCACTACATTCAGAACCTCTATATAAGTAAAAGACTCGTTGCATTCACGTCGGATTGAATGAATCAAAGAAAAAGGGGTAACTATTGTATTTTTAGCCAAAAAACAAAACTTAAACCTCAATCGGGACATTGAGCGTCCACTTTTCAAGGCACGTAACATGTCCGTCTCATATACACAAACTCAGAATGGTCCCCTGAGAAACTTATATGTTAAACACAGACCGTGCATGGAACAAGGAACTCTTCTGGGAAAATTAAATCCACTATAGTCCGAATAAATAATGGTAAATGACAAATACCATAGTTTTTCTTTTTCATGATGCTAGCGCGACGTGGGCAACGGGTCTCTCGCAAAGAGGTCCCATAAATATAGCTTCCCTCACCAGCTATCTGCAAAGCAGACAGGATCCAGCTTTGGGACATGGATCTAGGGTTTAAAGCAAGCCTAGTCCCACTACATTCAGAACTTCTATATAAGTAAAAGACTCGTTATTCACGTCGGATTGAATAAATCAAAGAAAAAGGGGTAACTATTGTATTTTTAGCCAAAAAACAAAACTTAAACCTCAACCGGGACATTGAGCGTCCACTTTATGGTATTTGTCATTTACCATTACTTATTCGGACTATAGTGGATTTAATTTTCCCAGAAGAGTTCCTTGTTCCATGCACGGTCTGCGTTTAACATATAAGTTTCTCAGGGGACCATTCTGAGTTTGTATATATATATATATTATATATATATATATATATATATATATATATATATAAGGAAAGGAGATAATGAGCAAACCGATGATGTAAAAGAATATTAGAAATAGTGAGAGCTTAATATGAATCAGCTTTCAGTACCCCAAATAGAGATAAAGCAGTACCTGACAGAAATACCTTTTTTGAAGAGGAATTAAATGGAGAATGTGTAACTGATTTTGAATTTACCGCAGAAGACAGCGAAAGCTACAGGACAAATTAAGTCGTATTCAGCTGTAGGCCCGGACAAATGGAACGTCTCGTTGATGAAAAACTGTAAGAATGAAATAGCTACACCCCTATGTTGGATATGGGGAAGATCACTGGACACGGGGAATTATCGCGCATACAAAATGAGCGAACATTGTTCCTATATATAAAGCGGGAAATAGTTCTCAAGCAAAGAACTATAGACCGGTGTAACTAACATCATATCCCACCAAAATATTTGAAAGAATGGTCAGGGAATAACTATATGACTTCTGGAATACACAGGAGAGATTCAATGAGAACCAGCACAGAGTCCGATCAGGAAGATCATGCCTATCACAACTAATAGAGCACTGTAACAATATTATAGACGTACATAAGAGCAATGATAATTACGATGTAATATACAAGGATTTTGCTAAAGCATTTCATAAGTGTGATCATGGCATAATAGCATATAAAATGAAACACATGGGGGATAACAGGCAAAGTAAGTAGATGGATCTACAACTTCCTCAGAGAACGTCAGCAAATCGTAAAAATCCAACGTATATCATCATCAGAATCGGAAGTACGCAGCTCAGTTCTACAAGGAACAGTATTAGCCCCACTCCTATTCATTCTCATGCTGACAGTCATAGACATTGAAGTAGACGACAACAGTATAGTAACATCCTTTGTTGACGATGCAAAGATCAGCAGGAAAATTGGTATGCAGAAGAGGTGGAAGTCCTACAGAGGGACACAAACAGAATATACAAATGGTTAGAAGACAATAACATGAATTTTAACACCGAGAAATTTCAACTCTTGAGATATTGAAGAAATGAAGAACTTAAACAGACAGCATACCATACCCCAGATAGGCAAGATATTCAGAGAAGCACGAAAGCAAAAGATTTAGGGGTAATAATATTAGACCGATGATACAAAATTTGAAACAGAATCAGACAGCGATAAACAAAGCAAAAAGAGTTACTGAAAACCTCCAAAAGAAGGGCTGAGAATATAATGATTCCCCTGCTGAAAACACTGATCATACCAAAACTTGAATACTGCTCAGTCTTGACGTTCCCAAACAACACTGGAAAATAGGAAAGGTAGAATGTGTAGTGTTCCCAAACTAAAGGCCCAACAAGAGACACCCTCAACACCAAAGGAAAATAGCTTAGTTGTCAGGGGGCCAAGGCTTTTCAACAAGCTTCCGAAAGACCTCAGAAACGTCACAGGGGCCAAAGTTGAAACTTTCAAAAGAAGACTAGATGCCTGGCTCAGGACGGTACCAGAATGAGCCGGGTATGCGCCTGGCTGTGTGCGATGGAGATCGCAAGAAAGCAACTCGTTTCTCTACCAGGCCAGGCCTAGAGGTGGGGCCACCAGTTGACCTTTGTGCGAAGAGAGACTGACGTACGGAACATTTACCGGATCACCTGAAGATCAGGGCCCCCATGTATTCTTGTTTTTTGATTTACAGTACCAAATATAATAATAAATTAAATTGAATTCCCGGTTAGGTCATTAGGTCAATTGTACGCCCTTGACGATTAGTTAGGTTAAGTCGTGATATTTTCGTTAGTTTTAACGAAGATATCATTTGGTAATTGAGGCTGGGTGCCCTGATCTTCAGGTGATCCCTTTCACCAGGTTTACAAGATGTACAGTATAATATATATATATATTATATATATATTATATAATAGTAAGAAATATTATAAATATTATTTCTATATTTCCTATACTTCTTAATATAATACTAACTAATTCAGAACAGGTCGTCTCTTCGAAGAAACGACCTGCTCTGAATTAGTTATTATTAGGTTTCAGAAGTATAGGAAATATAGAAATAATAGTTATAATATTTCTTTATATATAATATATAAAACCCATCTAAAACCAACGGATCTATTAAACTATTCCCCCCCCCCCCCAAACCAACATACTCTTTTCAACAATCACCACCCCAATGTTGATCTTTTCAACTATATTTATTAACCTTGGAAGACTTTATTGAAAAATTTTCCTCAACGAATAACAAATCAAACGGATTCAAGATTCCTTCAAAATTAACAATCTGAACCGAATATTTATTATTAGTTCGTTAAGTTCTTATTGTCGACTCCATAAAGCAGCGAAGGCGAGCGATGGCTTACAGCAAGCGAAGGAAAGCGGGATGCAAGATACAGGATGACTATTGTTTATTAAAATGCCACCTTCAGGCAATTTGTTGGAAAGACTAAAGAATTCCTCCTCTGAATTCTTGGAAATACGTATTGCTCTTTTACTTCAACTACAGGTGGATAATAAGTTATAATTGCTATTTTTATTCATGTTTTGTAATGTAACTAATATATATATATATATATATATATATATAATAATATATATATATATATACAAACACACACACACACAGTATATATATATATTATATATATATATAATATATATATATATATATAAGGAAAGGAGATAATGAGCAACCGATGATGTAAAAGAAATATTAGAAATAGTGAGAGTTTAATATGAATCAGCTTTCAGTACCCCAAATAGAGATAAAGCAGTACCTGACAGAAATACCTTTTTTGAAGAGGAGTTAAATGGAGAATGTGTAACTGATTTTGAATTTACCGCAGAAGACAGCGAAAGCTACAGGACAAATTAAATCGTATTCAGCTGTAGGCTCGGACAAATGGAACGTCTCGTTGATGAAAAACTGTAAGAATGAAATAGCTACACCCCTATGTTGGATATGGAGAAGATCACTGGACACGGGGAATTATCGCGCATACAAAATGAGCGAATATTGTTCCTATATATAAAGCGGGAGATAGTTCTCAAGCAAAGAACTATAGACCGGTGTAACTAACATCATATCTCACCAAAATATTTGAAAGAATGGTCAGGGAATAACTATATGACTTTTGGAATACAGAGGAGAGATTCAATGAGAACCAGCACAGAGTCCGATCAGGAAGATCATGCCTATCACAACTAATAGAGCACTGTAACAATATTATAGACGTACATAAGAGCAATGATAATTACGATGTAATATACAAGGATTTTGCTAAAGCATTTCATAAGTGTGATTATGGCATAATAGCATATAAAATGAAACACATGGGGGATAACAGGCAAAGTAAGTAGATGGATCTACAACTTCCTCAGAGAACGTCAGCAAATCGTAAAAATCCAACGTATATCATCATCAGAATCGGAAGTACGCAGCTCAGTTCTACAAGGAACAGTATTAGCCCCACTCCTATTCATTCTCATGCTGACAGTCATAGACATTGAAGTAGACGACAACAGTATAGTAACATCCTTTTGTTGACGATGCAAAGATCAGCAGGAAAATTGTATGCAGAAGAGGTGGAAGTCCTACAGAGGGACACAAACAGAATATACAAATGGTTAGAAGACAATAACATGAATTTTAACACCGAGAAATTTCAACTCTTGAGATATTGAAGAAATGAAGAACTTAAACAGACAGCATACCATACCCCAGATAGGCAAGATATTCAGAGAAGCACGAAAGCAAAAGATTTAGGGGTAATAATATTAGACCGATGATACAAAATTTGAAACAGAATCGACAGCGATAAACAAAGCAAAAAGAGTTACTGAAAACCTCCAAAAGAAGGGCTGAGAATATAATGATTCCCCTGCTGAAAACACTGATCATACCAAAACTTGAATACTGCTCAGTCTTGACGTTCCCAAACAACACTGGAAAATAGGAAGGTAGAATGTGTAGTGTTTCCCAAACTAAAGGCCCACAAGAGACACCCTCAACACCAAAGGAAAATAGCTTAGTTGTCAGGGGGCCAAGGCTTTTCAACAAGCTTCCGAAAGACCTCAGAAACGTCACAGGGGCCAAAGTTGAAACTTTCAAAGAAGACTAGATGCCTGGCTCAGGACGGTACAGAATGAGCCGGGTATGCGCCTGGCTGTGTGCGATGGAGATCGCAAGAAAGCAACTCGTTTCTCTACCAGGCCAGGCCTAGAGGTGGGGCCACCAGTTGACCTTTGTGCGAAGAGAGACTGACGTACGGAACATTTACCGGATCACCTGAAGATCAGGGCCCCCATGTATTCTTGTTTTTTGATTACAGTACCAAATATAATAATAAATTAATTGAATTCCCGGTTAGGTCATTAGGTCAATTGTACGCCCTTGACGATTAGTTAGGTTAAGTCGTGATATTTTCGTTAGTTTTAACGAAGATATCATTTGGTAATTGAGGCTGGTGCCCTGATCTTCAGGTGATCCCTTTCACCAGGTTTACAAGATGTACAGTATATAATATATTATAATTATATATATAGTAAAAATATTATAAATATTATTTCTATATTTCCTATACTTCTTAAATATAATACTAACTAATTCAGAACAGGTCGTCTCTTCGAAGAAACGACCTGCTCTGAATTAGTTATTATTAGGTTTCAGAAGTATAGGAAATATAGAAATAATAGTTATAATATTTCTTTATATATAATATATAAAACCCATCTAAAACCAACGGATCTATTAAACTATTCCCCCCCCCCCCCCCCAAACCAACATACTCTTTTCAACAATCACCACCCCAATGTTGATCTTTTCAACTATATTTATTAACCTTGGAAGACTTTATTGAAAAATTTTCCTCAACGAATAACAAATCAAACGGATTCAAGATTCCTTCAAAATTAACAATCTGAACCGAATATTTATTATTAGTTCGTTAAGTTCTTATTGTCGACTCCATAAAGCAGCGAAGGCGAGCGATGGCTTACAGCAAGCGAAGGAAAGCGGGATGCAAGATACAGGATGACTATTGTTTATTAAAATGCCACCTTCAGGCAATTTGTTGGAAAGACTAAAGAATTCCCTCCTCTGAATTCTTGGAAATACGTATTGCTCTTTACTTCAACTACAGGTGGATAATAAGTTTATTGCTATTTTTATTCATGTTTTGTAATGTAACTAATATTTATATATATATATATATATATATATATATATATATATATATATATATATAATATAATTATATATATATATATATATATATATATATATATATATATATATACAAACACACACACACACAGTATATATATATATATATATATATATATATATATATAAGGAAAGGAGATAATGAGCAAACCGATGATGTAAAAGAAATATTAGAATAGTGAGAGTTTATATGAATCAGCTTTCAGTACCCCAAATAGAGATAAAGCAGTACCTGACAGAAATACCTTTTTTGAAGAGGAGTTAAATGGAGAATGTGTAACTGATTTTGAATTTACCGCAGAAGACAGCGAAAGCTACAGGACAAATTAAATCGTATTCAGCTGTAGGCTCGGACAAATGGAACGTCTCGTTGAAAAACTGTAAGAATGAAATAGCTACACCCCTATGTTGGATATGGAGAAGATCACTGGACACGGGGAATTATCGCGCATACAAAATGAGCGAATATTGTTCCTATATATAAAGCGGGAGATAGTTCTCAAGCAAAGAACTATAGACCGGTGTAACTAACATCATATCTCACCAAAATATTTGAAAGAATGGTCAGGGAATAACTATATGACTTTTGGAATACAGAGGAGAGATTCAATGAGAACCAGCACAGAGTCCGATCAGGAAGATCATGCCTATCACAACTAATAGAGCACTGTAACAATATTATAGACGTACATAAGAGCAATGATAATTACGATGTAATATACAAGGATTTTGCTAAAGCATTTCATAAGTGTGATCATGGCATAATAGCATATAAAATGAAACACATGGGGGATAACAGGCAAAGTAAGTAGATGGATCTACAACTTCCTCAGAGAACGTCAGCAAATCGTAAAAATCCAACGTATATCATCATCAGAATCGGAAGTACGCAGCTCAGTTCTACAAGGAACAGTATTAGCCCCACTCCTATTCATTCTCATGCTGACAGTCATAGACATTGAAGTAGACGACAACAGTATAGTAACATCCTTTGTTGACGATGCAAAGATCAGCAGGAAAATTGGTATGCAGAAGAGGTGGAAGTCCTACAGAGGGACACAAACAGAATATACAAATGGTTAGAAGACAATAACATGAATTTTAACACCGAGAAATTTCAACTCTTGAGATATGGAAGAAATGAAGAACTTAAACAGACAGCATACCATACCCCAGATAGGCAAGATATTCAGAGAAGCACGAAAGCAAAAGATTTAGGGGTAATAATATTAGACCGATGATACAAAATTTGAAACACAGAATCAGACAGCGATAAACAAAGCAAAAAGAGTTACTGAAAACCTCCAAAAGAAGGGCTGAGAATATAATGATTCCCCTGCTGAAAACACTGATCATACCAAAACTTGAATACTGCTCAGTCTTGACGTTCCCATACAAAAAAGAAGAAATTAATAAAAATAAACTAGAAGTCCAGATGAATTTCACAGCCAAAATTGGTGACTGTAAAGAACTCAACTACTGGAAAAGATTACATAAGTTAAATCTGTATTTGCTGGAAAGAAGAGAGAGATACACCATAATTTATATATGGAACTTGATCGAAACACTGGTACCTAATCTCAAACTAAACCCAATTAACATCCAAACAACACTGGAAAATAGGAAAGGTAGAATGTGTAGTGTTCCCAAACTAAAGGCCCAACAAGAGACACCCTCAACACCAAAGGAAAATAGCTTAGTTGTCAGGGGGCCAAGACTTTTCAACAAGCTTCCGAAAGACCTCAGAAACGTCACAGGGGCCAAAGTTGAAATTTTCAAAAGAAGACTAGATGCCTGGCTCAGGACGGTACCAGATGAGCCGGGTATGCGCCTGGCTGTGTGCGATGGAGATCGCAAGAAAGCAACTCGTTTCTCCACCAGGCCAGGCCTAGAGGTGGGGCCACCAGTTGACTTTTGTGCGAAGAGAGACTGACGTACGGAACATTTACCGGATCACCTGAAGATCAGGGCCCCCATGTATTCTTGTTTTTTGATTTACAGTACCAAATATAATAATAAATTAAATTGAATTCCCGGTTAGGTCATTAGGTCAATTGTACGCCCTTGACGATTGATTAGGTTAAGTCGTGATATTTTCGTTAGTTTTAACGAAGATATCATTTGGTAATTGAGGCTGGGTGCCCTGATCTTCAGGTGATCCCCTTCACCAGGTTTACAAGGTATATATATATATATATATATATTATAAATATTATTTCTATATTTCCTATACTTCTTAAATATAATACTAACTAATTTAGAACAGGTCGTCTCTTCGAAGAAACGACCTGCTCTGAATTAGTTATTATTAGGTTTCAGAAGTATAGGAAATATAGAAATAATAGTTATAATATTTCTTTATATATAATATATAAAACCCATCTAAAACCAACGGATCTATTAAACTATTCCCCCCCCCCACCACCCACCACCACCAACATACTCTTTTCAACAATCACCACCCCAATGTTGATCTTTTCAACTATATTCCCCCCAAAGTTTGTACTCTGCAAATTAACCAAAATAAGATAAGAAAACAATACCAACAAATTTATTATTTATTGTAAACATATAATAAATAGAGAACCATTATTTACATAGGATAAAATATTTTAATATGCTCACATAAGTTATTAAAAGCATTTCGATTAAATCTATCGCGCCACATAAATTTTTGCAGGTACTGACTGTGTAAGAAATCGCGCTTTCATCCCATCATTTCTTTAATGCGTTGTTGTTGTTGTTGTTTAGCCGATCAGCCCACCCTGATCGAGCAAGCCGGCGGCACGCAGGTAACCGATCGCCCTCTCCGGAGTGGACCAGAGGTTCAGCGCACTAGTGATGATGTGTTGTGTTCTATGTTGTGCTAGAGCAGTACAGTCTGTCATAATGTGTTCAGTTGATTGTGGTGTGTCCTGGCATAGGTGGCAGGTGTCGTCTGTGGAGTTGTCTAGTCTGTGTTTATATGTCTGTAAGTTGGGGTGATGTCCACATCGGAATCGTGCTAAGTTAACTCGATCCGATCTACTCAGGCTGATCTCTGACCTGTTAATGGGTGGCGGCTTCGCACCTAGGATCGCATTCGGACCGAGTCGTGTCAGTGCTTTGTGGGTTAGGTGTGTGTGTATGTGTTTTCTGTACTGTGTGATGTCTGTGGGGTGTGGTATGGAATGGAGTATTTGGTTATAATGTCTCTCTGGTGTTACCTTAATGGTGCGAGGTGTCGGTGCATGATTGTACATGTAGTGGCAAGGGTGTTGTGGGTTAGTTGTCGCTGCTGCCATGAATTGTGTTCCTCTCATGTCTAAATGTTCCCTAACTTTCAGTATTTTTGTTTCTGTGTGCAGGTGTTCTATTGGTGTTGTTTGAGTGCATCCTGTAATTATACGAAGTGCGTTGTTTTGTATTGTCTGTAAGATGTTTATGTGTGTGTTTGAAATAATGGGTGCCCAGCATGGGCTAGCATAGTCCATAACTGAGCGAATATATTGTTTGTATATGAGTGATGTTGTTTCCTGCTGGTGTCCAAAGTTTGTGCCTGTTAGTACCCTAAGCGTGTTAAGTCTTGACGTACATTTATTTTTAATGTCCTGAATGTGGTTTGCAAAAGATAATGATGTGTTGTATGTGACCCCAAGTATTTTGGTCCTGTGAGTGTGTGGAATGTTGATGTTGTTTAGTGTAAGCTGTGGAATTACCTGGTGTTCTTTTGTGTTGCTTGTAAGCAAGGTGATGGTTGATTTTGTGGGCGCTACTTTGAGTCTATTGTGTGTGAGCCAGTCTTGTATAGTGTTTATGTATGTTTGTAGGTTATTTGTAGCGGTGTCGATGTTGTTGTGGGTGGATGTTAGAGTGATGTCATCTGCATATGATGATAAGGTAAGCTTGTTATCTATGGGTGTTGGAATGTCATGCATATATAAGTTGAAGTGTTGGTGAGAGAACAGAGCCTTGAGGGACCCCGTTCGGAAAAAGCTTGTTTTTGGATGACTTGCCATTAAATGTGACATGTGAGTATCTTCCTGAAAGATAGTTGCTCAGCCACCTTTTGGTGTTATTGTGCATGTTTGTGTTGAGTATTTTGTTTATGAGAGGGAAGCGTGGGATAGCATCAAATGCTTTACTAATGTCTATTGTTGCTAATAGTGTACGTTGAGCTGGTCGTCTGGAGTTGATGCCATCAGTTGATGGCATCAGTTCAAAAAAACAGCTTCACTGTACACCAAACCATAATCTCTCGAGTGGATAATGATGGTATTATGTCATACCCATCATTTCAGCAAAAATGTTCCGTGTACCTGAAATATGGCCATCAACAGATTAAAATTGAAAACAAATATTGGACTAAAAGCGACATACTAAAAAATGAGTATCGATTAGGATGTAGAGTTGGTGATACTATAAAAGCTAACAATACTTGATGGTACAGTAGATATAAATTTATTAAAAACTGAGTTTGAGGGTATAGTGGAAACACTGATTGATTAACAGTTTGACTGCATTTTCAGTATCTTTTTAACATGTCTGCACACATTTTGACCATCTATTCTATTAATTTAGAATGTAAATAACATTATTAAAAATTTAAATGAATTCATAGTGCTGTAGATTGAGAGTTATTGAAAGTTCAATTTGAGGGTACTGCAATGGAAAAGCCTAATTCATTAACCTTTTTTGCTTTTTTTTTAAGACGTATTTAATATTTCTGCGAATATTTTGATTAATTATTCTATTAATATAGGGTGTAAATAACAATATTAAAAGTGAAAAAAACTCAGAGTATCGTAGATTGAAAGTTATTTACGTAAAACTAAGTTGGAGGGAAGTGAAATGGAAATGCTTGAGTCATTAACTAGTTTGATTGTATTCTTAGTACCTGTTTAATATTTCTGAGCACATTTTGACTAGATATTCTATTAATTTTGGATGTAAATACCATTATTAAAACTTTAAAAGAAATAACTTTTGGTACCATAGTTTGAGAATTATTGAAAACTGAGTTTGAGGGAAGTGTAATAGAAATGCAGGAATTATTAACAAAGTTTCATTGTATTTTTAGTACTATTTTATCGTTTCTAAGTATATTTTGACTAGATACTCTATTGATTTACGATGTAATTACCATTATTAAAAGTTTAAAAATCAAAGTATCGTAGATTGAAAGTTATTGAAATTTGAGTTTGAAAGTTAGTGTATGAAAATGTGATTCATTAATCAAGTTTGATTGCATTTTTCGTACCTTTTTAATACTTTTCTGCATATTTTGACTAGATGTAAATAGCATTATTAAAATTTGAAAATAATGCATAGTTTAGTAGATTGAAAGTTACTGAAAGGTCAGTTTGAGGATAATGTAATGGTAATACCTGATTTATTAATTAAGTTTGATTTTATTTTTAGGACTTTCTTAATATTTCCGCGCATATCTTTACTAAATATTTTCTTAATTTTTCACCGAAGTGGGAGAGAAACTCGCAGATAGTATTCCACCCATTGCGCGGTCTTTCGATACGTACCTAGACTCCCTCTTCCCCACCACACTCTTTCTCCCTATCCCCTACCAGTGCCGGCCTTAGGGGTGTGCGAACCGTGCGGTCGCACAGGGCCCGCAACTTAGGGGGGCCCGAAAATTTCACAGAAATTTACCATCGACGTCAGAGTGCCAAAATTGGTGTAAATTAATGTAATTTATTTTTTATCCTAATTAAATTGAATTATCCTATTCCTAATTAAATATCCTAAGGCCGGCGCTGGTTGAAACCTCTTATGATAGTTTAAATATTTGATAATAATAAAGTAATAAGTAGTAATAATAGTAAAGGCTGTTGGTCTGTTGGTATTCTGTTACAGGTGCACTTGTATAGTTAAATTTTACTTCTTGTACTTGTTAACAATCTACTAAAATAAAATGATTAGCAATGAAAAACAATTTGACTTGTGTCATGGGGGGCCCGTACAGTATACTCTGCACAGGGCCCGAAATATCCTAATGCCGGCGCTGCCCCTACCACAACATATGATTTAATGGCATCCATAACACAATTGAAAAATAAAAAATGTACTCTGAACACAATCACAAGCAGAATTTAAATGTGCAAAATTAATTGCGTCCAGCTCGCAAAGCTCATAAACCTCTCCATTCAAAATTGTATCTCTCCAGACTGCCTAAAAAAGGTTAGAGTATGCCCTATTTGCGGATCAAGGGATAAAACTTCCCCCTCAAACTACAGACCATCTCCGTCCTTCCAACCGTTAGTAAACTATACGAGAAAGTAATATACAATAAAATAATGAAATTTATATTAAAACAAAATAATACTCAAACAACAATTTGGCTTTCTACGAAAGTACACAGCCGACGACACAAAAACAGCTATATCAGAAAGACTTTATAGCAATCTGAACAACAAAAAACATCAATTACCATCCTACTTGTTCTAGCTAAAGCCTTTGACACAGTACCTCATGATATACTCTTAAAAAAAACTCGAACATTACGGCTTCAGGGGACTACCCTTAAAATGGTTTAGCTCATACTTGACTAACACGACACAATTTATAGCGCGGGACTACCTTGCACTGCGGACAAGATGCATCTCCCACGGGGTGCCCCAAGGGAGCATTATGGCACTTATCCCGTTCCTCCTTCATATAAATGACTTCAAACGGTCACTAAATAATTCTTCCCGTTACCAATATGCAGATACTTCAGTCATAACCTTTGACAAAGACTTATTACCATTCCAAACAACGGACCTATACCCATTTCGTCGACAAGACCAAAATATCGACACTATAAAAACTTATCATTATCAAAAAAGTTTATCATTATCATGTATAGTAATACTTGTGTGACTGTGATTGATACAGGTAAATTCGTACTGGCTTAAGGAGGAAACACGAACTTGCGGTGCATCTTGCTCCTGAAGAATAATGCACCATTAGTGATAATAATTGGAGGTGTCTGCACTACAAACTAATGAAAATTGCGCGAAGGCAGTAGTATGACCTCAAAATGGGAGAGTGCAAGAATGTTGCAATGCAATTACAAATGTTGATCAATGTTGCAAGATGTTGCAAAGGGGTATGCAACAAACCAGTGCTGCAAAGGGGGAGGGAGGGATCTTCGGGGGGAGAAGGGAGGATGACCTCCCCCCAAAGGGGTGACCTTAACCTAAGAGAGGGAGAGAAAGGAGAAGGAGGAGAGTTTTTTGGGGAGAAGATGGGATTCCTCACCTCCCAAAGGGAAACCTGACCTAAGCCTTAACCTAAGAAAGAGCGAGAGAGTTTTTTATTCCACCGGAGCCCGTCGCATTATGTGCGTCCAGGGACCAAGCAGCGATTATATAAAGGGTCGTGAGTTGTCAAATACCACTTATTTATATATGGAGGGGTTACCAGAGAGCACTATATATTTATATATTTATATAAGGAGAGTTGGCAGATACCACCATTTTATTAATTTATTTATAGATGAGTTGCCAAATAATGTTTTTTATTTATATGAGGAGAGTTGGCAGATACCACCATTTATTTTAATTTTTATTTACATGAGTTGTCAAATAATGTTTTTTATTTATATAAGGATAGTTGGCAGATACCACCATTTAATTTAATTACCTATTTATTAAAGGCAAGAGCGACTTTCTCCTTAAAGTTATTCAGCAAGAGAACTAATTAATTAAACGAAACCCAATATTAACAATAAAAGAAATACAATTAAGCCGAAATAAATAAAACACCATTACATCATTCTGTTTATTTAGACGAATTATTGGAATCAATTTCACGAAATATATAGAAAATAAATATACAATCCTATACAAACGATGGAATATATATGATCAAAAAATAAAATAAAAAAATAGTATAAACATCAATACAGGAGATATATATATATATATATATATATATATACACACACAATTATGTTAAATAATTAAATAAATTGAAAATATATATACATCAAAATACATTCACTTTGTTCTACTGTGCAAAACACTAAACTCGTACGTGATCGAGTCTACAGTCACATCATTATTACTTTGCACTACACAGCAAATACGATTTAACATTATTTCACCACTGAAGTTATAGGGATTCCTATACTCGATGTAAACGGCCTTCATTTCGTTCAATACTATTTTTGTACACCGCTTTAACTTCGGTTGGTAAGTTATCTTTAAACGAATTCATTCAAAAACACGCACAAAGATATCGTCGTTAGCCACATCATTATTAAATACAAGTTTATAAACATTCCTTTCCAATCGAGGGTTTATTCTTACCGAGCAACCAGGGTGCCCCTTTATCTCCCAGCCAATTTTCTATTTTTATTGTTGTAACCGTTGAAGAATTCGCTCTCAAAAAACTTGGAATGAATCCCATGTTGTTTTTATAACAATAAATTTCTCACGTCAGCGCAAGTTCTTTTATGGAATTCTTTTTCGATGCATAACTTGCACGCTGCTTGAAGTATACAGTAGCTAATAATTCACAATACACGTTTACCACTTACTGGAACAAGAAAATGATTTGTAATTCCTTTGAATTAAGGGTAATATCCTGTAAGCCTTCCCGTTATCTTAACCGTAGCAGTGTCTGACTATGACGATGAGGCTATGACTCGCACCAGCATTGACGGCTCCCGGGTTGGGCGGGTACTCGCTCTGTTACTGAACGATGGAAAATCTATCTCTATCTACGTTGTCGAACCCATGTTTTGTAGGAATTATAAATTCAATAAAGAGCAGAGATCAAATAATCCAGTTACAACTACAAAGCAAAACTCCTAAAATACTCAATACAGAAGCACGAAGGCATGCAAGCAAGCATTCAATCGAAACTTATTACTTGTACAGAAAATTTTCAATCTTAATGTCTCCACTTCAATTACCCCTATTAAATTTTCTATCAGTTCTAATTAGTAATTTTTTAAACTTTTTACAAATATAGGTTATTTATAATATTAATAATTAGTAAATAAATTACGCTTATTTACTTTTGTCATTCCTCTGTGTCTAACCAATATAGTTAACTAAGCGAAAGCTTTACACTGCCCACAAGAGACAGGCAAAACGTTCTCCATATTTTGCTCGGCAAAAGAACTAATTATTTAAAGGAATACCAACATTGATAATAAAAGAAATACACAGGATTCTTTATATTGTACTTTGATCCATTAACTCATAGTAGTGAATTCTAAAAAATTCAATAACAAAATTTTACAGAATTTATTAGGTAGTTTTTGAGATTGATTTTTGACTGGATTTATAATTAAGTTACATTTAAAAGGCTTATTTTATTGTTTATTGAAATGATTCAATTGAGGCCGAAAGTTAATTTTAAGGTTCGCTTTGCCTTGCTTTATAGGATTAAGTTAATTTTAAGTGGCAGTCGAAAGATAACTCTCAAAAATACTAGTTTAGACTGGCTTAATTGGACTGTTTAAGTTTATTATGCTTACCGTATAGGATTGTGTGAGACTTGAAAATAAGCTAAATTGGTTTAATTGAAATAGAGAAATTGTGTCATAAAATTTTCGATAAATTCGTTTTTTTTTTTTATTTTTTATATACTCATTAATTATATACTTACATATTAACTTATACGTATATATTAATTATATATATAATTATATATATTTATATACTCATAAAATTTTATAGGTAGGTTGATTTGTCTATTATTTTTCTTTCGTTCATTTTCAAGACAATTCCGACTGATATTTTGTAAGATGGCTGTTGTGTTGTACTAAAGAAAGATTTCTTGTAGGCCTATCGTTAAATATTGCTCGAATATTGGTTATCATTATTGCATATGTGTATTGAGTATTAAATTATAGTATCTTTTAAATTATTATAAATAGTTTCTTGAATAGTTATTTAACAAAATTTTAATTGATTCAACATAAATAATCAGGATTTTCGTTAATAAGCACACATGTTATGAATTAATTTCTTAATTGGTCTTTTCACGCGTAACGTTGAATTTATTAACTATAAATCTGCAAATTATTATAAATTTTTATTTTGAAATACAGAAATTGGTGTAGTAAATTCTTTTGATATATCAATGTCTGTTTTTTTTAAAACTTTTTATAGATTCATTCATTTTTATTTTTATAGGTGGGCCGATTTTTATTTATTTGTCTTTCTTCCAGTTCAACGACAATGGTTAAATTTTTATTCTGAATTTAGATTTTATTGCGATAAAGGGTGTTTTGGGGTGACATTTTAATTTGGATATTAAAAAATGAAGAAAATGTCCTTTTTTTTACGTTCGCGCGTTTGCATAGACATTACAAAACTATGTCAGGATGTAATGCAGTTTCATTCGGTTAGGAATATTTTTATAGAAGTTCGTTTACAAACAAAAGCGAACACGCTTATTATAAAATGATTGGTTTTTTTTTTTTTGTTTACATAGTAGGTTGCGTGTATTTTGGGTTCATATTGTCTGTTCTTATTTAAAATAACGATGTAAATTTGTGGTTTCAATTGGAAACGATAAATTATAGGATTTTTGTAATTTACAAACCATACTGGGTTTTTTGTTGAAGGAGAGAGTTGTCTCTCAGATATAATTTGTGAATTGCCAGTTGAATTCCTATGAAATTTAGCTTTTCGAGTTGGAATTAATGTATTAAAATAATTTCGTTAGTAATATTTAAATTTTTAAAATTTTTTTATAACTGTTTTGGAAAATTGTTATTGCTTAAAACTTCAGTCAGGTTTACTGCTGCAGTTGAAACTTTAGGTCGAGCGCGATCTGTGTAAGGTGTAACAATGTAGTCGTAACTGTAAATTATTCTTGTGCCTCTCCGACGTAAAATATTATGATTAAATCTCCCACTCGCGTCCCCCCATTTATTAAAAGTCATTTCGGTAATTAAATAAAGTATAAAAAAGTGTAATGACGAATGTAATTAACCTCTTCCCCCTTTGCTCGTCTAACGGTTTTCAACGGTCACGCTACCATATTTATAAAGCATTTATAGCGAAAAGAGTGTAAAGATAAGTGATTAACTAGAAGTAAAACGGAATAACGAGAATAAAGATAAAGAAATAAGTAAATATAATAATTAAATAAAGTAAACACTACATCACTATACATTTTAAATAAGTTTAAGAATTTATTTAGACGTAAAACGAGTCCCACAAGAAACACACTAGACTCTTTAAATTATACATTAATATTAAAATGATAACTTTACAGTAACCCCGACTTCTGTGTCAAAAGCAAAAACTTTTAAAATATACTTAACCACTAGGTCACCCAGGGTACCCATTTATCTACCAACCAATTGTGCGGAAGGATGAACGTTTACCGAACGCCGGCTGCCTTCGCAGGGTCTCGAACGCGGAACCGATAGATTCATAGTCGTCAGCGATGCTAACCACCAATTCATGGTATATCATCATCAGAATCGCAAGCGCACAACAGGGTACAGGGTTTTGGGGGATCCTCAGGAAGGACGGTGAGGGGGAAATTGTCAATTTAATCCGTGTCTGTCTCCCCAATTACAATCATACTTATTGATTGCTCACCCCAACGAAAAAAAATTGTACGAAAATGAAAAGACATTTTATATATATCTAAAACTGCGGTTGCCCCCAATTTGTAACCGTGTGTGTTTTATTCATTTACATCGTCTCTGTTATTATTATTATTATTATTATTATTATGGGGGAAACAAAGTATTAATTAATTTTTTAATTCTCTTTTTATTCTAAGATACGAAAATTCGTTTTCAGATAAAATTAATTCTCGATAAACTACGAACTGAGGACGGCACACACACACACACACACACACACACACCACACACACACTTTCAGGAATGGGGACTTCTCTCTCGCCCACTAAATCTAGGTTATTAGTTCACGTATTTTAGGCTTAGCGTCTTTCATGATTAAAAAAAGAAAAAAACCCTTCTAAATAACGCATCTGATGTTTTAAGCAATACATTTAAACCTATTACCGCAAGATTTTTATAAAAAAAAATTGTAACAATAACACTTCTTTTCGTTGTAAAGGACATCACATAATTTCACGCAGAATAAATACAAAAATATGGACTCAAATTCACCTTAATATATATATATATATATATATATATATATATATATCCCCTCCTTTGGGGGGAGGTCATCCTCCCTTCTCCTCCCGAAGATCCCTCCCTCCCCCTTTGCAGCATTGATTTGTTGCATAACCCTTCCCTCCTTTGCAGCATTGATTTGTTGCATAACCCCTTGCAACATCCGTTCCAATTTTTTGCAAACCCCCTCCCTTTGCAACATCTTGCAACATTGATCAACATTCTTGCACTCTCCCATTTTGCGGTCATACTACTGAGGCTAATGAGGCTTTGTATGTTCTTTGGACTAGGCTAACACGGAGTATTGTTGTTTTCAGTGGTGATGAACCACTTATGGAAACATCGTCTGTACATTGACAGCCTATTTATTGGGTAATACTGCTGCGAGCTGCTCGTACCCTAAAATAGACGTATGGGTGGAATGATGCGCTGTGTTAAAATATGCCTAACTCTTCATACTTCTACTTAAACTACGAATGCAGCGATGAATAATATACAGAGAGTTGACAAAAGTAAATAGACACCACGATGATTGTCCTCAAGAACAAATGACAAAACTCATCAGTGGAATGGCAGAACGTGTGTCACCTTTACATAATGGAAAGGGGAAAGCAACACTGTTCTGAATATACTGATTCAATAAATCTATCATTTATTGAATTTTAATATAAAATGAAAGCTATGGGAAAAAACAGAAGGTGTCTGTTTACTTTTGTCAACCTTCTGTGTATATATATATATATATATATATATATATATATATATATATATATATATATATATATATATACACACTCTGTATATGCATGTGCATGTTACGTATCTGCGTATGTATATATATTTCTTGTTGCACCTGATGTATGTCATCAACATGCATAAAGAGAATAATAATAATAATAATAATAATATTATTATTATTATTATTATTATCCTATGCTAGATATGTTTAAGGAAATATTAATTGTCGAAGAATTATATATATATATATATATTATATATATATATATATTATATATATTGTAGGGATGCGCCGATTAATCGGTATTGGTATCAGTAAGCTAAGTATGGACTGATACCGTCACTTTGAAATATTCTTTTTAGGGGCAAAGGTTATTCAAAACAATTTAGTAAATTACGTAATTTAATCCTATCTCTATCGTTAAAAAAAAAATAGCCCTAAAACTATTTCCTTTTAAATTCCATACCAATTCTTTTACAAGTTTGGCTAAGTAAGTAGGTAGTTAAAATATTAACGAGACATCCGTGCATATTTCTCAAAATGTGATGTGACTAAAGGGTAGGAATTTTAGGAAGTTTTGAAGCTTAAAAAAAAAAGGCTCTGTTCACTTGTCATGTGACACACAATCGCACACTCTTAAAGAAACTTTTACTTCAATGGCTGATTTTAGCGAGGTACGTAAATAACTTTATTTTAAAATGATTTATGACAGCCGTATTGAGGTTTGCAATCCCTATTTAAAAAAAAAATTATTCATCAGGTTAGAAAATGTCAAAAAAAAAAAAAAACAGAAACGAAAAAAAATCATGCGAAAAAAAGTGTTTTGGCTGATCTCCGCAAACCCACACCTACGGTATATTGCTTTTAAATTTAAACAATTAAAAATCATGTATGGAATATTTTGAATTAAATAAATTTATTACGTATCTGTATCGGTATGGGTGTCGAGAGGAAGGTATCGGTGCATCTCTCGTTTATACGTATATGTATGCTAGTACATGTATATTATTTTCCATTACACCTATTGCAGCTTTATACATATAAACGAAGAACAGCAAAAACCGGATTAAACCGAAATGAATTATTATTATTATCATTACTGGAGTCTGTCCGACCCCATAAAACAGCGAAAGAGAGAGATGGGCTAGAACAAGCGAAGCGAAGGAAGACGCCTCGCACGATGCAGGATGAATACATATTTTCACAATGCCACCTTCAGGCAATTTGTTATGGTAATTTCGTAGCATTTTCTTTCTTCGAAGCCTTGAAAATATCAACACTCTTCTGCAAACTCGTTTTATTTCGTATTCATATGTTCGTGTAAACAATTTTGGAACTAGAATGTAGAGTAGATGGCCTCCATCAGGCCAGGTCTGGAGGTGGGGCCACCGGCTTGACCTTCGTGTAAAGAGAGACCGACGTACAGAAATTCTACCAGGTACAGGTATATCATAGTAAACCTTGGTTTGCTTCCGCCCAAACTGTTCATTCTGGCGAAGGTCAAGCTTGTTGATCCACCTTAGACCTACAGCTTAAC
>JAJOZX010004641.1:85000-232500 GCA_023014485.1 Bathynomus jamesi
TTTGTTTTGCAGGTTATTGCTGAGAGTTTGGAAAGTTACTGAATTTGCACCAAATTGAACCATGAATTACCTTTCAATGAATCAACGCATTGCGGCCGTGAAACATTACTACAAATGTAATGAACAACCAACGATGGCGGCACGCCGTTTGGCACAGGAATTCGATATTAACCCACCCCAGGGAAGAAACATACGATTGATTGTCGAGAAATTTGAAGCAACAGGGTCGGTAGCCACTGCAAAGAAGTCCGGTCGTCCGAAAACGGCAACGAATGTAGCTAAGGCTGAAGAAGCCATCAGGAGACTGGAACAAAGTCCGCAAAAGTCAACTCGCCGTTTATCTGCAGAGTTGGTGAGCCAATCAAGTGTTATCCGTATCCTTCACCAGAAAAATGGAAACCTTACATTCCACGCTTACTGCATGTCCTTCATGATGGAGATGACGACCGCCGTCTTCAATTTTGCGAAGAGTTCTTAGCTAAACTTGACGAAGAGGACACAATGCTAGACAACATCTGGTGGTCAGATGAGGCATGTTTTAAGCTTAACGGCACAATTAACAGACACAATTGTGTCTACTGGGCTGCGGAGAACCCAAGAGTGACAGTTGAGAAGGAGGTAAATTTACCTGGCGTGACAGTTTGGGCAGCCATATCTCCATTAGGGATAATTGGACCCTTTTTCTTTGAGGGATCTGTCACTGCAGAAATTTACCTGGATATGCTGCAAACCTTCTTTTGGCCCAGGGTACAAGATCAGGACTGTTATTTCCGGCAAGATGGAGCTCCACCTCATTATGGACGTCATGTTCGTCAGTGGCTTGATGAAAACTTTCCCTGAAAGTGGATCGGCCGCTGCGGTCCGATCGAGTGGCCGGCACGCTCCCCAGACCTTACACCTCCAGATTTCTTTCTTTGGGGGCTCATGAAAGACCTTGTTTATCGTGAAAAGCCTCGTACCATTCAGGAATTGAAGGCTCAAATCACTGCAAAGTTTGAGGAAATTGATATCGAACTCTGCAGGCGTGTGTGCCACTCTGTGCCTGCTCGGCTGCAATTGTGCATCGATCAAGAGGGAGGGCACTTTGAAAATTGCAAGTAAAACAGCTTGGTACAGTTCCGTAATAATTTTCCCCGAATAAATGGTTAGATAAACATGTCATTCATTTATTTCTACCTTCTTGTACACTGTAATACAAATGGCAAACAAACAATCAACTGACAGAAATCGGCGCTACTTTTGACTCACCCATATATATATATATATATATATATATATATATATATATATATATATATATATATATATATATATATAAGGAGAGGGAACTGCAAATAATAAAGTGTAACAAATGTAAGTTATAAATGTTCTTATTATGATTTTAGGCATTTTCACTAAACCTTGCTAACATACCAGTAAGCGTTGTGAGTATTCGTAGTTTCATAATAGCGTAACCGTGAGTTATGAGCCAATCACACGCATTCTGTTTGAAAATAGTAATAATAAAGGAAAAAGAGCCTAAAAGTCGGGTTAGCTCTTTCCATCCATGTTATGGGTGTTTCACCTTCCATGTTCCATGTTATTTCTAAAGAGGTACTTACTCGTATTTGGATAATAATTAATGAGACTTATCCAAATAAAACTTTGTGTATGACTTTCACGGTTCTATTTTAAATTAATTCATGATAGGTATAAGTATGTGTTGGTACATATTTTTATTTTAAAAGGGACACGGGTAAAAAAAATGTACACGCACAAAGACAACACACACAGGTACATAACACACACACACACACACCACACATATATATATATATATATATATATATATATATATATATATATATATATATATGCCTTAATAACCTTGAGTTTGCTTAAACCCGGATTACGACGAAGTTCGAGGTCACGGTCAAGGACCATCAAAAGAAAAATATATCCATGGAAACTTTTAGTAAGTATTTGCCTTCTATCTTCTCTTAGTATTCCGTCCGGTAGATCTATCTTTTCGAAGCTGCGTAATTATTATCCGATAAATCGTAGTTACCCACATAAAATCTAAAATTAAATTAAGAGTGTTGCGTTCTTCGGATAATATTAGTGTCCTTTATTCGCCCTTTTAGTTTTTTTTTTATTATAGTTATTTATTTTTTTTATTATTGGAGGAGGTATAAAAGACACCGACAACTCGCTTTCGTTGTCAGGAAAGAACCTTCCTTCGTTCATATCACTTTCCGCCTTTTACAGAAGCAAAGAATAGAAAATCCAAGATGAATTTTGTAAGTAACACTTCAATTTATTTTTTGAAATTCTTTTTTAAGAACTAAAATAGATGAAATTTAATACGAAGATAAAAAAAAAAACAATTTACAAGAATAGAAATAAAAAGAACGTTTTTATTAGTCACTAAATTCAAATGATACAAAGCGTTAATATAGATTTTACTGAACTGTTAAATTGTCTTAGAAAAAAAATTCTATTTTTGTTTTTAGGTTTAATCACGTTTGTTTGTTTTCATTTCATGATCCTTTTGCTTCACTAAAAACGAAAACTTTTTGAAACGTCTCAAACTATTTATTATAAATATTCAAAACTAACTTTAAACCCAATCCGTTATACGAAGTTTAAATTAGGTTATTTGGAACGGTTCGAACCGGTTCATAGACTGAAGCCTCACCAACATTTAATAGATATTTGTTCCGTTCACGATGCGGTGATGTGAAAGTTCTCTTACATTTATTTATTTATTTCTTTATTGATCAGGTCAGAATCGCCACCCTTCTTCTCGCAGTTCTCGTTGCTATGATCGGGTTTGCGAGTGGACACCCTGAACCTAAACCTATTCCATATCCTGTGGCAGATCCTGAAGCCTCTCCAGATCCACATCATTACCATCCTCATTGTCACATTTATTGCCATTAACATTAAGGAATAGGTTTTTCTGAGGTCTTGACTATATTTTTCTTACAATTCACTTACATGGGCATTATTTCAACCTTCGAGTATTGTTTACGTATTTCTTTAAATTTTGCAGTGATATCACTAAGTGATGTGTCATTTATTAAGTAAAAAATAAAAGAATTTTTTTGTAACCGTTGTTTTGAGCGTCCTCGAAATGAACCGAACCGTAAGCAACTTCTTATTCTTTAGTGAATGGTAAAAGAAGTCATGTATATAGTCCAAAGTAAACTGTGGCCGCTGAGAAGCTTTGAGAGAACATTTTGACCGATGAACCAAATCGTCGAGACGCCAAGAAACTTCTTAAATTCAAAAAGTTTTAGCGAAAATAGTTGAACCCCCACGAACGAAGATGAAGAAGCATTAAAATTATTTAACGTAACCAAACGTAATGTAAGTAATTACTCCTAAATTTCCTTAAAAAGAACAAATATAATTGAAATTTTGTAGATAATAAGAATAAAATCGTCATTGAGATCAATTGAACGATTTTTTTGTCTCCATAATTTGGTTTCTTATTATCGGATGTTGGTAAAGATGCGAATTGACTGTTAATTATAGAAAAGAAGAAGTTTGATAGTGTGAATGCCTAATTGAAGTTATAAGAGTTTGTTTATTTCCGATTTGAATGTGAACTCGTGTGAAAGATTACTTATAAAGTTAAGAAAAGAGAATTAGAAGAAAAGACAGAAGGTTGTGTGTTTTGCGATAGCCGGTTGTGGAACATATGGTCCGCGTGCCAGAGACCGGCCCGTCAAAGAGTTGTATCATGCCCAGCTGGCGGATACTGAAAATTCATTATATAGTGTCAAATTTTATTTCAATAAAATTTAAATTTTATCTAAACTTTGCACACGCCCTCGGTGTGGGTCATTAATTGAAATGTGGCCCTTCATGAAAAAAGGTTGGACACCCCTGGCCTAGATCTACTTTTAAGAGTAAAATTACATCAATTGCTACTTTACATTAAAATGTAAAAACTTTAAATTCTTTGGATTGGTTATATGTCATTATGACAACCGTTAATTTCAAGTACCATACTTTTTCCATACTTTTATTTTCGTTTTGAACGGTACTAAACTTCTCATTGTTTATCATCAGTACTTTCACGTTTTAAGAACACTATTATTAATTGTAAAACATATTTAAAAGCAATTAAACTGTTTAAAACAAGTAAAATTTATTCCTTTTGTCGTTATTTGAAAGTAAATATAGAAGATTTCACGCATTTTATAGTGAGTAAATAATTGAACAGTTTGCTTCGTGGATTTAATATATAAATTCGTATGTATCGGAGAGCAATATACAGGGTGTCTCAAAAGCCCCTGTACACACACACACACACATATATATATACACTGTATATATATGTATATATATGTGTGTGTGCATAGGGGCTTTTGAGGGATACGAAATATGTTCAAATTTTCTCGTGTGATTGTATAGGGCGGCAATGTATACTAAATATCAATCCAGTAATAACATTTTTATAAGTTTCTTTTTAAATTGTTACGAGTTTATGAGGATTTTTGAAATTTTTTGAAATATTTATTCTTATTTGTCCTTCCCACAAATGTTCTAATCTCCTCTAATACTCTCTCTCTCCCTCTCTCTCTCTCTCTCTCTCTCTCTCTCTCTCTCTCTCTCTCTCTCTCTATATACAGTATATATATATATATATATAATATATTATATATATATATGAAATGAAATGAAAATGTTTATTAATACAATATTATTAATACAATGACAGTTCATATACTAAGGATAGAAATATATACAATTGATTAGAAATAATACTGCACTGTCGAAGTTAAGTGGAGCTACAGACAGACGTTTTCGTACCAAGAAGTCCATAGCTTAGACCTTAGAGGATAAATGGCGAGACTCATAGATAGCTTGGATGATCGGGTAGATTGATTTTTTAATTCTTTGCATTAGACTGTGTTGAGCACGTCTTGTTACCTCCGGGAAGCTCGGGACATTGCGGGTAGCAAACATTTGCGAAGCTGAGCATCTCGGGGGTAATTTATGTAAGAGTCTAAAAGACCCGTTGTACAGCAAATTCAGGGTTCTGCCAGAACCTTTTTTATAATTCACCCAGAGTTGCTGTCCGTATATATTACTGCAGAAAGTACGAAAGAGTGTGTCTTTAGCTTCACTTGTACAAAATCGAAAGTTCCTTATGGTCATATTCGCTTTTGCACACAGGCTTCGAGATTGTTTTCTTATTTCCGAGTCATCACTCAAGGAGCTGGTAATAGTTTGACCCAAATACTTAAACTCTTGTACTTCCTCAATTACTTCACCATTCATTTTAAACCTTATATCAGCTGGCTGATTACAGCTTTAGGATGAAATTGCATAACCTTAGTTTTTGTAACATTAAAAAGAATATCATGTTTCTGCGAATACACTTCGCAGACGTTTAGTAGCCGATCCAGACGTTTAACAGAGGGATTTATTAACACCATATCATCGGCATAAACTAAGTTATTTATCTTTGTGTTATCTATACAACATCCCGCTGTTGCCTCATTAAGTGAAGCAATTAATCCGTCAATATACAAATATACACATTAAATAGCATAGAGAGCAAGGAGCCTTGTCTCACCCCGCAAGAAGAGCCAAAACACTCGGATAGTACATTGCTCTACCTAACAGTGAAAGATTGGTGGGAATACAAATATTTCAATAAATTTAATATGTACATGGGAACCTTCCTGTCTTCTAGTTTTGCAAATAAAATATTGCGGTTCACCATATCATATGCCTTACTTATATCAAGGAAACAGCTATAAATAGTTGAATTACTGTTATTGTACTGGGTGATCCAGATAAATGGGACCCATAAAAAAAAGCCAAATATTCTTAATATTTAATTCCTTTCATAAAAACTATATATCATTCGAAAGAGTAGAGTTACAAGTTTATTATGAAATATTTATTTTTTAAAAATGACTCCTTTCAAATGTGCTCCATTAGTTGCCAACCATTCCAGTGTTCTCGCTTGTAAGTTCTGCATCACTTTTGCAAGAGTGTGCGGTGGTATGGCCTGTATCTCATTTGTGATGGCGGCCTTCAATTCTTGCAAGGTCGTTGGGTTATTTCTGTAGACCCTACTCTTTAAATATCCCCAGAGATAATAATCTAAGGGAGAAAAATCCGGAGACCTTGCGGGCCATTCAACGTCTCCAAATCTTGAGATTAACTCGCCTGGAAACGTTTGACGCAAAACTGCCATGCAGTTCCTCGTGGTATGGCAGGTAGCTCCGTCTTGTTGGAACCAGTGGTTTTCTAGACAAAGATCTCTTAATTTAGGAATAAGGAAATCGGTCAACATTTTTTCGTAGCGATCACCATTTACAGTGACCGTGTTTCCGGTGGAATCCTCGAAAAAGTACGGCCCTATGATCTGAGATGCAGTAAGACCACACCAAACAGTTACACGCTGACTATGCAACGGGACTTCGGTAATATTCAATGGATTTTCTGTTGCCCAGAAACGACAATTTTGTTTGTTTACAGTTCCATTCAAGTGAAAATGGGCTTCGTCTGACATAATCAAAGTTGCTAGAAAATTGGTGGTGTCATTTACCTTCTGTTGGATCCATTGACAGAATTGTCGTCTTCGTGCGAAATCTCCATCGTTTAGTTGTTGCACTGTTTGAATTTTATATGGAAAGAGCATTAAATTTTGCTTGAATATACGGTGTGTTGTTCCATATCCAACTCCTAACAGCTGAGAAGCACATATGATGCTTATGTTAGGATTATCCTGTACAATTTCATGAGTTCTGTTAATGATCTCGTCTATCCTTGCTGTGCGCACTCTTCCAGTTGGTTTTCTTTTTCCAATGCTGCCAGTTAGGGAAAAATTTCTGACACACCGACGGATTACTTTCTTAGAAGGTGATTTTGACATCTGAAAATTTGTCTTGAAAGATCTTTGAGCTGAAACTACACTTCTTCCATGCTCATAATATTGCTCAGTTATGAAACGCAGCTGTTCCACAGTCCATGCAGTCATCTTGAAGGGTTAGTTTTAACTAACACTTTTATTTTGTTTTGTATCTTATCTTGTCTTGTATTGTCAAAACCTATACAATCCTGTACAAATTTGTAACTATCCTCTTTCGAATGATGCGTATGATTTTATAAAAGGACTTATATTTTAAGAGTTACAGGGGTTTCTTTTGGGTCCCATTTCTCTGGATCACCCTTTATTTAGATATTGTTTCTTTAAGTACATAGATACACAGATCAGTTAAGTGGGACCTTTTAAAGCCAAACTGATTAGGAGATGTCCATAGGAAATCATTTAATCGGAGTAACAAGAGTTTTTTTAGTAGTTTCGAGAAGCAGGAAGCGACAGCAATAGGCCTGTAATTATTGTTGGACAGAATGTCTCCGTACTAATTTTTGACCAGGGGCAAGATATATACCCTCATGAACTCTGCAGGGATATAGCCAAAGGTGGGCACCCGGGCCTCAAAAAGGACCGACGGTCCCTGTCCTTGCCTCAAACTGAACCGACGGTCCCGGTCCTTTCTGAAGATAGGACCTAGGAACGACTCGGTCCTCGGTCCTTATATATAATATAAGTGAAAAATTTGATTAAAATGAAAAATGAAATTAAAGACACCGGGAATCTTTAATTTTATTAACGTAAATTATAATTAATACAATACATAAATGATGAAAAAAAGTTATTAAGTTAAATGCTTGAGTTTCCCTTCAAGAAGACTAGCATTTCAAAATGGCTGTCACTGAGCCCTGACCTTTTCGGCTTGAGGACGTCCTTCCCCAAAGAGAAGAGCCTCTCCACGGCGGCACTGGATGGGATAGGCGTGTTAAACTTGATGAACAAGTCCTTCAACGCCGGGCTGGGGAACGAGTCCTTGTTGAAGATGAAGGGTTTCACAGGCCTCTCGCTGAGAAATGTCTCCACCAACTTGGTCCCGGTCTCCTTCGTCTTCTCCCCGCCCTCGTAGAGAGCCTCAAAGAAGTCGTCATTGTCCTGGTCATTCTCACCCTCGCTGCTGTTGGTGTCCTTGCCTGAGTCCGCTCTTGACAGAATCCTCTCCACCATAGACATCATCTGCTTCTTCACCTTGGCCTTGATCTCCTCGACGTCATACATGACGTCGTCCTCCACCAGCCTCACCCAGCCCAATTTGAACTTGGGGTGTAGCGCAGCTGCCAGGAGGAAGTCCATATCCTCAAAATGGGGACCAAACCGACGTTTGATCCCATCCCTGACAGCTAATACCAGTGGCTGACACATCTTGACATCGCTGCTTTCCATCTGCTCCTTCAACATTTTGAGAGAGATGGCCAGGGTGGGCAGGAGTGCCCCCATGTAGGCTTTGTCCTCCCCTTGCAGGATGTCCAAGGCCTTACAGACCGGCTTCATCACCTCACTAATCACTAAACACACTAAAATCACTAAAAAAGACCGTCCGGAATTGCTTAAAAATGGACCGTCGCTCTTCATTTCGGTCCTCACTGAGAAAAGGACCGACTTTCCCGCTCACGGTCCTTAAAAAGGACCTAGTTCCTGGAATTCGGTCCTTTTGGAACTCGGTCCTGCCCACCTTTGGATATAGCTATGAGCAAACATGGCTGATAGGAGCAATGATATATGCAGATATACTACGTCATTTGCATATTTTAAGTGCCCTCATTCGATAAGTCATCTACCCCTGACGCAGAACCAGTCTTTAACTCTTTAATTAACCTCTTTACCTCAGAAAATGATATCAAAGTATTTTCCCTTGTCCCTCCCACAATCGTTTCGCTGCAATCTATCTTAAGATTATCCCTACTCACACTGTTAAGAATGTTAGAGTAGTGGTTTTTACACAGCTTTGTAATTTCATCCTCCCCCGACACCCCATCGATTGTCGGAGGGAGGACATTTTTGACACCCGTTTGATTCTTAACAAATTTCCAAAATTTTTATTATCGTTATTTATGCGAGCTTCACAGGCTTTTGATGCTCGAATAGACTCTTCTTCCTGTTTACATCGCTTATGGCCGCCTTATACTGACCCCGACTTCTACACATATTCATGTATACTGGTCCTAATCTGGGTCTACCATGAAAGCACCACAAATCATAGGCGTCTTTCGATTCCCTCTTCAGGGGGACAATAAAATCATTCCATCCAGGAATAATCTTAGTATAATAGTTGTAAGATTTAATCAGTGGCCTTCCTGCTTCTCTTAACAGGGATATTATCTTACTATACTGTAATACCTATCTATGAGTTTACAGTGAGAATCATTTAAGCTAGGATTATTACAGGCAACGTGCAAAATTTCTAAATTATTAATTATTAAATTATCAAATTATTAAATTAAATTGTTAAATTTTATATACAGGGTGTCCCATAAGTCCGGCATCATAGGAGAAATTCATATTTTTCTATTTCTACAAACCATAATTCATATGCTCGGGATGCCAATTTCCCGTCCACCATTCTGTTCAGTGACGAGGCTGTTTTTTTATGGAAATGGTGAGGTAAATCGACAGAACACCCGCTACTGGTCTCAAAACAACCCTCACTGGTATACCTCTTCAAAGGAACAAGGTGCATCTAGGGTGATGGTATGGTGTGGCATTTGGAAGGATCGCATCATAGGCCCCCTCTTTTTCGATGAACATGTCACTGGAGGCACCTACCTACGTATGCTCAAGGAAGAAGCATTTCCCAGTGTCTCGAACGAAGAAGGAAATTTCCCAACATGGTTCCAGCAAGACGGCGCTCCTGCACATTACAGCACCCAAGTAAGGGAATACCTGTACCAACAATTCCCTGGTCATTGAATAGGACGGCGAGGCCCTGTGGAATGGCTAGCTGGAAGCCCGGATCTCACGCCTCTAGATTTTTATCTCTGGGGCCACTTGAAAGCGCTGGTATACGCAGAGAAAATTAGGAGTGTTGAACATTTGCGGCAGCGCATTATTGGGGCATGTAACACCATTACTCCTGACATCATTCAACGTGTGCTTGCTGACTGGGTATCACGTCTGAATTTGTGTATTGAAAACAATGGTGGACATATTGAGCACGTTCTGTAAATAAAAGCTTTTGTTTTGCCTTTTTTATTATTTTTCCTATGATGCTGGACTTATGGGACACCCTGCATATATATATATATATATATATATATATATATATATATATATATATATATATATATATAATATTTAGGAGAAATCCAATGACAAGGAGGAATGTAAATGCCATGAAAAGTCTTCTTTAATGCGCAACGTTTCGAGCAATACGCTCATCATCAGGCTAGATAATAACAAAATGAAATTAGAATCAATAAATAAATGTGAACAAGACAAAATAATTTCTATAAAAAGACTAAAAGAAGAGGGTTAAATTCAAAGTTATAAAAATTTACATATAAAATTACAAGAATTTTAAAAGCTATTTTTAAATTACATATAGTAAATTTGAAATTAGTACACTGGAATAATTAACACTAATACAATGGAATAATTAACACTACGAACCTTTCAATGCTGGTTCCGAGGCACGAGTAATTTAAAACAAAACAAAACAGGAAACAAGCTATGGGTTGGGCGGTTGGAGTTATAAGTTAGGGGAGGGGGGGATTATAAAAAATTGGGGAGGGGGGAGGGGAGTTGGGGAGGGGGTTTATAAAAAATTTAGAGGGACAGCTGAGGAATCCACGTTTAGAGAAGGGGTCAATGTTTTAATATAAAGAGATTCCAAAATTCTAAGTGAGTTAGGACAAGAATTACAACCGAGAATTTTAAAATTATCTAAAGTGACATCAGTTTTACATTTTATACTGTGTTCCCGAATACTGGAGGCTTCTTTTTTATTTAAAATTTTACTTGTTCGGCAACTTATTCCCATATGCGAATAAAATCTAGTCCTGAGGGAGCGCACGGTGCTGCCAATGTAAGTACCAAGGAGACACCTTGGGCAGGTAAATAAATATACAACACCGCTACGCAACGAATCAGGAGTTCGATCCTTCGCTGAGAAAAAGCTACCTAAAGACATTTTGTTAATAAATATAATGCGAAAATCAGTATGATAGAAAAATTTTCTTAACAACTTTGTAAATTTAAGTTTAAATTCTTTATTCATGGGACCCATTTCAGGTACCAGGAAATATTTTATATCTTTAGGCACTGAAATACAGGAAAGTTGAGGGCTATAAACATTATTTAAGAAAGATCTTATTAGTTTATCTACATATTGAACAGGAAAACTATTATTGGTAATTTTAAAATTCTCGGTTGTAATTCTTGTCCTAACTCACTTAGAATTTTGGAATCTCTTTATATTAAAACATTGACCCCTTCTCTAAACGTGGATTCCTCAGCTGTCCCTCTAAATTTTTTATAAACCCCCCTCCCCAACTCCCCTCCCCCCTCCCCAATTTTTTATAATCCCCCCTCCCCTAACTTATAACTCCAACCGCCCAACCCATAGCTTGTTTCCTGTTTTGTTTTGTTTTAAATTACTCGTGCCTCGGAACCAGCATTGAAAGGTTCGTAGTGTTAATTATTCCATTGTATTAGTGTTAATTATTCCAGTGTACTAATTTCAAATTTACTATATGTAATTTAAAAATAGCTTTTAAAATTCTTGTAATTTTATATGTAAATTTTTATAACTTTGAATTTAACCCTCTTCTTTTAGTCTTTTTATAGAAATTATTTTGTCTTGTTCACATTTATTTATTGATTCTAATTTCATTTTGTTATTATCTAGCCTGATGATGAGCGTATTGCTCGAAACGTTGCGCATTAAAGAAGACTTTTCATGGCATTTACATTCCTCCTTGTCATTGGATTTCTCCTAAATATTAAATTGAAGCTTTGTAGAAGCAAACCGCATGACTATATATACTCAAGGTATGGACAAGATGGCCTTAGGGCTTATCGCCATGTTTGGAAGACTTCACGAAAGCTTCTCAAGTCAAAACTCGATTGTTATTTTCTTGAAATGTGTCGTACCTGCAGGGTTTTCCCGAAATTCGTTTACTTCAAACTTTATCGTGACAATCTATATGATCTGAATTTTATCAATCTTCCCTGGAATATTTATTAAATAATGAAATTAATTATAAAATCAAAATTTCAGACTCGCATAATAAGTCGCTTGAGCATCATATAATTACCCTTAAAAATACCCTTTCGTTGTTGGATTATTTATTAATAATTTCTCTTGTACAACGTGAACTTGAAAAGTTTCATTCTACCATTTCTGAAACTCATGAACGTAAGTTAAAGGCCCTGGGCCTGAATTCACCTAATTTTTTCAATTCTGATAAAGTAATTTCGAATTTTTCTAGTTACACCCTATCCCCTCGGGAAAGGTTTTTACTCTCACTTGGCTTGCAATTTAAGCTTCCGTTATTTCAAATATATAAGCCTTCGTTTTTTCTTTACTTTGAAAAATTTTTTAATGGCTTGAAAAATGTTCCCCATGTCGGTGATTTCAATAATTTTAAATGTCAGTTTGCTAATTTAACTCATGAATTTTTTCACAAACTTAGAAACCTTAAATTTAAATCTTTCATATTTAAGAAGAGTGACTTGCAGGTTATTAAGAATTTGGCAAAGAACCAGGAGATTGTTGTGACTAGACCGGACAAGGGCAACGGAGTTGTTATTTTGAATAAATCTGATTACATAAATAAAACTAATGAAATCCTAAGTGATGTTAGCAAATTCAAACAAATTCTTGAACCCGTCAATAAAGTCATTTTAAGGTTGGAAGACCAAGTTAATAGATTTTTGTCACGATTAAAGTCTTTAAAGATAATAAAAAATGATACTTACTCTCAGTTGTTCGTATCTGGTTCTGATCTTGCTCAATTATACTGTTTGCCTAAAATCCATAAAGTTGGAACACCTCTCCGTCCTATTTTAGCTTCGTATAACTTACCTACCTTTCAATTGTCAAAATTTGTTGTTCGTCTCCTGTCACCTTTTGCGAAAAATGCTTATACTATAAATAACTCTTATGAATTTCAAAAAGATCTTCTTAGTAAGAATTTCGATTCAAAAAAGTTTTTTGTCAGTTTTGATGTAAAGTCGCTTTTCACGAATGTAACTGTATCAGAAACTATTGCCATTATTTTAGATAGGGTTTTTAGCTCTGATGATAGTTTTCATGGTTTTTCATGGTCTTATTTTAAGGAACTTTTAGAATTGGTTTTTAAGCAATGTTATTTTACTTTCAATAATAAGGTTTACCAACAAATTGATGGTGTTGGGATGGGATCACCCGTCGGACCTCTATCAGCTGATTTTTTTATGACTCATTTAGAAAGTGTAATTTTTAGACAATCTCCCACCCATTGTAAACCAATTTTCTATCGACGCTTCGTTGATGACTCGATAGCTGTTTTTGATAATGCTGTACAAGCGCAACAATTTTTTAACTTCTTAAATTCTCTGCACCCCAATATAACTTATACAATGGAAACTGAGAAAAATGGCTCCCTTCCCTTTTTAGATCTTTTAATTTCGAAAAAAGGTGATTCTATTACTACATCAGTTTACAGGAAACCCACTTTTACTGGTTTGGGCATGAATTTCTTTAGTTTTACCGATTTTAACTATAAGATGTCGTGTATTAAAACTCTCTTGTTCAGAGGATATAATTTGACCTCTAGTTTTACCTTACTAAACGATGAATTTAATAATTTAAGATCATATTTTACCAATAATAGTTTTCCTGTTCAATATGTAGATAAACTAATAAGATCTTTCTTAAATAATGTTTATAGCCCTCAACTTTCCTGTATTTCAGTGCCTAAAGATATAAAATATTTCCTGGTACCTGAAATGGGTCCCATGAATAAAGAATTTAAACTTAAATTTACAAAGTTGTTAAGAAAATTTTTCTATCATACTGATTTTCGCATTATATTTATTAACAAAATGTCTTTAGGTAGCTTTTTCTCAGCGAAGGATCGAACTCCTGATTCGTTGCGTAGCGGTGTTGTATATTTATTTACCTGCCCAAGGTGTCTCCTTGGTACTTACATTGGCAGCACCGTGCGCTCCCTCAGGACTAGATTTTATTCGCATATGGGAATAAGTTGCCGAACAGGTAAAATTTTAAATAAAAAAGAAGCCTCCAGTATTCGGGAACACAGTATAAAATGTAAAACTGATGTCACTTTAGATAATTTTAAAATTCTCGGTTGTAATTCTTGTCCTAACTCACTTAGAATTTTGGAATCTTTTTATATTAAAACATTGACCCCTTCTCTAAACGTGGATTCCTCAGCTGTCCCTCTAAATTTTTTATAAACCCCCCTCCCCCCCCTCCCCAATTTTTTATAATCCCCCCTCCCCTAACTTATAACTCCAACCGCCCAACCCATAGCTTGTTTCCTGTTTTGTTTTGTTTTAAATTACTCGTGCCTCGGAACCAGCATTGAAAGGTTCGTAGTGTTAATTATTCCATTGTATTAGTGTTAATTATTCCAGTGTACTAATTTCAAATTTACTATATGTAATTTAAAAATAGCTTTTAAAATTCTTGTAATTTTATATGTAAATTTTTATAACTTTGAATTTAACCCTCTTCTTTTAGTCTTTTTATAGAAATTATTTTGTCTTGTTCACATTTATTTATTGATTCTAATTTCATTTTGTTATTATCTAGCCTGATGATGAGCGTATTGCTCGAAACGTTGCGCATTAAAGAAGACTTTTCATGGCATTTACATTCCTCCTTGTCATTGGATTTCTCCTAAATATTAAATTGAAGCTTTGTAGAAGCAAACCGCATGACTATATATATATATATATATATATATATATATATATATATATATGGGAAGTGTAATTTCTAAACGTTCTTATTATGATTTTAGGCATTTTCACTAAACCTTGCTAACATTCCAATAAGCGTTGTGGGTATTCGTAGTTTCATAATAGCGTTACTCAATCACACGTATTCTGTTTCAGAATAATAATGAAAGAAAAGGAGCCTAAAAGTAGGGTTAGCTCTTTCTATCCATGTTATAGGTGTTTCACCTTCCATGTTATTTCTAAAGAGGTACTTACTCGTATTTGGATAATTAATAATTAATGAGACTTATCCAAATAAAACTTTGTGTATGACTTTCACGGTTCTATTTTAAATTAATTCATGATAGGTATAAGTATGTGTTGGCACATATTTTTATTTTAAAAGGGATACGGGTAAAAAAAATGTACACGCACAAAGACAACACACACAGATACATAGCACACACACACACACACACACACATATATATATATATATATATATATATATATAATGAAAGAAGGATCAACACAACGGCAAACATTTTCATTTATTTGTACATCAGACGTTTCGACACAATCTTTTGTCATCATCAGTGAGTTAAGTCTTAAAACCTTAAAACAAAATTGAAAAGTGAAAGTTACATCAATACAATATTAAGACCATTAAAATTAAAACCTTAAAGGAAAATGAAAATTGCATCAATACAAAATTAAAACATTTAAATTTCATCACTATAAAAACTAAAATTAAATTAAATTTCATCACTATAAAAACTAAAATTAAATTACCTCAATAGGTAAATACACAATGTTTACATCCACCTCCATACTTGGCAAAGTCTAAGAGACCACTAGGTGGTCAGAGGATTAGAAAGGGTATATCTGTGAAACACGGTTGGTTGTCAAAAGAGTCGTAATTTGTAGGATGAGCTATTATTATTAAGGGAGGGTTTGTTTCTATAGATGTACAAAGATTCTAAAATTCGGAGTTCTGTAAGGTTATTGGATCTAGTTAAAATTTCAAACTGAGTTTTGTGAAGGGGATGGTCGTTTTCATTACTGTGGTTTCTAATTGCGGATTGTGGAGGGCTACTGAGGGGACGGTTGGTACGGACTGACAAGCCCAAATGTTGAGAAAGGCGCACCTCCAGTTGGAGTTGAGTGCTGCCAATATACGCAGCCTTACAGCTGTCGCACGTGTATTTGTAAACAACATTGGGGCATACAGTTTTGGGGAATTCATCTTTGAACTTTAAAAAATTTGATAATTTAAGTGGGTTGACGAAGGCGAATCTAAAATTTATTTGGGGATAACTAGACTTGAGTAGTTTGGACAATTCACCTCGAATACGCAATGATAAATAACCATAAAAAGGTAATTTAATATATCTGGTTTCTTTTTGTACTGTAGTTACGGGGAGTTTAGTATCAAAAGTGTTATTTAAAAATTTCTTTAATTGGTTATCGAATAGATGAGAAGGGTAGTAATTGTTAATAAAGTATGTTTTATAAATATAAGATTAGTGCTATAGTAACATTATTAACAAGAAGTTACCGTATTTGTTCGGATTACTTTTCGTTAAACGAAGAATTTAAATTTTTAAAACAGTACTTTATTAACAATTACTACCCTTCTCATCTATTCGATAACCAATTAAAGAAATTTTTAAATAACACTTTTGATACTAAACTCCCCGTAACTACAGTACAAAAAGAAACCAGATATATTAAATTACCTTTTTATGGTTATTTATCATTGCGTATTCGAGGTGAATTGTCCAAACTACTCAAGTCTAGTTATCCCCAAATAAATTTTAGATTCGCCTTCGTCAACCCACTTAAATTATCAAATTTTTTAAAGTTCAAAGATGAATTCCCCAAAACTGTATGCCCCAATGTTGTTTACAAATACACGTGCGACAGCTGTAAGGCTGCGTATATTGGCAGCACTCAACTCCAACTGGAGGTGCGCCTTTCTCAACATTTGGGCTTGTCAGTCCGTACCAACCGTCCCCTCAGTAGCCCTCCACAATCCGCAATTAGAAACCACAGTAATGAAAACGACCATCCCCTTCACAAAACTCAGTTTGAAATTTTAACTAGATCCAATAACCTTACAGAACTCCGAATTTTAGAATCTTTGTACATCTATAGAAACAAACCCTCCCTTAATAATAATAGCTCATCCTACAAATTACGACTCTTTTGACAACCAACCGTGTTTCACAGATATACCCTTTCTAATCCTCTGACCACCTAGTGGTCTCTTAGACTTTGCCAAGTATGGAGGTGGATGTAAACATTGTGTATTTACCTATTGAGGTAATTTAATTTTAGTTTTTTATAGTGATGAAATTTAATTTAATTTTAGTTTTTATAGTGATGAAATTTAAATGTTTTAATTTTGTATTGATGCAATTTTCATTTTCCTTTAAGGTTTTAATTTTAATGGTCTTAATATTGTATTGATGTAACTTTCACTTTTCAATTTTGTTTTAAGGTTTTAAGACTTAACTCACTGATGATGACAAAAGATTTGTCGAAACGTCTGATGTACAAATAAATGAAAATGTTTGCCGTTGTGTTGATCCTTCTTTTCATCTGTAAGCTCCGGTTCCCTAAGGAGAAGTCAATAGCTTTGATATATATATATATATATATATATATATATATATATATGCCTTAAAAACCTTGGGTTTGCTTGAACTCGAATTACGACGAAGTTCGAGCTCACCGTCAACCAAAATTAAAACAAAAATATATCCATGGAAACTTTTCGGAAGTATTTGCTATCTATTTTTGTAGCTGCGTAATTATTTTCTGAGAAGTAGTTACACACAGAAAATCAAAAATTAAATTAAGAGTGTTGCGTTCTTCGGATAATATTAGTTTCCTTTATTCGCCTTTTAGTTTTTTGAGTCTAGTTATTTATTTTTTTAATTGTTGAAGGAGGTATAAAAGACACCGACAACTCTCTTTCGTTGTCAGAAAGAACCTGCCTTCCTTCGTGTCACTTTCCGCCTTTTACAGAAGCAAAGAACAGAAAATCCAAGATGAATTTTGTAAGTAACACTTCAACTTATTTTTTGAAATTCTTTTGTAAGAACCAAAATAGATGAAATATTAAACGAAGATTAAAAAAAAAAAAAAATTTACAATAATAGAAATAAAAAGAACGTTTTTATTAGTCAATAATTCAAATGATACAAAGCGTTAATATAGATTTTACTGAACTGTTAAATTGTCTTAGGAAAAAAAATTGTTTTTGCTTTTAGGTTTTATCACGTTTGCTTTTTTTTCAATTCATGATCCTTTTGCTTCCCTGAAAATGAAAACGACTTTTTGATACGTCTCAAACTATTTATTATAAATATTTAAAACTAACTTTAAACCCAATCCGTTATACGAAGTTTAAATTAGGTTATTTGGAACGGTTCGAACCGGTTCACAGACTGAAGCCTCACCAACATTCAATAGATATTTGTTCCGTTCACGATGCGGTGATGTGAAAGTTCTCTTACATTTATTTATTTATTTCTTTATTGATCAGGTCAGAGTCGCCACCCTTCTTCTCGCAGTTCTCGTTGCTGTGATCGGGTTTGCTAGTGGACACCCTGAACCTAAACCTATTCCATATCCTGTGGCAGATCCTGAAGCCTCTCCAGATCCACATCATTACCATCAACATTGTCACTATGTTTGCCATTAACATTAAGGAATAGTTTTTTCTGAGGTCTTGACTATATTTTTCCTACAATTCACTTACATGGGAATTATTTCAACCTTCGAGTATTGTTTACGTATTTCTCTAAATTTTGCAGTGATATCACTAAGTGATGTATCATTTATTAAGTAAAAAATAAAGAATTTTTTTGTAACAGTTGTTTTGGGCCTCCTCTGAATGAACCGAACCGTAAGCAACTTCTTATTCTTTAGTGAATGGTAAAAGAAGTCATGTATATAGGCCAAAGTAAACTGTGGCCGCTGAGAAGCTTTGAGAGAACATTTTGACCGATGAACCAAATCGTCGAGACGCCAAGAAACTTCTTAAATTCAAAAAGTTTTAACGAAAATAGTTGAACACCCACGAACTAAGATGAAGAAGCATTAAAATTATTTAACGTAACCTAACAGAACCTAACTAATTACTCCTAAATTTCTTTAATAAAAACAAATATAATGGAAATTTTGTAGATAATAAGAATAAAATCGTCATTGAGATCACTTGAACGATTTTTTTTGTCTCCATAATTTGGTTTCTCATTATCGGATGTTGGTAATGATGCGAATTGACTGTTAATTATAGAAAAGAAGAAGTTCGATAGTGTGAATGACTAATTGAAGTTATAAGAGTTTGTTTATTTCCGATTTGAATGTGAAGTGGTGTGAAAGATTATTTATAAAGTTAAGAAAAGAGAAATAGAAGAAAAGACAGAAGGTTGTGTGTTTTGCGATAGGCGGTTGTGGAACATATGGCCCGCGTGCCAGAGACCGGCCCGTCAAAGAGTTGTATCATGCCCAGCTGGCGGATACTGAAAATTCATTATATAGTGTCAAATTTTATTTCAATAAAATTCAATTTTAAAATTAAATTTTATCTAAACTTTGCACACTGGCCCTCGGTGTGGGTCATTAATTGAAATGTGGCCCTTCATGAAAAAAGGTTGGACACCCCTGGCCTAGATCTACTTTTAAGAGTAAAATTACATCAATTGCTACTTTACATTAAAATGTAAAAATTTTAAATTCTTTGGATTGGTTATATGTCATTATGACAATCGTTAATTTCAAGTACCATACTTTTTCCATACTTTTATTTTCGTTTTGAACGGTACTAAACTTCTCATTGTTTATCATCAGTACTTTCACGTTTTAAGAACAGTATTATTAATTGTAAAACATATTTAAAAGCAATTAAACTGTTTAAAACAAGTAAAATTTATTCCTTTTGTCGTTATTTGAAAGTAAATATAGAAGATTTCACGCATTTTATAGTGAGTAAATAAATAATTGAACAGTTTGCTTCGTGGATTTAATATATAAATTCGTATGTATCGTAGAGCAATATACAGGGTGTCTCAAAAGCCCCTGTACATATATATATATATATATATATATATATATATATATATATATATGTGTGTGTGTGTGTGTGTGTGTGTGTGTGTGTGTGTGCATAGGGGTTTTTGAGACACCCTGTATATTGCACTGCCAACATTAATCTCCTGAAAGATAGAAAAGACAAGTTTCTTTTTACTGATACGAAAAATGTTCAAATTTTCTCGTGTGATTGTATAGGGCGGCAATGTATACTAAATATCAATCCAGTAATAACATTTTTATAAGTTTCTTTTTAAATTGTTACGAATTTATAAGGATTTTGGAAATTTTTGGAAATATTTATTCTTATTTGTCCTTCCCACAAATGTTCTAATCTCATCTCTTCTAATACTCTCTCTCTCTCTCTCTCTCTCTCTCTCTCTCTCTCTCTCTCTCTCTCTCTATATATATATATATATATATATATATATATATATATATGAAATGAAATGAAATGAAAAGGTTTATTGGCAGACTATAGTCCATATGACAAATATTATTAATACAATGACAGTTCATATACTAAGGATAGAAATATAAACAACTGATTAGAAATAATACTGCACTGTCGAAGTTAAGTGGAGCTACAGACAGACGTTTTCGTACCAAGAAGTCCATAGCTTAGAGCAGGGGTCCCCAACCTTTTTGTGCCGAAGAGCACATTCAAGACTACCGGTAGTGCGGCGGGCACCATTTACTTTTTCAAGGCAAATTTATAGTTTGACTGAATAATGAACATAATACACAAAAAACCCATTTAATTCCTATGTAAAATAATGAACATAATACACAAAAAAAACCCATTTAATTCCTATGTAAAATAATGAACATAATACACAAAAAAAAACATTTAATTCCTATGTAAAATAATGAACATAATACACAAAAAAAATTTAATTCCTATGTAAAATAATGAACATAATACACAAAAAAAAACATTTAATTCCAACGTAAAATAATGAACATAATACACAAAAAAAAACATTTAATTCCTATGTAAAATAATGAACATAATACACAAAAAAAACAAGGATGGGCTAACTAAGAATCTTAGAAAAATGATCAAAACGATAATTTAATTTATTTATAAAGAAATAATTATTTTCAAATAAATGAGCATCTGTTTCAGTAATTAACTACTAAAATTTAATAAAATATTAAGTATGTTACATATTTTAAATATTTAGTAACTAAATATTTAAAATATGTAACATACTTAACATTTTATTAAAAATTTAAATAAAAACTTATCAATCGTAGTCAGTCAGTGGCGGGCACACGCAAAAGGGTCGGTGGGCACCATGGTGCTCGCGGGCACAGGGTTGGGGACCCCTGGCTTAGAGGATAAATGGCAGGACTCATGGATAGCTTGGATGATCGGGTTGGTTGATTTATTAATTCTTTGCACTAGATTGTGTTGAGCACGTCTTGTTACCTCCGGGAAGCTCGGGACATTGCGGGTAGCAAACATTTGCGAAGCTGAGCATCTCGGGGGTAATTTATGTAAGAGTCTAAAAGACCCGTTGTACAGCAAATTCAGGGTGCCAGAACCTTTTTTATAATTCACTCAGAGTTGCTGTCCGTATATATTACTGCAGAAAGTACGAAAGAGTGTGTCTTTAGCTTCACTTGTACAGAATCGAAAGTTCCTTATGGTCATATTCGCTTTAGCACACAGACTTCGAGATTATTTTCTTATATCCGAGTCATCACTCAAGGAGCTGGTAATAGTTTGACCCAAATACTTAAACTCTTGTACTTCCTCAATTACTTCACCATTCATTTTAAACCTCATATCAGCTGGCTGATTACAGCTTTTAGGATGAAATTGCATAACCTTAGTTTTTGTAACATTAAAAAGAATATCATGTTTCTGCGAATACACTTCGCAGACGTTTAGCAGCCGATCCAGACCTTTAACAGAGGGATTTATTAGCACCATATCATCGGCATAAACTAAGTTATTTATCCTTGTGTTATCTATACAACATCCCGCTGTTGCCTCATTAAGTGAAGCAATTAATCCGTCAATATACACATTAAATAGCATAGGGGAGAGCAAGGAGCCTTGTCTCACCCCGCAAGAGGAGCCAAAACACTCGGATAGTACATTGCTCCACCTAACAGTGAAAGATTGGTGGGAATACAAAATTTTAATAAATTTAATATGTACATGGGAACCTTCCTGTCTTCTAGTTTTGCAAATAAAATATTGTGGTCCACCCTATCATATGCCTTATTTACATGAAGGAAACAGCTATAAATAGTTGAATTACTGTCAATGTATTTAGATATTGTTTCTTTAAGTACATAGATACACAGGTCAGTTGAGTGGGACCTTTTAAAGCCAAGCTGATTAGGAGATGTCCATAGGAAATCATTTAAACGGCGTAACAAGAGTTTTTTTAGTAGTTTCGAGAAGCAGAAAGCGACAGCAATAGGCCTGTAATTATTGCTGGAAAGAATGTCTCCGTACTAATTTTTGACCAGGGGCAAGATATATACCCTCATGAACTCTGCAGGGATATGGCTATGAGCAAACATGGCTGATAGGAACAATGATATATGCAGACATACTACGTCATTTGCATATTTTAAGTGCTCATTCGATAAGTCATCTACCCCTGACGCAGAACCAGTCTTTAACTCTTTAATTAACCTCTTTACTTCAGAAAATGATATCAAAGTATTTTGCCTTGTCCCTCCCACAATCATTTCGCTGCAATCTATCTTAAGATTATCCCTACTCACACTGTTAAGGATGTTAGAGTAGTGGGTTTTCCACAGCTTTGCAATTTCATCCTCCCCAGACACCCCATCGATTGTCGGAGGGAGGACATTTTTGACACCCGTTTGATTCTTAACAAATTTCCAAAATTTTTTATTATCGTTATTTATGCGAGCTTCACAGGCTTTTGATGCTCGAATAGACTCTTCTTCCTGTTTACATCGCTTATGGCCGTTTTATACTGACCCCGACTTCTACAGATATTCATGTATACTGGTCCTAATCTGGGTTTACCATGAAAGCACCACAAATCATAGGCGTCTTTCGATTCCCTCTTCAGGGGGACAATAAAATCATTTCATTCAGGAATAATCTTAGTATGATAGTTGTAAGATTTAATCAGGGGGCTTCCTGCTTCTCTTAACAGGGATATTATCTTACTATAATACCTATCTATGAGTTTACAGTGAGAATCATTTGAGCAAGGATTATTACAGGCAACGTGCAAAATTTCTAAATTATTAATTATTAAATTATTAAATTATTAAATTAAATTGTTAAATTATATATATATATAATATATATATATATATATAGAGAGAGAGAGAGAGAGAGAGAACTGCAAATAATAAAGTGTGGGAAGTGTAATTTCTAAATGTTCTATTACACTGCCCAACAAAAAAAATATTTTTGCTGGTGATTTAATTCTAAGACCTGTTTCTGGATAATATTGATGTGCTGATTTAAAAAATCACCTTAGATTTTGTCCATCACATCAGGTTTTCGTGCACTGTGGAATGCAATATCCCTATTTTGGGTGATCCATGAAGGGCACTTATCAAAATTGATGATTTTTGAGACCTGTTAACAGCTGTTTTGCTGTTAAAATTTTATCTGTGGAATACCCAAATCTGTGCATTAAATCTAAAGGTCATGTACAACATATTAAAATCTTGGGTATCTGTGATTTCCCCAAGTGTGAGCGTGACGTCATGATCATGGATTCATTTTTTGCTTATTTAAACACTTTTAATCACTTTATGTGTCAATATTACTATTGTATATTAAAGTTCACTCCCTGCACAATTGTTTACTTTTCCATGCTGATTCTGAGTATGTAAAAACTTATTTTTTGAAAAGAAAAAAAATTGGGCATAACCCTGCCAAAACGCGATATCTCCGTATTTGATTGCTCGAAAACCTGACGTGATAGGCAAAAACTAAGGTGATTTTTGAAATCAGCACACCAAAGTTACCAAAAACAGGTGTTAGAATTAAATCAGCAAAATTGGTGTTGGGCAGTGTTATGATTTTAGGCATTTTCACTAAACCTTGCTAACATTCCAATAAGCGTTGTGAGTATTCGTAGTTTCATAATAGCGTTACTCAATCACACGTATTCTGTTTGAGAATAATAATAAAGTAAAAAGAGCCTAAAAGTAGGGTTAGCTCTTTCTATCCATGTTATAGGTGTTTCACCTTCCATGTTGTTTCTAAAGAGGTACTTACTCGTATTTGGATAATAATTAATGAGACTTATCCAAATAAAACTTTGTGTATGACTTTCACGGTTCTATTTTAAATTAATTTATGATAGGTATAAATATGTGTTGGTACACATTTTTATTTTAAAAGGGACACGGGTAAGAAAAATGTACACGCACAAAGACAACACACACAGGTACATAACACACACACACACACACACACACATATATAATATATATATATATATATATATATATATATATGCCTTAAAAACCTTGGGTTTGCTTGAACTCGAATTACGACGAAGTTCGAGCTCACGGTCAACAACAAATTAAAACAAAAATATATCCATGGAAACTTTTCGGAAGTATTTGCCATCTATTTTGTATAAATAATTCCTAACTATAAATCTATTTCTTTGAAGCTGCTTAATTATTATCCGATAAATCGTAGTTACCCACATAAAATCTAAAATTAAATTAAGAGTGTTGCGTTCTTCGGATAATATTAGTGTCCTTTATTCGCCCTTTTAGTTTTTTGAGTCTAGTTATTTATTTTTTTTATTATTGAAGGAGGTATAAAAGACACCGACAACTCTCTTTCGTTGTCAGAAAGAACCTTCCTTCCTTCGTGTCACTTTCCGCCTTTTACAGAAGCAAAGAACAGAAAATCCAAGATGAATTTTGTAAGTAACACTTCAACTTATTTTTTGAAATTCTTTTCTAAGAACCAAAATAGATGGAATATTAAACGAAGTTTAAAAAAAAAAAAAATTACAATAATAAAAATAAAAAGAACGTTTTTATTAGTCAATAATTCAAATGATACAAAGCGTTAATATAGATTTTACTGAACTGTTAAATTGTCTTAGGAAAAAAAATTGTTTTTGCTTTTAGGTTTTATCACGTTTGCTTTTTTTTCAATTCATGATCCTTTTGCTTCCCTGAAAATGAAAACGACTTTTTGATACGTCTCAAACTATTTATTATAAATATTTAAAACTAACTTTAAACCCAATCCGTTATACGAAGTTTAAATTAGGTTATTTGGAACGGTTCGAACCGGTTCACAGACTGAAGCCTCACCAACATTCAATAGATATTTGTTCCGTTCACGATGCGGTGATGTGAAAGTTCTCTTACATTTATTTATTTATTTCTTTATTGATCAGGTCAGAGTCGCCACCCTTCTTCTCGCAGTTCTCGTTGCTGTGATCGGGTTTGCTAGTGGACACCCTGAACCTAAACCTATTCCATATCCTGTGGCAGATCCTGAAGCCTCTCCAGATCCACATCATTACCATCAACATTGTCACTATGTTTGCCATTAACATTAAGGAATAGTTTTTTCTGAGGTCTTGACTATATTTTTCCTACAATTCACTTACATGGGAATTATTTCAACCTTCGAGTATTGTTTACGTATTTCTCTAAATTTTGCAGTGATATCACTAAGTGATGTATCATTTATTAAGTAAAAAATAAAGAATTTTTTTGTAACAGTTGTTTTGGGCCTCCTCTGAATGAACCGAACCGTAAGCAACTTCTTATTCTTTAGTGAATGGTAAAAGAAGTCATGTATATAGGCCAAAGTAAACTGTGGCCGCTGAGAAGCTTTGAGAGAACATTTTGACCGATGAACCAAATCGTCGAGACGCCAAGAAACTTCTTAAATTCAAAAAGTTTTAACGAAAATAGTTGAACACCCACGAACGAAGATGAAGAAGCATTAAAATTATTTAACGTAACCTAACAGAACCTAACTAATTACTCCTAAATTTCTTTAATAAAAACAAATATAATGGAAATTTTGTAGATAATAAGAATAAAATCGTCATTGAGATCACTTGAACGATTTTTTTTGTCTCCATAATTTGGTTTCTCATTATCGGATGTTGGTAATGATGCGAATTGACTGTTAATTATAGAAAAGAAGAAGTTCGATAGTGTGAATGACTAATTGAAGTTATAAGAGTTTGTTTATTTCCGATTTGAATGTGAAGTGGTGAAAGATTATTTATAAAGTTAAGAAAAGAGAAATAGAAGAAAAGACAGAAGGTTGTGTGTTTTGCGATAGGCGGTTGTGGAACATATGGCCCGCGTGCCAGAGACCGGCCCGTCAAAGAGTTGTATCATGCCCAGCTGGCGGATACTGAAAATTCATTATATAGTGTCAAATTTTATTTCAATAAAATTCAATTTTAAAATTAAATTTTATCTAAACTTTGCACACTGGCCCTCGGTGTGGGTCATTAATTGAAATGTGGCCCTTCATGAAAAAAGGTTGGACACCCCTGGCCTAGATCTACTTTTAAGAGTAAAATTACATCAATTGCTACTTTACATTAAAATGTAAAAACTTTAAATTCTTTGGATTGGTTATATGTCATTATGACAACCGTTAATTTCAAGTACCATACTTTTTCCATACTTTTATTTTCGTTTTGAACGGTACTAAACTTCTCATTGTTTATCATCAGTACTTTCACGTTTTAAGAACAGTATTATTAATTGTAAAACATATTTAAAAGCAATTAAACTGTTTAAAACAAGTAAAATTTATTCCTTTTGTCGTTATTTGAAAGTAAATATAGAAGATTTCACGCATTTTATAGTGAGTAAATAAATAATTGAACAGTTTGCTTCGTGGATTTAATATATAAATTCGTATGTATCGTAGAGCAATATACAGGGTGTCTCAAAAGCCCCTGTACATATATATATATATATATATATATATATATATATATATATATATATGTGTGTGTGTGTGTGTGTGTGTGTGTGTGTGTGTGTGTGCATAGGGGTTTTTGAGACACCCTGTATATTGCACTGCCAACATTAATCTCCTGAAAGATAGAAAAGACAAGTTTCTTTTTACTGATACGAAAAATGTTCAAATTTTCTCGTGTGATTGTATAGGGCGGCAATGTATACTAAATATCAATCCAGTAATAACATTTTTATAAGTTTCTTTTAAATTGTTACGAATTTATAAGGATTTTGGAAATTTTTGGAAATATTTATTCTTATTTGTCCTTCCCACAAATGTTCTAATCTCATCTCTTCTAATACTCTCTCTCTCTCTCTCTCTCTCTCTCTCTCTCTCTCTCTCTCTCTCTCTCTCTCTATATATATATATATATATATATATATATATATATATGAAATGAAATGAAATGAAAAGGTTTATTGGCAGACTATAGTCCATATGACAAATATTATTAATACAATGACAGTTCATATACTAAGGATAGAAATATAAACAACTGATTAGAAATAATACTGCACTGTCGAAGTTAAGTGGAGCTACAGACAGACGTTTTCGTACCAAGAAGTCCATAGCTTAGAGCAGGGGTCCCCAACCTTTTTGTGCCGAAGAGCACATTCAAGACTACCGGTAGTTCGGCGGGCACCATTTACTTTTTCAAGGCAAATTTATAGTTTGACTGAATAATGAACATAATACACAAAAAACCCATTTAATTCCTATGTAAAATAATGAACATAATACACAAAAAAAAACAATTTAATTCCTATGTAAAATAATGAACATAATACACAAAAAAAACATTTAATTCCTATGTAAAATAATGAACATAATACACAAAAAAAACATTTAATTCCTATGTAAAATAATGAACATAATACACAAAAAAAAACATTTAATTCCAACTTAAAATAATGAACATAATACACAAAAAAAAACATTTAATTCCTATGTAAAATAATGAACATAATACACAAAAAAAACAAGGATGGGCTAACTAAGAATCTTAGAAAAATGATCAAAACGATAATTTAATTTATTTATAAAGAAATAATTATTTTCAAATAAATGAGCATCTGTTTCAGTAATTAACTACTAAAATTTAATAAATATTAAGTATGTTACATATTTTAAATATTTAGTAACTAAATATTTAAAATATGTAACATACTTAACATTTTATTAAAAATTTAAATAAAAACTTATCAATCGTAGTCAGTCAGTGGCGGGCACACGCAAAAGGGTCGGTGGGCACCATGGTGCTCGCGGGCACAGGGTTGGGGACCCCTGGCTTAGAGGATAAATGGCAGGACTCATGGATAGCTTGGATGATCGGGTTGGTTGATTTATTAATTCTTTGCACTAGATTGTGTTGAGCACGTCTTGTTACCTCCGGGAAGCTCGGGACATTGCGGGTAGCAAACATTTGCGAAGCTGAGCATCTCGGGGGTAATTTATGTAAGAGTCTAAAAGACCCGTTGTACAGCAAATTCAGGGTGCCAGAACCTTTTTTATAATTCACTCAGAGTTGCTGTCAGTATATATTACTGCAGAAAGTACGAAAGAGTGTGTCTTTAGCTTCACTTGTACAGAATCGAAAGTTCCTTATGGTCATATTCGCTTTAGCACACAGACTTCGAGATTATTTTCTTATATCCGAGTCATCACTCAAGGAGCTGGTAATAGTTTGACCAAATACTTAAACTCTTGTACTTCCTCAATTACTTCACCATTCATTTTAAACCTCATATCAGCTGGCTGATTACAGCTTTTAGGATGAAATTGCATAACCTTAGTTTTTGTAACATTAAAAAGAATATCATGTTTCTGCGAATACACTTCGCAGACGTTTAGCAGCCGATCCAGACCTTTAACAGAGGGATTTATTAGCACCATATCATCGCATAAACTAAGTTATTTATCCTTGTGTTATCTATACAACATCCCGCTGTTGCCTCATTAAGTGAAGCAATTAATCCGTCAATATACACATTAAATAGCATAGGGAGAGCAAGGAGCCTTGTCTCACCCCGCAAGAGGAGCCAAAACACTCGGATAGTACATTGCTCCACCTAACAGTGAAAGATTGGTGGGAATACAAAATTTTAATAAATTTAATATGTACATGGGAACCTTCCTGTCTTCTAGTTTTGCAAATAAAATATTGTGGTCCACCCTATCATATGCCTTATTTACATGAAGGAAACAGCTATAAATAGTTGAATTACTGTCAATGTATTTAGATATTGTTTCTTTAAGTACATAGATACACAGGTCAGTTGAGTGGGACCTTTTAAAGCCAAGCTGATTAGGAGATGTCCATAGGAAATCATTTAAACGGCGTAACAAGAGTTTTTTAGTAGTTTCGAGAAGCAGAAAGCGACAGCAATAGGCCTGTAATTATTGCTGGAAAGAATGTCTCCGTACTAATTTTTGACCAGGGGCAAGATATATACCCTCATGAACTCTGCAGGGATATGGCTATGAGCAAACATGGCTGATAGGAACAATGATATATGCAGACATACTACGTCATTTGCATATTTTAAGTGCTCATTCGATAAGTCATCTACCCCTGACGCAGAACCAGTCTTTAACTCTTTAATTAACCTCTTTACTTCAGAAAATGATATCAAAGTATTTTGCCTTGTCCCTCCCACAATCATTTCGCTGCAATCTATCTTAAGATTATCCTACTCACACTGTTAAGGATGTTAGAGTAGTGGGTTTTCCACAGCTTTGCAATTTCATCCTCCCAGACACCCCATCGATTGTCGGAGGGAGGACATTTTTGACACCCGTTTGATTCTTAACAAATTTCCAAAATTTTTTATTATCGTTATTTATGCGAGCTTCACAGGCTTTTGATGCTCGAATAGACTCTTCTTCCTGTTTACATCGCTTATGGCCGTTTTATACTGACCCCGACTTCTACAGATATTCATGTATACTGGTCCTAATCTGGGTTTACCATGAAAGCACCACAAATCATAGGCGTCTTTCGATTCCCTCTTCAGGGGGACAATAAAATCATTTCATTCAGGAATAATCTTAGTATGATAGTTGTAAGATTTAATCAGGGGGCTTCCTGCTTCTCTTAACAGGGATATTATCTTACTATAATACCTATCTATGAGTTTACAGTGAGAATCATTTGAGCAAGGATTATTACAGGCAACGTGCAAAATTTCTAAATTATTAATTATTAAATTATTAAATTATTAAATTAAATTGTTAAATTATATATATATATATATATATATATATATATATAGAGAGAGAGAGAGAGAGAGAGAACTGCAAATAATAAAGTGTGGGAAGTGTAATTTCTAAATGTTCTATTACACTGCCCAACAAAAAAAATATTTTTTGCTGGTGATTTAATTCTAAGACCTGTTTCTGGATAATATTGATGTGCTGATTTAAAAAATCACCTTAGATTTTGTCCATCACATCAGGTTTTCGTGCACTGTGGAATGCAATATCCCTATTTTGGGTGATCCATGAAGGGCACTTATCAAAATTGATGATTTTTGAGACCTGTTAACAGCTGTTTTGCTGTTAAAATTTTATCTGTGGAATACCCAAATCTGTGCATTAAATCTAAAGGTCATGTACAACATATTAAAATCTTGGGTATCTGTGATTTCCCCAAGTGTGAGCGTGACGTCATGATCATGGATTCATTTTTTGCTTATTTAAACACTTTTAATCACTTTATGTGTCAATATTACTATTGTATATTAAAGTTCACTCCCTGCACAATTGTTTACTTTTCCATGCTGATTCTGAGTATGTAAAAACTTATTTTTTGAAAAGAAAAAAAATTGGGCATAACCCTGCCAAAACGCGATATCTCCGTATTTGATTGCTCGAAAACCTGACGTGATAGGCAAAAACTAAGGTGATTTTTGAAATCAGCACACCAAAGTTACCAAAAACAGGTGTTAGAATTAAATCAGCAAAATTGGTGTTGGGCAGTGTTATGATTTTAGGCATTTTCACTAAACCTTGCTAACATTCCAATAAGCGTTGTGAGTATTCGTAGTTTCATAATAGCGTTACTCAATCACACGTATTCTGTTTGAGAATAATAATAAAGTAAAAAGAGCCTAAAAGTAGGGTTAGCTCTTTCTATCCATGTTATAGGTGTTTCACCTTCCATGTTGTTTCTAAAGAGGTACTTACTCGTATTTGGATAATAATTAATGAGACTTATCCAAATAAAACTTTGTGTATGACTTTCACGGTTCTATTTTAAATTAATTTATGATAGGTATAAATATGTGTTGGTACACATTTTTATTTTAAAAGGGACACGGGTAAGAAAAATGTACACGCACAAAGACAACACACACAGGTACATAACACACACACACACACACACATATATATATATATATATATATATATATATATATATATGCCTTAAAAACCTTGGGTTTGCTTGAACTCGAATTACGACGAAGTTCGAGCTCACGGTCAACAACAAATTAAAACAAAAATATATCCATGGAAACTTTTCGGAAGTATTTGCCATCTATTTTGTATAAATAATTCCTAACTATAAATCTATTTCTTTGAAGCTGCTTAATTATTATCCGATAAATCGTAGTTACCCACATAAAATCTAAAATTAAATTAAGAGTGTTGCGTTCTTCGGATAATATTAGTGTCCTTTATTCGCCCTTTTAGTTTTTTGAGTCTAGTTATTTATTTTTTTTATTATTGAAGGAGGTATAAAAGACACCGACAACTCTCTTTCGTTGTCAGAAAGAACCTTCCTTCCTTCGTGTCACTTTCCGCCTTTTACAGAAGCAAAGAACAGAAAATCCAAGATGAATTTTGTAAGTAACACTTCAACTTATTTTTTGAAATTCTTTTCTAAGAACCAAAATAGATGGAATATTAAACGAAGTTTAAAAAAAAAAAAATTACAATAATAAAAATAAAAAGAACGTTTTTATTAGTCAATAATTCAAATGATACAAAGCGTTAATATAGATTTTACTGAACTGTTAAATTGTCTTAGGAAAAAAAATTGTTTTTACTTTTAGGTTTTATCACGTTTGCTTTTTTTTCAATTCATGATCCTTTTGCTTCCCTGAAAATGAAAACGACTTTTTGATACGTCTCAAACTATTTATTATAAATATTTAAAACTAACTTTAAACCCAATCCGTTATACGAAGTTTAAATTAGGTTATTTGGAACGGTTCGAACCGGTTCACAGACTGAAGCCTCACCAACATTCAATAGATATTTGTTCCGTTCACGATGCGGTGATGTGAAAGTTCTCTTACATTTATTTATTTATTTCTTTATTGATCAGGTCAGAGTCGCCACCCTTCTTCTCGCAGTTCTCGTTGCTGTGATCGGGTTTGCTAGTGGACACCCTGAACCTAAACCTATTCCATATCCTGTGGCAGATCCTGAAGCCTCTCCAGATCCACATCATTACCATCAACATTGTCACTATGTTTGCCATTAACATTAAGGAATAGGTTTTTCTGAGGTCTTGACTATATTTTTCCTACAATTCACTTACATGGGAATTATTTCAACCTTCGAGTATTGTTTACGTATTTCTCTAAATTTTGCAGTGATATCACTAAGTGATGTATCATTTATTAAGTAAAAAATAAAGAATTTTTTTGTAACAGTTGTTTTGGGCCTCCTCTGAATGAACCGAACCGTAAGCAACTTCTTATTCTTTAGTGAATGGTAAAAGAAGTCATGTATATAGGCCAAAGTAAACTGTGGCCGCTGAGAAGCTTTGAGAGAACATTTTGACCGATGAACCAAATCGTCGAGACGCCAAGAAACTTCTTAAATTCAAAAAGTTTTAACGAAAATAGTTGAACACCCACGAACGAAGATGAAGAAGCATTAAAATTATTTAACGTAACCTAACAGAACCTAACTAATTACTCCTAAATTTCTTTAATAAAAACAAATATAATGGAAATTTTGTAGATAATAAGAATAAAATCGTCATTGAGATCACTTGAACGATTTTTTTTGTCTCCATAATTTGGTTTCTCATTATCGGATGTTGGTAATGATGCGAATTGACTGTTAATTATAGAAAAGAAGAAGTTCGATAGTGTGAATGACTAATTGAAGTTATAAGAGTTTGTTTATTTCCGATTTGAATGTGAACTCGTGTGAAAGATTATTTATAAAGTTAAGAAAAGAGAAACAGAAGAAAAGACAGAAGTTTGTGTGTTTTGCGATAGCCGTTAGTAGGTTAATAGGCATATAAACAGGAACGGAGCAAGAGTGTCACGGGCCCCGGGTCAAAACTTATTTACGGGCCCACTAACAAATTTTTTATTATACATTTATATTGCTTTTCTTTGCATTATTTATTAGCATATATTTAAGGATTATGATGCTACTTGTACGCATGGAGGCATAGAAGGCAAAATATTATGCAAAATATTGAGCTTTAAAAAGGATACCGTGAAATAAAAGTTTACTTACGACAACATCAGAACTTGACTTTTCTTGCCTTTCTTTCAGCAAATTCATTAATTAAATCCTCCAAGTTAATATTTCTAGCTTTCTTGTTTTCAATTGATATAATTGAGAGTCCACTTAATCTTTTTTCATTCATAGAATTTCGAAGATAGTTCTTTATTAGTTTAAGTTTTAAAAACGATCTCTCTGCACTTGAAACTGTCACAGAAATTGTGAGGAACAATGTTATGGCAGTCACAACTTCGGGAAAACTTGAGCACAAAGTACTGTTGTCTTTAATTAAAAATGAATATAGCTCATGGATTGTCGTCATTTTTTCAATGTCTGTTTTTAAGCACATTCGAAAAGAGAGTAATTGACTTGGAAATCCAGAGGAAATATCATTTTTATATTTATTTATTAGCTTTGTTGCTCTCTCAAATAAATTCTCATCACATGTTGAAACGACCCGGGCCCCCCCCAAGGCCCGGCCCAGGAGCACTGCCACGCCTGCCCCTAGCTAGCTCCGCCTCTGCATATAAATGTTGGTAGAGGAAAATGCGAAAGTGGTCTATAATTTTGAATATTGTAGGGATGCGCCGATTAATCGGTATCGGTATCAGTAAGCTAAGTATGGACCGATACCGTCACTTTGAAATATTCTTTTTAGGGGCAAAGGTTATTCAAAACAATTTAATAAATTAAGTAATTTAATCCTATCTCTATTGTTGAAAAAAAATTAGCCCTAAAACTATTTCCTTTTAAATTCCATACCAATTCTTTTACAAGTTTGGCTAAGTAAGTTGGTAGTTAAAATATTAACGAGACATCCGTGCATATTTCTCAGTGTGATGTGACCAAAGGGTAGGAATTTTAGAAGGTTTGAAGGTAAAAAAAAAACTTTGTTCATGTGACACACATTCACACACTCTTAAAGAAACTTTTAGTTTAATGGCTGATTTTAGCGAGGTACGTAAATAACTTCCTTTTAAAATGATTTATGACAATCGTATTGAGGTTTGCAATACCTATTTAAAAAAAAAATTATTCTTCAGGTTAGAAAATGTAAAAAAAACAAACAGAAACGAAAAAAAAATCATGCGAAAAAAAGTGTTTTGGCTGAGCTCCATAAACCCACACCTACGGTATATTGCTTTTAAATTTAAACAATTAAAAATCATGTATGGAATATTTTGAATTAATAAATTTATTAGATATCGGTATCGGTGTCGAGAGGAAAGTATCGGTGCGTCTCTCCTTTGTACGTATATGTATGCTAGTACATGCATATTATTTTCCTTTACACCTATTGTACGCATTATACATATAAGCAAAGAACAACAAAAACCGGATTAAACCGAACTGAGTTATTATTATTATTACCCGAGTCTGTCCGACCCCTTAAAACAGCGAAAGAGAGGGATGGGCTAGAACAAGCGAAGCGAAGGAAGACGCCTTGCACGATGCAGGATACTTATTGCCACAATGCCACCTTCAGGCAATTTGTTAGGGTAATTTCGTAGAATTTTCTTTCTTCGAAGTCTTGAAAATATCAACACTCGTATGTTCTGCAAACTCGTTTTAGTTCGTATTCATATGTTCGTGTAAACAATTTTGGAACTGGAACGTAGAGTAGATGGCCTCCATCTGGCCAAGTCTGGCGGTGGGGCTACCGGCTTGACCTTCGTTTGAAGAGAGACCGACGTACGGAACTTCTATCAGGTACCAGGTATATCACAGTAAACCTTGGTTTGCTTCCACCCAAACTGTTCATTCTGGCGAAGGTCAAGCTTGTTGATCCACCTTAGACCTACAGCTTAACGTGGAATCAGAACTACAATCCACCAAGGGTGGTCAGGAATTACAAGGTTCTCGCCCGGACTCGATATCACGACCTCCTGATCAACAGCCCAGAGTCTTAACCACTATGCCAACCAGGGTACACATTTATCTACTAAACTATATTTTTATGAAAGGATGAACAGCTGTGTAAGCTGCGCGACGCCTCGACGGGAATCGAACACGAGGCTAGTGGATTCGTAGTTAGCGATGCTAAGCGCCGCACCTGCGAGGTGCATATGTATATAATAATATATATTATATATATATATATATATATATATATATAGAGGGTCATTCCCACGGTGACGTTCCCAACATTTGGAGCAATTGCCTAGTAAACATTCAACTAAAAAAGTATAAGTATGGAAGGTAGGATAAAACTGGTATGAGGCAGTGAAGTAGGCTCTCAGGTACATTTTGGCGCCATTTATTCTAGAATATATTCTTTCAATTTTATATGTAGGTCTCCGAATTCGCGTGACGATCACACACACACACACACACACACACACACACACACACACACACACACATATATATATATATATATATATATATATATATATATATATATATATATATATATATATACAGTATATATACACACGGTACAGTGTAGCTAAATTATTTCTGTATGCATTTTAATTACCAAATAAGTGTAAATAGTTGAAACTATTGAGTATGCTGAGCTAACTCCATATCGTCCATAAGACATCGATCGACATGTATATAAAGGGTTAGATTCAGTTAGATTAGGTTAGGTTAGGTTACGCTAGGTTAAATCAAGTTATTATAAAACACTGGTTCCCAACCTGGTGGGAATTTCCCTTTGGGGGCGGAGGAGAGGAAGTTTGGCCATCTCCAGCTCTAGGGGAGGAATACAAACATTGAAAACCATCTGTATATTTCAACTTTAGTTTCTCTCATTTACATCTTTCATGAAATGAAACCTTAAGATTTAGTATTATGATCACTATTAAAATAGAAAGTAAACTTATTGTTCGTTTTATTTTAATAAAACATTATCTTTACTGCGCTTGAAAATTTTAGAACAATGTTTTCAAGGTCAGTACCCGTACAATATTTATACTGATCTTTCAAAACAGTATTTACTAAATTGTAATTACTTTGCTGTTGCGTGTTGACTGATTAAAGAATTATTATTCATCGCCTAATAGATTAGGAACATTGCCAGTTGCTCTAAAGTCAGTCAAAGGGAACGTGTCGTTGTAATTCATATAATGCTTGAAATTGTACGAATCATAAAAAAAACAAGAAAATTATGTACGAAAATTTGGAGGATCTTATTCAGTTAAATTTGGGGAAACGAAATAATTGTTTTCATAGATACCAATATTATAGCTTTATTTCTAGAAATTAAATTTTCCATTATTATTTACTTAATATCGAAACAACACAAGCTATAAAGGTGGCAACAATAATAGAATGAATTATAAAATACTTAATTGATTGCGTGTAAAGATTCTACAGGGTGTCCCAAAAGCGTCCGTACATAGGGAAAATTAGCACTTTTTAGCAAAATGTAACTTCATCTACAAAACATTCTCTACATGATTGCCATTTCTTTGTAAACACACACGGATGCGTCTCTCCCACTCATGGTGAACTCGTGTTAACACATTTGGTGTTATGGACGTAATTGCACTTCGAATGTGTTCCTTTAGGCGATCCATGTTCTGTATCTTTTCCTGGTACATTACGTCCATAACACCAAATGTGTTAACACGAGTTCACCATGAGTGGGAGAGAAGCATCCGTGTGTGTTTACAAAGAAATGGCAATCATGTAGAGAATGTTTTGTAAATAAAGTTACATTTTGCTCAAAAGTGCTAATTTTCCCTATGTACGGACTTTTGGAACACCCTGTATATACTGGAAACCTTCAGAGACATTACTTTAAATGTCTCTTCTACCGAACTTTAAGTGAACGTCAAAAGAAAGTTTAGCTTTTCTCCGTAAAACCTAATTTATGCATGTTTATAAATGTTTATAAACTTTATTTTTAAACGGCGTTTACAAATGCTTTATGTACTTATCCCAAAACTTAAGAATTTATAAGCGAGTTTTCTTACCTATAATTTATAGTCCTTTGCCCCTAGACGTCTGAACATTTATCATTAATTTTGTGGCCCTTTGACTAAAATTTATGACTTTATCATAGAGAAGTAACGAGTAATTACTAATGAAAAATCCATTTTTCAAATTTTATCTCTGCAATTATCTTTTCTTTCAAGTTAATGATATTTTTCAAAATTTTATTCTCCCTGTTTGTCTACATCTTTAAAGAGCCGATGAAACAAGACAAATGCCGATGAAACAAAACAAATGATGGAGAACACCTTGGAATACAGTTTTCGAAGAGATGGAAGAAAGGATATAGTAATTCTTCCTCGAACAAACTCGTTCCAAAAGGACGACTATGCACTGAAACATTAATTTATATTTAGATGCTTCTTAGCAAATGAATGTAACCCTATTCTTATATTTAAAATTCAATTTAATATCAGCAAAATCTTCCTTCAGTGAATGACTTACAGTGAGTTAATTTATTCCTGAATGAAAGCCTTCAGCGTAGTTTCTTAACTAAAATGTAAAAATATTCTAGAATTTTCGGGGTGACTAAACTGATATGGAAATTCCTTTTGGGTCTTTCTTTTCCGTTTGGGGGCTAGCAGCGAATTTTAATGAAAATCGGTATACTAATGTAGTTTTGGTCACCGATTCCAAAAATAACTTTCCTTTTTTTGGAGAAATGAAAAACAAACATGTTAGAGCACTTTAAATAATTAATATGTGTTTTAACTAGCTTAAACTAGTTGTGTTAAATTGTGTTAAATTTAGCCAGAGTCACAAACTGCTACTGTTTATGAAAAAGTGCTCTAAGTGTAGGAAAGTGTGTTCCTTTGATAAAAATACCCAGTTCTTTCGCTGCCAAAAGCGTCGGTCAAACGGTAAAAAGTGCAACTTTAAATTATCTCTAACGAAGAATGCGTTTTTTGAAGGATCCAGGCAGATCTGTAAAAGTAGCAGAAAATATAAAAAATTAATGCCCAGTTAGGTCAATTGAATGCCTGGTTAGGTCAACTGTACGCCCTTGACGAATGGTTAGGTTAAGTCATGATATTTTCGTTAAAAACACATTAATTATTTAAAGTGCTCTAACATGTTTGTTTTTCATTTCTCCAAAAAAAAGAAAGCTATTTTTGAAATCAGTGACCAAAACTACATTAGTATACCGATTTTCATTAAAATTCGCTGCTAGCCCCCAAACGGAAAAAATCCTTACTTTTATTCATGAATAAACATTTTTTAGAAAGAAATTTAAAGAAATATTAATTAGTTCCCATTATTTAAATTAGTAAGTAATATAAGGTATTATTAATTACTCCTTTCCATCGTGTATCATGAACTTCACACCTGCTTGACCTCCTTCACCTCATGAATTTAACCTCCGAATATATTTAATTTGGTTTTAATGTTCAACGTTGGAAGTTATTATACCAAATCTAATTACTAGATTTAACCAGGATAAAGAAGGCTTAACTTAACCACATTTAACCCTTTACCGCCGGAATTTTTTGTAGGGTTAAGTTATGAATGCATGTATTTGACACGTTACAAATTTGTCCATTTGGGCGGTTAAGGGTTAATGGTACAAATAAGACAATATGAGGGGTTTCTCACTAATCGTTACTCTTGTTGCGCTCGCTGAAACTGGCCACTTATAATTTTCACCCGACCACTTCTCAACCAACAGAGATTTTTGACATTTCGTCAACAGTAAAATAAATAACATTACGTTTGGGTGGGTCTACACTTTTATAATTTGTCTCGAGCACATAATTAATCATACCAGTGCTACGTTTAAACTCTTATTGATTTAGAAAAAGTCACGGCGTATTGAGCGTTAAGGATACTGCTTAGCGGTAGTTCCATCTTTTTTTGTTACTGTAGGTGCATGTGTTTCGAGGTGATGCATCGAGGAGGCTTCTAGATAGCACGTCACGTCCGCTCCAAGCTCAGATGCGGGTGTGAGGTGGGCTGCTTGCTTCAGCTCGTGACGCTGACCTGGTGGTGAATCATGCGTCTTAGGACTGGAGCGGCTCCTGTTGGTGGCTTAGCGACTCGGCAGCGCTGGACGAAACATGTAAGAATATGCACCAACGTGAAAATGCAGTTTCGGGCGGGGAAAAAGTATACACAAAATTACTTAACACGTTAAATAATTTGATAGTAAATCACTTAACATTATGGGGCCCTATTCGAGAAATAGGCGTACCCATACCGTTCCACTCTGGGAGACAAAAGGTACTCGTCACTAAGTTCTATTAAAAGGTACACAGTCATTTAGCTATTACATTACTAGACACAGCGTGGTAAACGTTGATATAGTGGTAAAAAATATTTTACATTGTCCATGATCACTAGGTTCGCGCTTTTTGTTGCGGGATTGTAATCGGTGATGTGTAACATGACGTAATAAGTTTTGTCGTATCATTCGTCAACGAGTTTCGTAATCCAGTCATTGTTTTTCTTTACTGAGCGTCGGGCTTTTCACTTCACTAAGTTCACTATACAGTAGTTGTATTCTTTGACGTACCTTAAATTCGACACATATTCCGAGACATCTTTAGCATTTCGAATTCCTGTGACACTCTCGTTAGAATAGCGATAAAGTACTTGAGTATCCTGAACCATCAACCTTGCGTGAATTAAGGCCGATTTAAAAACTTCAAAAAGACGCGTGAAAGGACGACTTCGAGTATTCACTACATCTCCAGATTTTACAAAGTACCACAATGCAGAAGTGTTGCACATAATATCAAAGGGAGCCATCTTTGTTAAAAAGTTAAATTTAGGAGAGGTGTACACACACACACACAAAACCTCGTTAACCTCGTTGCTGTTCCGTGCGTTGGTCTCTCTTCACAAGAAGGTCAATTGGTGGCTCCAGTAGTATGGGCGCAAAAGGAGAGAGTGCAATGCAACTGAAAATGTTGATAAATGTTGCATAATTTATGCAACAAATGGGGAGGGAGAATGTTGCAAGATGTTATACAGAAAATGGGAGAGGGGAATGTTGCAAGATATTATTCAACAAAGGGGGATAGGGGAATGTTGCAAGAGCAACAAAGGGTTATGCAACTTGGAGGCGGAGTTATCCCCCAAGAGAAAGAGAGAGAGAGAGAGAGAGGCAGTGTGACCATTTTTTTCAGAAGGAAAATACTAAAGAAATCGCCATATATTACTAGCATTTACTAAATCATTACATAAAAATACTAAAAAGATACTGAATATATATATATATATATAATATATATATATATTATATATATATTATATATATATATATATATATATGCACAAAGTTTATTCCGTTTCAAAGTCATTTTTATACATTTCCTTATTACATAATTTTACCATTTCTTCTGTAGGATTGAAGTTAGTGTTTCTCTGATTTGTTTTTATTATAAACACCTGCGAAAATATCCGCTCAACATCAGCATTGGCTACAGGGATTGATAGTAGACCTTTAATTAGGCTACACAAATGAGGAAATTTTTGCCTTTTATTAATTTCTCCCCAAAAGCTTCAATTAAAATGGCAGGATTTTTAATATGATATTCACAGATTAGTAATAATTATGTAAATTTAAAAGTTTGGTCACTAGTATATAATTCATAAATCACCACCATCAATTAGCAAACACAATCATTTACTGACATCCGACTCACAGAAACAATGACTATGATGCAGCATATTTTCGTTATTCATAATTTTCGTTATCATTTTAAACTAATTGAGTATCATGATTTTTCTCAACTTCTATAAAAATAAAATACTAAATATTTACTGGTAAACATCCAGAATTTATTAAAAAATTACTAAATATCCAGAATTACTAGAAAAAATACTAACTAATCAAATTTTCATGAAAATTTACTAACATAGTAATAAAAATACTAGATCTGGTCACACTGAGGAGAGGTGTTCGCCTGGCAGGAGCCAAGCGCATATTAAGACTTCAGCCGAGCGGCTGTTGTCTTAATATGTTCCTAATCAGCCAGCTGGCTTATTCCGCCAGTTGGCTTAGAAGGCTGAGCTGCCAGATTGCGCTATTTATTTAATTAAAGCATATATTCTGGCTTAACCAGCCAGTTGGCTTAGAAGGCGTAAATAGCTTGTTCAGGTGTACAGGTTGAGTTGCCAGATAGCGCTACTTATTTAATTAATGCATATATTCTTACAGTTGGTTTAGAAATCCGTTTTAGAAGCCAGCCAATTGATATAATTAAATGCCGTGTACAACCAAAAGAATTAAATAAAACACCATTACATCATTTTGTTTATTTAGACGAGTTAATGGAATCAGAAATATATAGAAAATAAATATACAATGGAATATATATGATCAAAAATATTAATAGCATAAGAAATACGAACGATGAATATATCAAAATAAATATACAATGGAATATATATGGTCAAAAATAATAATAGCATAAGAAATACGAACGAGAAATATATAATCAATAATATACAAAACGTCGTAGTATAACCAATTAACCATCAATATATTAGTACAGGAAAAAAAATATATATACACAGTTATATTAAATAATTAAATATATTGAAAATAATAATATACGAAACATATAATCAATTGCATATTAGTACAGGAAATATATATATAACCTTACAAAGGTTTCGTGTGATGATTTCTCATTTCGCGAAGGTCAAGCTTGTCGCCCTTCCTCTCGAGTTGGCCTGGTGAAGTAGTGAGTTGGATTCTTGTGCTCTCCACCTCGCATAGCCAGGTACGCCCGGCTCATCGGGGATTGTTCTGAGCCAGGCGTCTAGTCTTCTTTTGAAGAGGTCCATTGCAACTCCCTTCGTGTTTCTTAGGTCTTTGGGCAACTGAATAAACAGTTTTGGTCCTCTCACTACAAAACTATTTTCTTTCAGGGTTAAGGATGTTCCCTGTCTCGCCTTCAATTTGGGAATACGACACAGTCTACCGTTTCTACCTTCCACCGTTGTTTGGGGAGTTATAGGGTACAGAGTAAGATTAGGGACTAGTTTCTCCATTATTTTCCAAGTGTAAATAATGGTGTATCTCTCTCTTCTCCTTTCCAGTGAATATAGGTCTAGTTCACGTAACCTTTCCCAGTAATTTAGTTCTTTGCACCCATTGATATTGGCTGTGAAGCTTCTCTGGATCCCTTCCAGCTGTCTAATGTCTTCTTTTTTATATGGGGATGTTAGGACCGAGCAGTATTCCAATTTGGGTATGATCAGGGTTTTCAGTAGAGGAATCATTATATTCCTATCCCTTCGTTTAAAGGTTCTCAATATGTCTCGTTATTCTCTTTGCTCTGTTTACTGCTATCTTATTTTGTGTTTCAAATTTCGCATCATGTCATTACAACCCCTAAATCTTTTGCTCTGGAATTTCTCTGAATTTCCTGTCCATTTGGGGTATAATATTCCATGGATTTTAGGTCTTCTCTTTTTCCGTATCGTAATAGCTGAAATTTCTCGGTGTTAAACTTCATATTGTTGTCTTCCGTCCACTTGTAGATTCTGTTTATGTCAGTTTGTAAAGATCCTATGTCTTCTGGGTTTCTTATTTTTCTACTGATCTTTGTGTCATCCGCAAAGGATGTTACTGTGCTGTCTCTGGTAACGTCCTCATCTATGTCAGTTAGCATGATTATGAAGAGTAGTGGAGCTAATACTGTTCTTTGTGGTACTGAGCTGAGGACCTCTGATTCTGATGAAGATACTCCTTGTACTGTAACGACTTGCCTCCGCTCACTAAGGAAATTATATATCCATTTCCCTACTTTTCCTGTTATTCCCATATATTTCAGTTTATGTATTATGATTCCGTGGTCACACTTGTCGAACGCTTTAGCAAAGTCTGTGTATAGTACATCATAGTTTTCATTACTTTCAAGTGAATCAATAATGTTGTCGTCGCCTTCCATTAGTTGTGATAAACATGACCTGCCTGACCGAAACCCATGTTGGTTATCATTGAATTTTTCCTGAGTTTCCAAAAAGTCATAGATTTTCTGTCTAACTATTCTTTCAAATATTTTAGTGAGATGAGATGTAAGCGACACTGGCCTAGAGTTTTTGTCCTCGGATCGATCTCCTCCTTTATATATTGGGACTATGTTTGTGCTCTTCAAGATGCCCGGTATTTCTCCCGTGTCTAGTGATCGTCTCCATATCCAGTATAGGGGCTCAGCGATTGCATTCTTGCAGTTTTTGATCAGTGTGGCATTCCACTTATCCGGTCCTCCCGCTGAGTGTGTTTTTAGTTTCCCTATGGCTTGTGTTATATCATCCGTTGTAAAGTCGAAATCCGTTATACTTTCCCCTTGTGGTTCTTCTTCAAAGAACGCCTTTCTATCGCATATCAATTTGTCAGTTTTTTGGATACTGAAAGATGATTCGTACTGAGCTCTTAATATTTCAGATACTCCTGTTAGATCATCAGATAAAGCACTGTTCTCATATTTTAAAGGTCTGATAGTCGCATGGTTTTTCGACTTTCTTTTTGCGAAATTATAGAAGTACTTTGAGTTAGCCTTTATCGCTTCTATAGCGTCGTCTTCTTTTTCTGTATGCTTCTCGAGTAGCTCCTCTATGACGACATCGATACTTTGCAGCAGGGGCGTACCTAAAGTATTTGGCACCCGGGGCGGATCCTTCCTTTGGCACCCTCCATAAATAATTTTAAAATTTAAACACACAAAAAAATATATTATGTTTGCAAGTAGATTTTTAAACAGTACAGTACTGTCATAAGCAAATTGGAAATAAGAAAAATGCAGGACATTAAAAATTCAGTGAACAGGCAATACTGCATTTTATTTTATACAAAAAACACAGGAAATCTAGTCTCAACGCTCAGCCTCTTCTTCAACGGTAAATAGAGAGGATTCACAGTCTCTGCTTTCGAGCCTTAATTTCTGCAAATTGATCAATGACCTCATCAAAATTCACCTTCTTTGCATATTCATGTTCAGTTGAAAGTAAAGCCAGATTTGTCAATCTTGTCTGACTCATGGTCGAGCGAAAGAAATTTTTTATCAATTTCAATTTGGAAAAACTTCTTTCACATGAAGTAATAGACACACAGACAGTCACAAAGAATCTCAAACAGTGACAAGCTTGGCAAAGATTCACAAAAATCCCATTTCACAATAAACTCCAGAAACTGCAATGCTGTCCATTTCTTTGCCTTTTCAACGCTGATTTTGGCAACTTCCAAATGCCTCCGAAGTCGTCCAATTTCCACATTATCTTCATCAGAGAATTCATCGAAAATATGAGTCAAATTTGGAATATACTTCCGAAGTTCTTCTTCTGTTGCAACAACCAAAGTGTTTGGCTGAATAACAGCGAAGATTGACAGAATTTGATCCATTGCCTTAGAACGAATCTCCAATTCTTGATGAAAGCGATCAAGACATTCAAACATAACCCTTTTTACTTCCTCTCGCAATGTGAGACCAGCATCCTTTGCCATCTCTCCTGGCATCCTTTTTCGGAGCTTTACTCTCCCTCTTCTCTCCACAGAAATGTCCATTTCCTCACACTTTGTAGTTGCATAATGAATGGCCCTCTCCACAATTTCATTGCGCTGATCTTCAAGAAACAGTTAGCAAACGTAACACCTATCTTTAAGAGAGGCGATAAAGGTGCGGCGGGAAATTATAGGCCAATCAGTTTAACGTCTGTTGTAGGTAAGCTATTGGAATCAATAATTAGGGATCGTATAGTCGAGCACTTAGAATTGCATAAGTTAGTTAGAAATACGCAGCACGGTTTTAGGCGAAACAAATCTTGCTTAACTAATCTTTCATAATTTTTCCAAAGCGTGGTTGACGTTTACGATAGTCATCGGGCGGTTGATGTAGTGTATTTAGATTTTCAAAAAGCGTTTGACACCGTACCGCACAGAAGACTCATTGAGAAAACTAAAGCTCATGGAATCAGGGGTGTAGTAATAAATTGGATAGAAGAGTGGTTGCGAGGTAGGAAACAGAGGGTGATCGTTGATGGAGCGGAGTCGTGTTGGGCTAATGTAGCGAGTGGCGTTCCTCAGGGTTCTGTATTGGGTTTCTTGCTTTTTCTTATATATATATTCACGATTTAGATGTCGGCCTAGTCAGTACAGTTTCAAAGTTTGTGGATGACACGAAGCTGGGTGGTAGGGCGATTAATGACGAAGATAGAGGTAAAATCCAGAATGATCTGAATAAAATCGTTGATTGGTCATTCACATGGCAAATGAAATTTAACGTCGATAAGTGCAAAATTTTACATATAGGTTCGCGTAACGGTAATTTTGCGTATAGTATGTCAGGGAAAGAGTTGATAAGCGTAGAGCAGGAAAAAGATTTAGGAGTTATAGTCACTGGTGATTTAAAAGTAGCGAAACAAAGTACAGCAGCGGTCAATAAAGCGAACAAAGTGTTAGGTTTTATAGCTCGGAATTTTGAGTACAAATCGCGCGATATTATAGTTCCTCTTTATAAATCATTAGTTAGACCCCATTTGGAGTACGCGATCCAATTTTGGAATCCGCATATGCGAAAAGATATAGACAAAATCGAAAGTGTTCAAAGACGAGCAACTAAGATGATTCCGTCGCTTAGGTCAAAGTCGTACGAGGATAGTCTTAAAGAGTTAAAATTGATTACACTCGAGACTAGGAGGCTAAGGGGTGATCGAATCCAGGTTTTCAAAATTATGAATGGGTTCGACAACGTAGATAGAGATAGCTTTTTCGAAATATCTCAATATAATAGGACTAGAAATAACGGGAGTAAGTTGACAAGTAGAAGGTTCGAGACAGCAGTTGCCAAAAACTTTTTTACGCATAGAATAGTAAATAGGTGGAATAGTTTGCCGGTAGAAGTAATTAGTAGCACGTCTATAAACATGTTTAAAAATCGATTAGACGCATATGTTGATAGATTGGGTATAGTTTAAGGTAGTAAAATTAAGGGTAGATAAGATAGATTTTGATTCTCTTTACATTAAAGATCACAATAACCAGACTAGAGGTCATAGTATGAAATTATTTAAGCCAAGATGTAGAACAAATTTAAGAAAACATAGTTTTACAAGCGTTGTGGGATATAGGGAGGCAGCATCTTGGGTTAGGGGATACGCTCTGTCCTTACACACCCCATTTAAAGAGATTCCTCTGCCAAGCGGTGCCCCCCCAGAGTACTGTGAGGTATTGAAAAACTCATGATCTTCACTTGCCCCACAAACATCTTTAAATGGGAGACCCAAAATGGGTGCACACACATTTCTACATTACTGTACAGTCTTTACAGCCACACCTACACTTTTCCTCCTAAGTATATATATATTGTAATGTATAAGATTGTAAATTGTGACTTGGTCCGCAATTGATATGGACCGTGACTTATTTTTGGTTGGCAAGGTACTGGTATTGATGGATACCGTAGTGAAATTGACTGGATTCTTTGGATCTGATATATTTGCATGTCGGTTATAAATAGATATAGAGTGTAACATATTTGTGGATAGTAGTCTATTATGACTTGATCCTCTGGATCCAGAGATTCTATCTTTAGTTTTAAATTGATAATTAATTAGTTTTAAATTGATAATTATTTAGTTTTGTAAAAATTGGTTGTTGCCAATGTACAGGCAGTTTTTACATAGTGGAGCCGCCTCGATGCGACGTGGCCCCTAGTGTGCCCACTATAAAAATATCTTATGTTGTTATGTTCCTTGTCGTTCGGAACCCACGTAAAATTGTAGGTCCCCTCCGCCACCACGGAGGACATGCACAATACACAATTACGAACACAGTTAGGTAGACCAGCCATGAGTGGATCCTAGGGTCTTTGGTGGTCTGAAACATTATAACATTATAACATTATAACAAAATTTAAATTAACAGTATGCATTTACCGGGTATTATAACATCACGACGATGCATTTATAAACACTTAAACATCACTTGATACCACATTGTCAAAAATTACTGGACACTGGTATAAGTACCATGATATTGTTATAAACACCAGCACTTTATGTTTTATCATAATTATTTAATGAAACATACCTCATGTATGTGGAGTCACAGTGTCAAATTTTGTATTGCCAATAAAAATAAAAAATTTATTTTATAGTAGAAATTAACATTAAGCTGTTGTAATAGTTTGAACATTTTTTTATTTTTTTCTTACTTTTGCGAATTTTTCATTTGGTTTGAAAACTTGTACTGGTATTTCAACTCTCCCGATGGCACCCCCCTCCTGGCTGTCACCCGGGGCGGACCGCCCCCCTCGCACCCCGTTTAGTACGCCACTGGATAGGCCCAACATTCTGGATTTATTTCTTACCTCTCATCCTTCTTCTTACTCTGTCAAACTTTTTTCTCTGTTGGGCTCTTCCGACCACAATCTTATATCTGTTTCCTGTCCTATCGCTCCAATTCAGCCTTTGGATCCTCCCAAGAGGATACGCCTTTGGAACTTTGGCGCTGCTGATTGGGAGGTCCTTAGACAGTACTTCTCTGATTTATCATGGAATGATTACTGCTTCCGTGGCCGGGACTTTCTGAGTGTGCTGAGCGAATCACGAAGTGATTCTCCCTGGCATGGAGGCGTACATTCCATATTTTGTTCCTACTACTAATGCAAAAAACCTTGGCATAACATTACTTGTTCTAATGCTATCCGCAACAGAGAGGAGGCTTTCAGAAGGTCCCATCGCCATCCAACTCCTGAATCTCACTTAGCGTATATTTCTGCTCGGAATCGTCCAAAACCTGTTTTTGACTCGCCAAAATCCTTCATCCAAAAAATGTAAAAACCTATCCAACTCTAATTCTTCTCACTCTTTCTGGCATCTAGCTAAGAACCTCTCCACAACTTTACTTCTTCGTCTTTCCCTCCTCTTTCCCATTCTAACGGCTCAATTGCCGTCTATTCTCCTGATAAAGCTGAACTCTTCACATGAACTTTCGCCTCCAACTCAATACTGGACGATTCAGTTGCTGTTTCTCTATTTCCTGCACACCCTGACTTAATTATGTCTGAAATTAGAATCTCTTCCAAAGATGTTCTGTCTGCCCTATCTAGGCTCAACTCTAGGAAGGCGTACGGTCCTGATGATGTTCTGTGCTGACACCCTACCTAGGCCTTTCTAAAGTTTTTTAATCTACCCTCAATAGAAAGCTTCTTAAACATCTCTCTTCTCACAATCTTCTTTCAGTTCGACAGTATGGGTTCCACAAGGGACGCTCTACTCTCTTGCATATCTCTCTGATTCTTGGTCATCCTCCTTTCAGGATTTTGTTGAAACTTTTGCTATTGCGCTACACATATCAAAGCTTTTGATAGAGTCTGGCACAAACCTTTAATCTACAAACTGCACTCCTTCGGTTTCTACCCTCCTGTCTGTGTCTTCATCTCTGATTTCCTTTCTGGCCGATCTATAGCTGCGGTTGCAGATGGCCACTATTCTTCTCCTAAAGCTATTAACAGTGGTGTTCCTCAGCGTTCTGTCTTGTCACCCACTCTTTTCCTTTTATTTATTAATGATCTATTAAGTCGCACTTCCTGTCTTATCCACTCCTATGCCGATGATTCCACTCTTCACTTCTCCACCCGCTTCACAAAGCGTCTCTCTCAACAGTCACTCCATGCTTCGCGTAGGACGACTACGGTACACCTGACCTCTGATCTTTCTGCTATCTCTGATTGGGGCAGAGAAAACCTTGTGGTTTTTAATGCCTCAAAAACTCAGTTCCTTCATCTGTTTACTCGTCACAATCTTCCACACGACTATCTCCTTACCTTCAACAATATACAATTCAATCCTTCCTCTTCTCTTAACATTCTTGGTGTTTCCTTTTCTCGTAATCTTTCCTGGAAAGATCATGTATACTCTCCTTCCAAAACAGCTACTAAGAGGTTAGGTGTGTTGTACCGGCTCCGCAGTTTCTTCAACCCCGCTCATTTGCTATCTATGTACAGGGGTCTTGTTCGCCCTCGTATGGAGTACGCTTCTCATGTGTAGGGTGGCTCAACCCACACAGCCGTACTTGACCGGGTGAAATCAAAGGCTTTTCGTTTCACCACTTCTCCGTCTCTTACTGACTGTCTTCAATCCCTCTCTCTTCGCCGCAATATTGTCTCACTCTCGCTTTACTATCGCTATTATAACGGACACTGCCCTTTTGAGCTCTCTAACTGCATGCCTCCTCCTTTAAGGAGAGCACGCAACACCAGACTTGCTACACGTTCTCATTCCTTTTCTGTTCAACTCTAACGCAAGGGTTAATCGTTATTTTCAATTTTTCACCTACTCAACCGGTGAACTCTGGAACAACTTTCCTCAATCCATCTTTCCGCCTCTCTATGACCTCCAATCTTTCAAACGCAGATTGTCCATGCATCTCGAAGACCCTGGACCTTGATTTTGGCTCTCTTCTTCTTCTATGGGAGGTGGGAGGGCGTTTTGGCAGGCATTCGCTCTTGGCCCATCCTTCCTGCATACAAAGAATGATTGTGATCCCTAGTTCTACTGCCAGTTTCTAATGAAAAGATTTTTTTTACAGCTATGCCTGAAAATAATTTTGAGTAGTGCAATCATATCAACTCTTAATACGTCTTCTTTCAAAAGAGAACATTCCTAATTCCTTTAATCTATCCTTATAATCTTATATAAGATTATATAAGATTATACTATATTATATTATATCCAGTGTTGGAAGCATTACTTTTTTAAAGTAACGGCGTTACCGTTACCGTTACTCGCAATAGAAAGTAATGTCATTACCGCTACAGTTACTTCTATGGAAAAGTAATGCGTTACAGTTACCGTTACCATTACTTTTATAATAAACTTGAAAATATAGTATTTCTCAATATAAGAATATGATATATCTACATCGCAATTATAAAAGAATTTCTGAATATCGAGCAAATATTTAATTAAGGTCAGATATATACTATAATACAATGAAACAATTCCTGATTTTAGACTTATACTTAAATAATAAGCAACACAATTTAACAATTTTACCATTTGAAATAATATTAATAGCGATCAATAGATCTTAAGTAAAAAACTAAAAATGTAAAATAAAATTGCTCTTTGCATTTAGTATTACAAAAACGAAAATTATTGAAGAGAATACACTAAAATAAATCGTGAATAAAAAAATACAAAATGCCTAAAGGATTAATGGATTATTCATACAAGAAAAAATAGAAATCTTAAAACTATTGCTGAATGTCTTTCAGGAAGACATTGTTACGTTTCAGAAAAACATATAAGAAAGCATATAAGAAATGGGACAAAAGACCAGCTGTTAATCAACAGGGCTATATTGGAGAACAGCAGAAAGAAACAGAGAAACCTAAGCATGGCATGAATTGACTACAAAAAGGCGTATGACAGTGTACCCCACTCCTGGGTGAGGGAAGTATTGAGACTATACAAGATCCACCCTACCATCAGGATCTTCTTAGAAACAGCTATGACACGATGGGAAACAGACCTAACTCTCCACCACAGTAAGGGGACTTTAGAGGTGAACAGTGTGAGAATCAAGAGAGGGATCTACCAGGGTGATTCAATATCCCCTCTTTTGTTTGTACTGGCGCTAAACCCACTCAGCCAACTAATAAATAACCTAAACAAAGGCTACGTAATGAAACCAAGGGAAAAGAACAGCCCGAAAATATCTCACTTATTTTACATGGATGACCTAAAACCAGACCCGGATCTAGGGGTGGGCTATGTGGACTGCAGCCACGGGCCCCGCATTTGAGGGGGGCCTCCAAATTTGGAGAAGTTTTCCCCAATGTCTTAAATGCATACAGAATGTACTTGTCATTGATGGTGACCAATTGTACCGGCGAACGGAGTTTTTCTAAGTTAAAGCGACTGAAATGTTGCACACGTTCAACAATGAAGCAAAAGCGATTACAGTCACTGGCAATTCTCTGTGTTGAACATGCTCTGGCCAAAGAAGTCGATTTTCGAAATTATATAATGAATTTGCACAAAAAAAGGCTCGTCGGTTCAATCGGTTGCCAGCTCATAATCAGTAGGTAGGTGTGTATAAAATTATTAATTCAGGAAAATATAATATGTAAAATAAAGTAAAATATTTGTAAAGTAATATGTTTGTTCTGAAAACTAAATAAATAAAGTAAAGTAATATGTTTGTTCTGAAAACCTTTAATTTTCCTCGTAAACAAAGCTTATAATCCTTATACAATAAAAATTGTAGCCAAGGGGGGCCCCAAAAAAAATATTAGCCACGGGCTCCCATTCTTCTAGATCCGGGCCTGCCTAAAACTATATGTCCCAAACAAAAGTGAGCTAACAGAAGAGGTCAGGGAGGTCAAAAAGTTCTCAGATGACATCCAAATAGAGTTTGGTCTTGAGAAATGTGCCACTGTCACACTAAAGAAAGGCAAAAGGTGTGAATCAGAAAACATCAGGGTGGACAACATCGTGATAGAAGAACTAAAGCAAGAGGCTACATATAAATATCTGGGGATGGAGGAATCTGAAAAGATGGAAAATGACATCATGAAGGAAAGACTGCGGAAAGAATATTCAAAAAGGATAAAGCTAATCCTAAAATCTCACCTAAACAGTAAAAATAAGATCCTATCCATAAACTTACTGGCGGTGTACCTGTACTGTCATACAGTTTTGGCATAATCAACTGGACCCAGCAAGAAATCAATAAACTGGATACGATCACCAGAAAATTGCCCCATGCGCATAAGGTCATATATAAAAACCAATGCACACCAAGGCTATACCTGCCAAGGAGGGTCGGTGGATTAGGGCTTGCGCTAATTCACCAAGTGCACAAAGCCACAACAATAGGATTAGCACAGTACATAAAGGAAGGAGAAGGAAGGCTAGTCAGATTTGTAAGAGACCATGAACGTGAAAAGCCTCAAACAACATCACTCTCAAAAAAGGCAAATGATTATCTAGTGGATGCTGGCATAGGACCTGAACAGCTTGAAGACATTGCAAATAAACCTCTCATGGAAAAGATAAGCACCATCAAAAGAAGGTATAACAAGAAAAGATCAGAAGAAAAGGAGAACTGGGAAGAGCACAAGTTCAGCAAAGTATACAAAGAGGACGTGCTGAACAGAGCATACATAGAGGGATAAAACCGTGGAGTTCCTGGTAAGAGGGGCACTGAGACCAGAAGATGAACGGCTGGTGATGGCAGCACAAGACCAGGCACTACAGACAAACTGGTTTAAAAGGAATATTGAGGACAGAAATGAAAGCGAGATGTGCAGATTGTGCTCAAAGAGCCCAGAGACTGTGAGTCACATACTATCGGGGTGTGAAATACTCCTGCACAGAGGAAACTACACAGACAGACACAATGCAGTCTGCAAGCTAATCCACTTCAAGCTGTGTAAGAAATATGAAATAAGGCTAGAAACAGAAAAACACTGGGAACATATTCCACAAGGAATAGAAGACAATGACAAAGTGCTGCTCCCATATGATCACGAGATACCAACTGACATCAGGGTATCAGGATGCAGACTAGACATAGTTGTGAGAGAGAAGGAGGGAAACAAGTACCTCTTGGTGGAAGTAGGAGTCCCAACAGACTGGAATGTGGCGAACTATGAAAGGGAAAAGGTCTTAAAATACCAGAGACTCAAACACGACATAAGGAGAATGTGGAATGTGGAACCTGAGATCATCCCAATAGTAGTGGGGGCAACAGGGGCAGTAAAGAAATCAACAGTAGAGTTCCTGAACCAACTGCCCATAAGTGTGACATCTGGAGAAGTTGTAGGGGAGATATTACGATACAGCACCTCTATCTTACGCCTAGTACTAGGCTGTACCTAAAAATTCCTTAGGGTTAAGGTTTAACCTCGGAAGTAAAAAACTCTCTCCATCTGGAGTAGAAGGGAAAAAAGAAAAAGAAAAAGACAAAATCGTAAAATTAAAGTAACGAGTAACGAATAATGATTGAAAATGGAATGAAAAGTAACGGGGTTACCAATTTTGTTACAATGTAGATAAAATAACGGCGTTACCATTACAAATAAGTAACGGCGTTACCATTACAAAATAAGTAACGGCGTTACTCCCAACACTGATTATATCTCATACAACAACTGATTAAAATACATTGAAATTCTGATTCCAACCTTAAAAATATTCTTCTGGTCTCTTTTCGAAATTAATTCCTAAAATAAATTTTTATTTTTTACTTCATTTCCGAGTGTACAGTCGTAATGCTTCGTTTCGTCCTCTTCATTTCTACCTGTAGTTAAATAACCTTCTCTCCAATTTGAATTCGTTTGTAATAAAATGGATAATCACGTAATTTTTCAATTTATCTCAGGCTTTCTTTACAAAAATTTACAAATTCGAATCTTCTTTTTGACATCAAAATTTCTGTCTCGCTGCATTTATGTTAGTGACGCATGAAAATATTTCAAAGGTTTTTTAAGATAAGAATTTAAGAATGAAACCTTTGTTTAGTATATCACAGAATAAATTTAATGCAGCATAAGAAGTGAATGCGAAGCCAGTCTCTTCATCCGTTTAAATCCATTTCCATCAGGAATAGTCGTTAGCACGTAATTCTCATGATTGTGAAGTTCCGATAAAGAGAAACAAAAATTATGGCGAAAAAAATCATCGAAATAATGTTGATGAGGATTTTATTCATATTATCTCTAAAATTTCCATTATATTTGTTTTTATTAATAAACTTTAGTAATAGTTAGGTTAGGTTAGGTTAGGTTAGGTTAGGATGTTTAAATATTTTCATTTAAATGTTTTTAAATTTAAGAAGTTTCTCGACGTCTCGACGATTTGGTTCATTGGTCAAAATGTTTTTCTCAACGCCCAAATTTTACTTTGGACAATAGACCTAACTTTCGTTATCACTCACTAAAGGATGAGAGAGTTGCTTACGGTTGGGTTTATTTGGAGGAGGCCCACTGTTACAAAAACATTCTTTATTTTTTACTTAATAAATGATACATCTTTTAGTGAAGTTACTGCAAAATTTAAAGAAACACTAAACAATACTCGAAGGTTGAAATAATGCCCATGTAAGTGAACAGTATTAAAAATATGGTCAAGACCTCTGAAAAGCGTACTCTTCAGTGATGATAGTGGTAACGATGGTAGTGTGGCCTGTAATAATGGCGGTAGTAAGGGCGTCTCCAGTAGTATCTCCACTTATAGAAATGTGGGTCTGCGGCAGCATCTGCCACAGGATCAGGTTCAGGGTGTCCGCTCGCAAACCCGATCACAGCAACGAGGACTGCGAGAAGAAGGGTGGTGACTCTGACCTGATCAATAAATAAACAAATAAATAAATGTAAGAGAATTTTCACATCACCGCATCGTGAACAGAACAAATGATTATTAAATGTTGGCGAGGCTTCAGTCTGTGAACCGGTTCGAACCTTTCCAAATAATCTAATTTAAACTTCGTATAACAGATTGGGTTTAAAATTAGTTTTAAATATTTATAATATATATCTTGAGACGTTTCCAAAAGCCGTTTTCGTTTTCAGGATAGCAAATGGATTATGAAAAAAACAAAAATGTTAAAACCTAAAAACAAAAACAGAATTTTATTTTTTTAGCCAATTTAACCACTTAGTGAAATCTATATCAACGTTTTGTATCATTTGAATTTAGGGAATAACAAAAACATTCCTTTATTTTTATTTTTTGTAAATTGTTTTTTAAAGCTTTGCCTGAAATTTCATCTATTTTAGTTCTTAAAAGAAATTTAAAAAGAAAAATTGAAGTGTTACTTACAAAGTTCATCTTGGATTTTCTATTCTTTCCTTCTGTAGAAAGTGGAAAGTGACACGAACGAAGGACAGTTCACTTCTGACAAAGAAAGAAGCTTGTCATCACCTTTTATACCCCAAAACGAAAAGGAAAAAATTAAAAAAAGGAAAAAAAGTGGTGAAATTTGTCTGTGAATTTGGTTTGAAAATAAATGACGTTTTATAGCTGGAGGTTAGTTATTCTGGAACTTGCGTATGAAATTAGCTACCGAACATACTCCATACTATGAATCACCTATACTGACTCACCTCGAATATTTGTCTCATTTGCACAAATTTCTTTCTCAGAAATTTTCCATTAGTCGAAATGGAAGGCAAATCTACCATAATTTCTAATTTGCGTGTTTTTTAATGAATTGGCATTTATTTAAGTTAAATTTGCGATAAATAATATTAGGTTGAATATACATTAAACCAAGAACCCCGCCCCCTCAAAAAAACATGATAAGATTTCGTGATAAAAATCGGTGAACAATATTCTTCATAGCTCAACATGGTTTACAGTATAAAACTCGTAACTTTCTCTTGTGAATAAATCGCTAATGTCAATGAAACGAGCCAAATTTTAATTTATAAATTTAATTACTAACGTCATTTCCTTAATTAATTAAAATACACAAACTATCTAACACCTTCGAACACCTTCAATCTCTTTACCAAAGAAATCTTACTTAACCTCGCATTATTATTATTATTATTATTATTATTATTATTACTTTGTGGGGGGGGGGTACTGGGGTACGTTTGACTGCAAAATGGACGTTCAATCAGCTTTCACGCAAAAAAAAAACCAGATAAAGAAATGACAATTAATGATAATAACATACACATACAAAAATGGTTTATATTATCTGTAGATACAAATATGAAAATAGAAAATTTAAAAAAATGAGTTTGTCAAATGGAAATTTCAATTTGTTATTTAGGTAAAAATCGCTATCATTGATCAACAGTTTTCATTTTTGTTGCTGAGAAGATTAAAACAGTTTGAAGTCATTTGGTGCAGATTTCAGAAAAGTTACCATACAGACACAGTTAGAAAAATTTGTTTAGTATATTTGAACAAAGTAGTATAGCCGCAAAAGGGGAGAGTGCAAGAATGTTGCAGGTTATCATGTAATGTTGCAAAGGGGGTGGGGGTTGTTGCAAAGGGGGGGGGGGTGCAAAAAAAAAGAAAAAAAAGAAAAAAAAGAAAAAAGAAAGAAAAAAAGAGTACTGGCCTTTGTTGCCAACCTAGGTTGCAAGGGGCATGCAACTTGGAGGCCTCCCCCAAGCTATTCCCCCCAAAGGGCCAGAGAGAAAGGAGGAGAGAAAGGAGGAGAGGTGTTCACCTGGCAGGAGCCAAGTGCACATTAAGACTTCAGCCGAGTAGGCGTTGTTTTATAGGCTCCTAATCAGCCAGAATCAGCCAGTTGGCTGAATCAGCCAGTTGACTGAGCCAAGGGGGGAGGGGTACACCTGAAGGAGAGAGAGACGCCTGAAGGAGAGAGAGACACCTGTAGGAGAGAGAGAGAGACGCCTGTAGGAGAGAGAGAGAGAGAGACGCCTGAAGGAGAGAGAGAGAGAGAGAGAGACGCCTGAAGGAGAGAGAGAGAGAGAGAGACACCTGAAGGAAGAAGAGAGAGAGAGGAGTTCTCCCCCAAGTTATTTTCGTTTTCCTAACCTAAGAGGCCACTAAGGGGTTTTACCAAAGGGCCTGAAAGAGAAGGACCAGAGGTCCTTGCTCGGCTGGGAGCCGAGCTGGAATGAGTCTTTCACCAGCTTCGCGGTCTTTTATAAGCCTCTATTCTGGCTGAATTGCCAGATAGCGCAATGTGTTCAGTTGCTGAGTTGTCAGATCGCACCATGTATGCAGATGCTGAGTTGCCACATCAAGCCATGTAATCGGGTGCTGATGTGCCAGATCGCACCATCAGATAGCGCCATGTATTCCAGAAATATTAATCATCCATTGTGTAACACAATATGATGGTAGTTATTCCAATTAAATTCTGTATATTAAATAAATACACCACTCATCTTTATTAATTGCATACCTTCCAGTTTTTTTTGCAATGATCGGATTGCTAGATATATATTATTATATATATATATATATATACACATTCTTTTAAACATCTTTGTTAGGTAAATATATATAATATATATATATATATATATATATATATAATATATATATATATTATTTATTTTTCATATTATAACATTTAATTTTAGTTTAGAAGCAAATTTAACATTAACTTGAACTTCATTGAACTTAAACTTTTCGAAACAAATAACATAGTTAACCACACATAATTCGAAAACTTCATAATAGAAAATATTTAATTTTATGGTTAACTAGTTTATTTCGTTTACTATAATTATATATATATACAGTCTTTTAAACAGCTTATGATATATATATATATATATCTGAACTCTTTCAGCTAAAGAGCCTTATGTATAGAATTGGTTGTGTAATAGCTGATATTAAACTCTTTTAACATGTTCTGAAAAGCACGGCGTATAAATTCCTTCCCCATATCCGTACAAAATAGCACTTCAAGACATTATTGTATAGAAATAAGGTAACACAAGTACTATAAGAAATAAATCCTAAAATATTATATAAGACCGAAGTAATGGTCTGACGTTGGGGTGAACCCTTCTGTTTATCAATTAAATAATTTTACACACTCAATTTTCATTATAAACATTCGAATATCAGTGGGGAAAAACGAACGGAAATGAAAATTTATGAAACAATTCGACCATCGTCATTCCCCAAACCCGTATATATATATATAATATCTAAGTTGTATCGAGATGAAAATTTACGAAACACATTCCGAGAATCTGTTCAAGTCGGCTCACCTATTGCCAGAGGCGATTTTTTTTCCGACCAAATGACCTTTCTCACAGACAGCTTGAACAAAACCTCTCTCGACTCCATTTCTTAGATATGCCCACAATTATATATATATATAATATATATCTATATATATATATAAGAGAGAGAGAGAGAGAGAGAGAGAGAGAGAGAGAGAGAGAGAGAGAGAGAGAGAGAGAGAGAGAGAGAGAGAGAGAGAGAGAGAGAGAGAGAGTTTTGTTCAAATAACGGGATATGCTTGTACGAGTTTACAATTACATCATTATTGCTCTGCATTACGCAGTATATGCGGCTTAAAATATTTCACCGCTTAAAGTATAGGGAAACCTGTACTCGATATGAAGGGCTTTCATATCGTTCAGTACTATTTTTGTTCCCACTTTACAACCGGGTTGGTAAGTCATCTTTAAATACGTCTAGAATACAATCAAAAGCACGCACAAAGAGTTCATCGTTAGCTACATATTAAACAAAGTTTATAAACACGCTTTTCCAATCGAGGGTTTATTCTACCGACTCGAGCTTTTCAATCGTGAACTCACTCAACATAGCGGCAATTGAAATAATCTTCTAAATCGTTACGACAACTGCGCGTTATATAAAGAAATAGTTCTTCAGGGTGAACGGTGTAGGTGAGCTCAGCCTTGTACCGATCAATTGCTTGTACCAAGTTTTATAAGAAACACCAAATAATTGTCCCCTAGCGCAATTGGAAAGGTTTTCACCCCCACCTTAGACCCACAGTTTAACATTAGAAAATTCTGAAACCTGACTCATTGCCAAAAAAGAAACACCAAATAATTGTCCCCTAGCGCAATTGGAAAGGTTTTCACCCACCTTAGACCCACAGTTTAACATTAGAAAATTCTGAACCTGACTCAGTGCCAAAAAAGAAACACCAAATAATTGTTCCCTAGCGCAATGGAAAGGTTTTCATCCCACCTTAGACCCACAGTTTAACATTAGAAAATTCTGAAACCTGACTCAGTGCCAAAAAAGAAACCAAATAATTGTCCCCTAGCGCAATTGGAAAGGTTTTCACCCCACCTTAGACCCACAGTTTAACATTAGAAAATTCTGAAACCTGACTCAGTGCCAAAAAGAAACACCAAATAATTGTCCCCTAGCGCAATTGGAAAGGTTTTCACCCCACCTTAGACCCACAGTTTAACATTAGAAAATTCTGAAACCTGACTCAGTGCCAAAAAGAAACACCAATAATTGTTCCCTAGCGCAATTGGAAAGGTTTTCATCCCACCTTAGACCCACAGTTAACATTAGAAAATTCTGAAACCTGACTCAGTGCCAAAAAAGAAACACCAAATAATTGTCCCCTAGCGCAATTGGAAAGGTTTTCATCCCACCTTAGACCCACAGTTTAACATTAGAAAATTCTGAAACCTGACTCAGTGCCAAAAAGAAACACCAAATAATTGTCCTTAGCGCAATTGGAAAGGTTTTCACCCCACCTTAGACCCACAGTTTAACATTAGAAAATTCTGAAACCTGACTCAGTGCCAAAAAAGAAAACCAAATAATTGTCCCTAGCGCAATTGGAAAGGTTTTCACCCCACCTTAGACCCACAGTTTAACATTAGAAAATTCTGAAACCTGATCAGTGCCAAAAAAGAAACACCAAATAATTGTCCCCTAGCGCAATTGGAAAGGTTTCCCCCACCTAGACCCACAGTTTAACATTAGAAATTCTGAAACCTGATCTAGTGCCAAAAGTTTTATAAAAAGGATTCTTTTTCATGAACTATACGAATCACCAATAATTTTCAAAGGAGAATACGAGCATTAAATCTCTGGTGAAAATATATATATATATGTTACTCGTCCGGTCCGTTATAGCGGATTGGTACACGTCATAGCTCCACCCAGCTACATCGGCAGCCAATCACTACGAACATCTGGTCTTTTGGGGCGGAGCTTGGCGATTGTGCATATAAAAGGGGATATTTTCAGTTTGGGAGTAACAGTAGCTATTTTCGCGTCAATGAATAATCATTCCCTCCACCATGGACCTGTACGTCTCCCCAGACTTGTATGAAGAGAGTGATACTGTAGCATAACGACAATTAGCCTTTTTAATGCGGTTGACCGTGATGAATTATTTACAACGCAAACGTAGAAGACATGTGCAGTGACGCTCCTTACAATCCGAGCAAGGATACCATAGAAATGTAAGTGTCTATAATTAGAAATTTATATATATATATGGATGGGGTGTAGTATCTCGTCAAATAGATAACTCGCCAAAAATGTCAATCAACTGTTATTTTTTACCCCATTATGCTAAAATCGAATTTTTATGGCATTCAATGTTTATTCCTCGAACCAAAGATATCTTCACATAATGGGAAACTGTCTGTATACTCTGTATATGTTTTAAAAGCATTATTCCTTTAAGGTCCGATGAGGATTTGACACGTGTTATACAATCTTTTGAAGAATCTTGGAATACGGGGGATATACTGAACAGTCACAATGTACACATCCTCCACCATGGACCTGCACGTCTCCCCGGAATTGTATGAAGAAACGTGATACTGCCAGCATTAACCGCAATTAGTCTTTTCAATGCGATTGACCGTGGCGAATTATTTTCAACGCAAACCGTAGAAGATTTGCAGTGACGCTCCTTACAATCCGACGCAAGGGACTACATAGAAATGTAAGTGTCTATAATTAGAATTTTATATATATATGGAGAGTTGTAGTATCTCGTCAAATAGATATTCGCCAAAAATGTCAATCAATGTTATTTGGTTATCCCCATTATGCTAAAATCGAAATTTTTATGGCATCAATGTTATTCTCGAACCAAAGATATCTTCACATAATGGGGATCTGTCTGTATACTCTGTATATGTTTTAAAAGCATTATTCCTTTAAGGTCCGATGAGGATTTGACACGTGTTATACAATCTTTTGAGAATCTCGGAATAGGGAGGATATACTGATCAGTCAACAATGTCACACGAAAATAATGTAAGTGTTTTTCGATCTTTTTGGGATAAGAAGACACACTATACAGGGTGAGTCAAAAGTAGCGCCCGATTTCTGTTTTTTCGGCTGTCAGATTCTTTCTGGGAAGTCATGTTGTTAATAATTGTCTTGCAGATACAGTTCCGGTACAGTTCCGTAATAATTTTCCCCGAATAAATGGTCAGATAAACATGTCATTCATTTATTTCTACCTTCTTGTACACTGTAATACAAATGACAAACAAACAATCAACTGACAGAAATCGGGCGCTACTTTTGACTCACCCTGTATTTTCATAAACTTATTAAATGAAAGAAATCAGTACAATAAACAACCACAGAATATATCGTTACAAATATACGAACAAAAACACTATAATATACAACGAGTACGTACAATTGGAAAACGGTTTTTTATCTGTCTGCATACCATTTCATCGTTTCGGCGAGAGTGACACGGGTCAAATAAATTTAAAAAATTTATAAATTCTTTATCATTTGACATATGCATGAGAAATGAGACGCAGTACATTCCGCAAACATTAGTAAAATATCCTTGCATGCGAAATGGGGTCCACACAACTTCGGGAATATGTAACTGAGCGAGAAATTTTACAATAATAGGGTCACTCCAGGGTTGAGTACCGAGTGAATCAAAATAGTACAGGCGCTGTCTATTTTAAAAATAGACAGCGATCCAGTGAATCCTTCATTACCGATGATGTCTGTGTTCACAATAAGACTACCGCATTCTCGCGTACTTGGCAAACTCAATGTTTCATTCTTCGCAAACACGCCGATAAATTTGGAACGTGTGACTCGCTCCATTACTTTCTGAAGTGTATTAGCATCCATTTTAAAAGTCAGTGATAACGCTTCTAAATCTATCTACTTCTATTAGGGCTTGCGATTCGAGATATACTAGTACACTAATAGGAGCGTCTATAGGCTTGGCGAATTCCAGCCGCACTGAGATGTTTCCGCTCTGCTGTGGGGTTAAATGGGTATTTACGCTAGCAGATAAGTCAGGTGTAATGTCAAACGGATAAAGGTTAAATTGATCAATGAATTCTTCCTGCGTTACCCCATTACCAAGCTCATCACAATCACCTGCAATATGGGTCAGATTACTATAGGCTCTGGCACAAGGCGGTAACACAGCGTCTGATGAATAGTCCGTACCCATTGTTCCACCCAAAGCAGTGCCATTAACGTATAGAGTTATATTTTTAAGTCCGAAATTCTCGAATTTAAAGGCACTCTTTTTATATTTTCCATTCACCGAAGCGTGGTCCTGCATGCCGATTAATATCCTTTTAGGAAGATTTCCCAGGGCAATGTTTTCTATCTGCTTCGATGCCAACCCTGCAGGAACCGTATATAGTTTGATCTGCACTCTGTTAATAGGATATTTCACTGTAGCGTTTAGTAAATTTTTCTCAATTTCTAGTTGTTTTGGTGAACTTAATTTCACTCGCCGTACGCGGAGGTATGTGTCCATAATGTGAACCACAACGGGCTTTGCACCCTCTTCTTGATTCGCATCCAGATTTAAGCAGATCTCAGGACTCGTGCGGGTGAGCTTTATTTTCATATCCACCCCGTTCACAAGCAACTTCTCCTGGAAAGTGAATCTGTGTGCAACCGTCCAAAACACTCGTATATTTTCTTTTTAGAATTTTTAAATTTGTCCTTTATACTATTTTCATCTTTAGTTTGATAATATCCCTCCGCACTTAAAAAGGTAGCCTTCGCTTCTTTGGAAAAGTTGAGGACATTTTCCAGATAGGCTCGTAGATGATAGTACCCCGTGCCTGCCGATATGTTGGTCTGATTTAAATATACGTCACACTGGTTGAATATGGCGTGCAGAAAGTTTGTTTCAGGGTATACAGCATATTTGTCATCGCAGACCGTTCCATCAGAATGGGCTATACGTAGCTTAGCGTACATGTGCACACAGCTTGGATCAAAAAAGTAAGGACCTGAGCTGGGTATCACGAATTCTATAGGTGCACTCGGGGAACTAATTGTGTTTAAAGGGTTAATTGTAATAAAGTCACTGTGCTCAATAGAAACTTGGGTTGGCGGGAGCTCAAAAAGGGACAGCTCCGATTTACAGCATTGTGAACTACATGGGTGGATGAAGCGTGCCATGGCGAAATAGTGACTCCTCTCTCGACAAGTGGTAAACAAACTATGATTCATGAGATCAATATCCTTAGCTTATATCAGTCAAAAAAGTGGTCAACCATAGGTTTCATTCGCTTACAGCACTTCTTTTTTGATAGCCTTTTACGTTTAATACCACGTGACCCTTCTTCTTCCGGGGAGCCCTCTTCTTCTTCCCGCCACCACGCATTTTTCTCTTTGCATCTTTGATGATTTCGTCCCGTGTACGCTTTAAATGTTTTTTTATAGCTTCTTTAGGTTTAGCCCCGGCCAATATGTCTTCTGCAGTGTTAAGGCCTGATTGTAGCGCTTTCCTTCCAAGGTATCTGGCACCCCTCTTCAGCAAAGGAACAGCCGTACGTAGTATGGATGAAAAAATGGATCCATGTCCACTACCGCGCTGGTATCGCATCCCTCGATAGACGGTGAAAGGCTTTCTATCCATTATAACTCAGTGCGTCGAAAGTGTAGCTTCACTGTTAAGCTCCCGTTACCGAATGGGAAGTTTTCACCCTCAATCGTTCTTATATATATTGTGATATTGGTTATTAAATTAGTTTCGACATTCACATAATGGGGTCTGTCATATGTAATACTCAAACTCCTTCCTCTATGGTTGGGGATGTGAGCAATGCGCAGCAGGCGTGCCTGGGTATCCCCAACAAACTGGTGCTCCACTATATTACTGTAAATATAGCACATGTCTGGGGACCTTTCAGCCAATTTCTCCATCTTCAATTGATACATTAATCTGGACAAGTCATGCTGTGTCTCGTGAAATGTGTCTCTTTGAAAAGCTACGCTATAGCGGCCATTGGCTAGAATTTGGAACTTTCTATGGTCTTTAATACGTCTGTTAGTCTTTGATTTTAGGATTAGTGTATGTGCAGGGTTGTTTACGACTTCGTATACTAAATCATTCGTAAGGTTTGAGTTTCTTAAACTTACGTTTAAGCCTCTCACAACATCCTCGGCCGAACCATATTGACCCGGCCCTAGTCTTACTTCTGTACTGTAATACCGTGCAATCTTAGTCCGAGCGATGCGCATAGTTTCATCCATAGCTACCCCAGCTTTTTCACACTCGTCAATGTCTCTAAGAATCGTAAAAACGGTTTCTTTATGTTCAATATTTAAAAAGACGGTGTCCAACTGAATTTAGCATATCCCCACCTCATACGAATCACGACCCAATTCAATGTGCCCATGGAGTTCTGTTACAAAGTTGGCTAGTGTGTTGTTAGGGTGTACAGACAGGGACGAGGAGGACGGGAGTGTGACGTAGAAATGGTTAGGAGCCATGTTGCATACTATTTAAGCTTCATTATTGCATCAGCTTTTATATAGGTGTTGAAGCTTTCTGGGTACCCTAGCCATTTCACCAGGTACATTTTTCTCCTTCCTGAACCTTTGCTTCCTAAAATTTTCTCAATTTTAAACACATTTTTTTCTAAATTAAACGCAACTTTCTGCAATTCCTCGCGGTAAAAGCCTCCTGAGATTTTTCCCCATTCAAATCTTCAATGTAATACATCATTATCTCACCTTTAGGTCTCACAGCCCTAACTTTAAAAATCTCGCGTGTCCATCCTTGCTCAAAACCCTTTGCGAATTTATTCCCCGAACGCGACAGCCTTACATAATCATTGATTTTGAAGCGCGCAGAGTGTGGTGGTGGTGTTGATCCATCTCTTCTCGGGAGCGTACCTCTTTCTAAAACTTCGTTAGGTGTTGCCCCAATCGTGCGATGGTGTGAGCGGTTGTAGGATGATGCCAATGATTCCAGAATGTCTAGAAATCTGTATGTGTTTTTATGTGTAAAATAACGGTTCATGCGTTCCTTTATGGTGCGCTGAACTCTTTCAGCTAAAGAAGCCTTATGTATAGAATTGGTTGTGTAATAGCTGATATTAAACTCTGTCAACATGTTCTGAAAAGCACGGCCTATAAATTCCTTCCCCATATCCGTACAAAAATAGCCAGGAACCCTGTTTTCTTTTAACATTAGCGTTTTGGTGGCTTTAGCAACTGTTTCAGGTGATTTATTTTTCAGAGGAACTAGCCACAGATATCTAGAGAATACGTCTATTATGAATAGAATGTAGCGGTAACCATCGTTATACACAGAATATCTTTGCATGTCTGTTAAATCTGCTTGCCAAATAGAATCAATCGAGGAAGCCGTTGTCTTGGCTGTTTTAAACCTTTTTCTCACAGGCTTATGAAGCGTATAAGCGTCCTGCTCCCTCGAAAATCTTTCAACATCTTTTTTTTCCTACTCCGTAAACACTTCTGTACAGTCTATCTACGCCGCCGTAAGAGGATGGGGTAGAAATGTCGTAATAGCGTTTAGTTAATACGTTAGCCATTTGCGTATTTTAGAGGCACGTGGGTAGGGTTGGTTTAACCTCTTCTTGCTCTCTTCAAAGGTGTTACCGCCGGGGGTGACGGCGCCTTCAATTGTGTCACAGGCGTTGCATGTTCCAAGTCTTTTAACCTGTTCAGATTTCCTATCAACGTTTTAGGGACATTTATTTGTTGTAGTCTTGCTTTAATATGCTTCCATCCTGATGGTGATGGCCTATCCCACTTTCTCACCAGATCATGGACAATGTCTACGATATTCGATCCCGTACCTTTGATCCTTCCACAATGATCTCCCTGTATCGGTCCATTGTATGGCGGGATCCTCATTCAATAGATTATAAAGACTTAAGCCTTTACTCCTCAATGTAAGTGGGAAGGTATTTTTTAATACATGTTCGATATGTTGTGTGGCTAATCCTTTGGTTGGTCAGCTGTGTCGTCGGGCACAGATCCTATGTCGCCATCGTCCCCTGTGCTGTGCCTAATAACCACAGGAATCTCTGTAGGGCTCTTATAATTTTCGTACTCGTGAAGAAATTTCTGCAGAGCTTCTTGGTATAAGATTCTTTTCTCATCAGGTGTTTTTTCACTGTTTAATAGGGCTAACAATTCGCTTTCCATTCTTTTAAGTCTGCTTTTACGGGGATCTAGATACGTGTCTGGATTCCTTTGCAGTGAGGCGTACACCTCGTTGGGAATCACTACCACTTTCTTCATTATATTAATCTAGTCAGTAAAGGACCCAAAACTGAAAATAAGATGGGGAGAAATGACCCTCCTGTTTGTACAATAATTCGTTTTTTTCTCGCTACAGTTTGGCTTTTACGAGCGAGTGCACGTATTATGTTCTTGTAGCGGCGTAGGCGAGCCTTCTGATGGGTTTTCATTGATACATTGCAATTTATAACGTTAAGACAGATTTCACAGATGCATTTTAAAAAGTCGGCATCGATATTTTTAATAAACATCTGCTGCATTGCCCGTGGCAGTCGATGATAGATTTTTATTAATTCACGGTATTTCTTTAGTCTCTTTGTCATTCTGGAATATACACCGTTTCAGGCTCGTTTGGAAATATATTCGTTCGCAGAAGCACTCTAAAACGTGTTTCGCGGATGAAGGTCGCAAAGCAAATATCCGTAACGCGTGCTTGTAGCTTCTTTATAAACTTCCAAAAACTCCTTACGCTGATTCGGGAACATTTGATTGGCTAATACCCCAATTTGTGATACATCTCTACGTTGCGCGAATAAGACTAGATATTGCGTATTTAACGACACATCGCGCATGTATCTATTTTTGAAAAATAGATTCTGATTGATGAAGAACACGCTTATGTTAAGATGGTGGGAGAATACTGTAAATGTCTCGGCAAACGTTTTATCCATCTCCAACATGAGATCGTCAATTACAATGATTGTATGTTCATATCCCTTTAATGAATTAACGTCATATACGCCTTTGTGGAACAAAATATCATCTTGGTACTCGTTGAACACCGATTGATACGTCGAATAGCACCATATAACTTTATGCACAAATTTCGAGAACATCTCTCCCTTTTCTTTAATGATTTTAAGCATAAACACAGTTTTACCACATCCTGTAGGTCCAGATATAATACATGTGGATGGGCTCGTGAATCTGAATTTTTCTACAGAGTCCATTTCTAACACGTCACACTCCTAAGTGGGTCATTTACAAAATATTACAAATTTTGAGTGCTGTTCCTTATATTTCTTCTCCCACAGAACCGTGAATGACGATGAGGTAGAGCAGCCCATCATTACGGATGACCTCGACGACAGTGTAGTTGTGATCTCCTCCCCTGAACCCTCAACAGCGATACCGGTAACACGTCCAAAGCGGAGGTATGAAACCACCGCGTCAGGTATAAAGCGACCGAAATACGCGCCTGTTGCAGCGGTAATAGATCCCCAACCCTCAACCTCTTACGCAACAAGCCCCCAGCAGCACCTAATATATCTCCTTATTCATCCGCCGCCCCCCGTTCTGATAAGTCTACAATAATAGAGCCCCAACCATCAACCTCCTACGCAACAGGCCCCCATCAGCAGCACTTCCGCTAATATACCCCCTAATTCATCCGCCGCCCCCGTTCTGTTGAGGAAGATATAAGGCTCGAATTGGTGCGCTCCGCAGCCCCACCCCAGCCTTGACTAGAAATCGGTATAGAGTCAGGGTCGACCCTAGAGTCATGTATAGCAATGGTATTGAGCACGGACTACGCCGGGTTGTAGAGCGTATTATAGAGTTTGCTCTTCAGAATCGCGACGAGCGTGAAGTCAGGACGAGTCTGTCGTTTGGATTCGGGTCAGATGACGGTGATGTAGACGATTATTGGGTGATAGTGCCATTTAGACGTTTGGCGGCTGAAGATGTAGCATATATATTAGACGTATAATGCAAGCCGCCCAAAGTAGTATAGCCTTCAATATGGACAACTTCACGGTAAATATTGACCATGTATACCGTGTTGCGGGTCATAGTGCCATACCGTATACTCTTAACCTCAATTCTCAAGCTATTTATAGACGGCATATAAACGTCGATCGTGGTTGCGGCTTTATAGCAGTACTCTTAGCACGTATGTTTACTGTACAAAATACACGAACTCAAAAATTTGGTTGCCTACAGTCGTGGAGCGTGCCCGTAAACTAGCTGTAGACTGTGAACTTGAATTTGACTGTAATTTGGGTCCTGAAGAGCTGAGAAGGGTAGAACAGGAAATGAATGTCCGCAACGTTGTGTTTGGGTTGGATGATCGTCGTAGGACTGTGTATGTTTTTAAAAGCTGTGTGAGAGATCGTACAAGGCCCCTACTTATTTTAGGATTGTCAGGGACAACGTATCTCCCCATCCGTAATATAAGGTGGCTTTACGCGAGTTATGACAAAAGTCGAAAATATGGAGACATCATGATTTGTGTAAGGGGTGCCTCGAGTTTGCGGATGATATAGTGAGACATTGTAAAGAATGTCACATGGTATGTGAGCAGTGTAAAAGCACCAAATGTGAGAGCCGTGTAGTTGAAGCTGAGAAGAGAGACTGTGATGTGTGTAGACGCACATTTTTCAATAATAGCTGTTTTGATTTCCATAAATCAATTGGCAGGTGCAGGAAAATGAGAATCTGTGAATGTGGTATGTTTCACACAATGGATAATTGGGGAAAATTTAAGCACAAGTGTGACGTAATTCACTGTCCTACATGCCAGGAGGAATATAAGGCGGATGGAGTAAAGCATGTATGTTATATGAAAGATGCTAAGCCTAAAAATAACCCTTGTATAACTGTATACTACGATATAGAAACATATACGTACGCTGAAACCAAAGAGGCAATTCCACATTTACTTGTGAGCCAGACTATTGTCAAGTTAGCCGACAAGTTCAAAAAAATGACTGTGTATATTCTCGCCCATAACGGGGCAAAGTTTGACACGCAGTTCCTTTATAAGGAGTTGCTTGAACACGAATCCTCTGAGATATTTACAGGTGATCCATTGAAAAGAGGCAACAAATTAATACAGATGCAGATAAGAGGCAATGTACAATTTAAAGATACTTTATTATTCACACCTTGTAAATTAGCAAAGCTACCCAAGGTGATGGGAGTAGCAGCTGAAGTTTCCAAAGGATACTTCCCATACACTTTCCTCACCAGCGAGACTTTAAACTACGTAGGCCCACCACCCCCCAAACATTATTTTGACTGTATGGATGAACGTGAAGACTTTGATCGATACTACGACAGTTTTAATGAAAGTAACCCTTATAATATAGCTGATGAATGTGAGCGTTATTGCGTGAATGATGTGCGCGTGCTTAGAGTATGTTTCCAGGCCTTTAGAAGGATGTACATAGCCCGTTTCAAATGCGATCCACTGCAAGTCGCAACCACCATCGCATCATTATGTTTTACGGTGTTCAAGAATAACTTCATGCCGAAAGACACCTTAGCCATTATTCACCGAAACAATCCCCGCAGTTACGGGCACAAGGCTATTTACTGGCTCATACACCTACAGCAACAGACAGGTGTATACATAAAGCACGCCCGCAACACGGGTGAAGTACCCATTAAGATTAATGGACGTGTTTTTTGGGTTGATGGGTTAAGTGAAAACCGTGTCACTGGTGTGAAGACTGTGTACTCCTTTAACGGTTGCTGGTGGCATGGATGCCCCCGTCCTGAGTGCGGAGTCACCGGAGATATCCACGGTAGGTCTCCTGCCGACTGTCTTGCATCGACCCGCACCCGCGATCAACTTATAGGATCACAGTTCACTCACAAAGTCTTGTGGGAGCATGAATATGATGCACGGATGGAGACAGACGAGGTGTACCGTGAGGAAATAAAAGCGATCAAGCGTTCAATGGTGCTGGATCCTCTCAAATGTGGTGATAGCTTGTTTGGAGGACGTACAAATCCTTTCAGACTATACTTCCCACCTACGGAGGGCGTGAAGCTCCATTACTACGATTTCTGTTCTTTATACCCATACGTGATGAAGAGCAATCCGTACCCCGTGGGCGCTCCTGAGAAACTGGTGGGACCTAGCCTACCATCCATCAATGAATTTTCAAAAAATTTGAATGATCGTTACTTTGGGATCTCTTTTCGTAGACGTACTCCCCCCACGCAATTTATGGATGCCGATCTTACCTGTCGTTATCGACGACAAGCTCATGTTTCCCCTGTGCGTGAAGTGCGCGGAAGAGGATAACGGCGAATGTAACCATATACCCCACCAGCGTAAGATCAGAGGCGTATATACAAGTCCTGAGTTGGCCCTAGCCGTGCGCCATGGTTATAGAATACTGAAGATACATGAGGTGTGGAGGTTTCAGAAGCTACCCAACCTTTTCACACCATATATAAACACCTTTTTGAAGGATAAGGTTGAGGCATCAGGGTATCCGCGAGGAGTTGATACCGAAGATGAAAAGTCTGCCTATATTCAACGTTACCGCGACCGCGAAGGTATACAACTTGATCGTGTCCAAATTGTAAAGAATCCTGGCAAGCGCTTTAGTGCAAAGTTGTGTCTAAACAGTCTATGGGGAAAATTTGCGCAGAATACCGGCAGAGGGAGCATTCATTTGGCACAAAGTTATAGCGATGTCTGGGATTATGCCAATGCCCCCGATAAAGAGGTCATGGAGATCGTAAATGTAGGTAATACTTACGTAATAAAGTACAACAACACTGAATTTGCCACAGATACCTCAAGGGTTACAAACATACCTGTGGCCAGCTTCACAACAGCCTACGCCCGTATAAAACTTTGGGGTCTATTGCATTCTCTTGGGCGGAGAGTATTGTATGCCGATACAGATAGCGTGATATTCACAGAGAGGGAGGGTGAATACATGCCCACTATTGGGGAGTTCCTCGGCGAGCTCACTGATGAGATCAAGGATGAGTATGGGGACAACGCATACGCCGACTCTTTTGCCTCAACAGGACCTAAGACTTATGGGGTACGGGTCAGGGTGGGGGAGGAAATGAAATATATCGTGAAGGCAAAGGGTATTACGCTCAACCATGCGAATCGGGAGGTTGTTAACTTTGAGTCGTTGAAGGATCTAGTATGTTTGGATGAACAACCTCCCCAACTAATTGTAGGCACCCACAATTTTCGGGCGCAGAAGCTGGGGGGCGTGAAGGAACTTAGGGGTACGATGGTGTGCCGTAACACCTATAGGAAACGTTACCAGTACCTGGTACCTATGATACCGTACCCTTTGGATACCAATGATGCTTCTAACTCACACGTCTTGTATATAATCGTATCTATTTGTAAATATATATATATATATATATAATATATATATATATATATATAATAATATATATATATATATATAACTTGAATATCTCGTTTATTAAATCGTATTTGTAAATATATATAACTTGAATATCTCGTTTGTTAAATAAATCATGTTTCAAATAGCGTTTCACTTTCTCCTTTGTGTGTGTGTGTGTGTGTGTGTGTGTGTGTGTGTGTGTGTGTGTGTGTGTGAAAAGTTCTAAGCTCCGCCCACTGTAAGACCGTGAGTCATGCTACTATCTGGGAGTCCCTGCGTGGTCAGTCGACCGCAGTAAGCCCGAGAGATCAGACGTGTATTCAGATCAGACGTGTATTCAAATGGCTACCTTTAATATTGCTTGTACAACGTTTACGAAATGGTATTCAGTAAAGTGCCAGGATGTGGTGGATACCGAAAAACTTCCTATTCCTCCCTCCTATGCCTCTTTTAAAAACACATTGGATTGTGCGAAGTTCCAAGATGTACAAATACTCTACGGATGTTCTGGTGAGACCGTTGAAGGCTTTCGTTGCACAGACGATGTGCTGAAGTATACTGCAGAGCTAAACTTTATAAAGTCTCACATACACCGTGAAGTAAAAGAAACAACGCGTGCAGAAGAGAAGCAGCAGGTATGGATAATGAGTCTTGCTGATGGGTGGTGTGACAAGCGGTATTACGTCATGCTACACCATGTCGATTACTCATACCCTACGACTGAAATGTGAATCTCGTGATCATGGACAATCTTAAGTATTTTTATCACTATATTAACGTATATCATGATGAGGTTCGTAGTGAGGTTGTGGCTAGTGCCCTGCGTGAATTTTTAACAGAGTTTAGAGACGAGTATCGTTTGATGGGCAGAAAGGAAAAATATGAACATATGTTCCTCTCAAATAGTGCGCCGGAGTGTGGAGATGTTTAGTAAAACATAAAATGTTCCTAGTTCTTATCCAAAATGTCTGGTGCGTAGGCTGGTAGTGATATTCTTGTACCGGTACAACAATTCGACTCGCGGAACAAGCCCATTCACGTATCATCGAGTCAGCCGCCCGTCGAACCATTCCTGCCTACCTGCGTGCCTCACACGGCTCATAGTTATCTCAGAGCTTGAGCCGAGTGGACGTGCGCTCCTCGAATACGATGGAACTTCCTTTGAGCAGCATTCTCAACGCCTCGTACGATGTGTCCGTGACGAAATCGTTGCGCGTGTTCAGGCGTAATTCCGGTACCATTAGCTATGTACTGGAAACGGAATGTAGACCGACAAACAAACGGGTTTATTTAAGTATCGAGGAGATGAATAGAATCTTTGTGATAGTTGAGAAGTGGAGTGAAGATCGTTATAAAATACCTGCTAACGTAGGTACAAGAAGAGAGCAGATTAGTGACGCACCCTCATACGCCGTTGTATGTACGTTGTGTATAAATAACGATCGGCCGTGCATTGATATACGGCTGATGTGGAAGAATGCTTCTGATAATAACGCTCTTATTCCTACGCGAAACCGTTTCATCCTCGACAGAATGTTTGAAATCGTCGGATTCCGTAAACTGAAACCTATATTAGACGCGCGTGTTACGGATATGCTTTATTTTGATACAGTACTTGAATACGCATACACCGCTCTGCTCGATGGGTTTACCGAGTGTAGGGCTGGTGAGAATGGTCTAGTGCTGGATGTTTATTTAAAAAGTTTAGACTCTTTGAAATACCATGAACTTTGGTACAAAGCAATTGATCGGTACAAGGCTGAGCTCACCTACACCGTTCACCCTGAAGAACTATTTCTTTATATAACGCGCAGTTGTCGTAACGATTTAGAAGATTATTTCAATTGCCGCTATGTTGAGTGAGTTCACGATTGAAAAGCTCGAGTCGGTAGAAATAAACCCTCGATTGGAAAAGCGTTTATAAACTTGTGTTTAATAATGTAGCTAACGATGAACTCTTTGTGCGTGCTTTTGATTGTATTCTAGACGTGTTTAAAGATGACTTACCAACCGGTTGTAAAGTGGGAACAAAAATAGTACTGAACGATATGAAAGCCCTTCATATCGAATACAGGTTTCCCTATACTTTAAGCGGTGAAATATTATTAAGCCGCATATACTGCGTAATGCAGAGCAATAATGATGTAATTGTAAACTCGATTAAGACCGAGTTTAGTATTTTGAAAAAAAAGTGAATTGTATTTATATTTTTGCTTGACATTTCTCCTGTACTGATTATACGCATATTTCTATTGATTTGTGTTTATATATATATTTTGCGTGATATTTCTCCTGTACTGTTATGTACATATTTCTATTGAAGTGTATATTTATTTGAAATGTATATTTTATTTTATATATATCCATAATTGTGTGTATATATTTCCTGTACTGTTATATGCATATTCCTCAAATGTATATTTATTTTCTATATATTTATAATAAACAGAATGATGCAATGTTGTTTTACTTAATTGTTATGCCTTCTACTACTACGGTATTCTTTTAAGAAATATAATAATGCATACAACGGTATTGCGGTATCTGGCAATATTTAAGCCTTCTAAGCCAACTGGCTGATTAGGAGTCTATAATAATGTATACAATGGTATCTGGCAACTCAGTCTTCGATTAGAGAATACATGGCGCTATCTGGCAACTCAAGCCATTTACAGCCAACTGGCTGATTAGGCGTATATAATAATGTATACAATAATACTGCTAAAAAGAGGTATCTGGCAACTCAAGCCATTTACAGCCAACTGGCTGATTAGGAGTCTATAATAATGTATACAATGGTATCTGGCAACTCAGTCTTCGATTAAATGAATACATGGCGCTATCTGGCAACTCAAGCCATTTACAGCCAACTGGCTGATTAGGAGTCTATAATAATGTATACAATGGTATCGCGGTATCTGGCAACTCAAGCCATTTACAGCCAACTGGCTGATTAGGAGTCTATAATAATGTATACAATGGTATCTGGCAACTCAGTCTTCGATTAGAGAATACATGGCGCTATCTGGCAACTCAAGCCATTTACGCCAACTGGCTGATTAGGAGCCTATAAAACAACGCCTACTCGGCTGAAGTCTTAATGTGCACTTGGCTCCTGCCAGGTGAACACCTCTCCTCCTCCTTTCTCTCCTCCTTTCTCTCCTCCTTCTTTCTCTTGGGGGATAACGCCGCCTTCAAGTTTTCCTTGTTGCACCTGCAGCATCCCCCCTTTGGGGGAATTTTTTTTCTTTTCTTTTTTTCTTTTTTTTTGCAACCCCCTCCCCCTTGCAACAACCCCCACCCCCTTTGCAACATTACGTCATCACTTGCAACATTCTTGCACTCTCCCCTTTTGCGGCTATACTACTGAACAAGATTCAAGATAGCTTAAGTTTATATATATATATATATATATATATATATATATATATATATATATATATGTTAACCCCTCCGTCTATGGCCCTGGGTTGGTTCGGATCGACGGGGGTTCTAGTTACGGAGGCAAGCAACGGATATTTCTTCTCTATACTTTTCTTCTATAACTTTCTAATTCTTTTCTCTCGCTTTATGGGGTCGACACTCTGTTAATTCTTTTCTTTCAATAATACTCTGATACTTCTACTTTCTTGACTAAATTCCTCTGAAGATAGCCCAACTCGAGGGGGAAAATAAAAAAGTTTCTCTTACTGTAATTTTCTTCTTAAAAATTTACAGGTGGTGGTCTGAATTTTACAGGGGTAGAGGTTCGACCTCTTTCGACCATAGCTCAGGCCGGAATCTAAAAATATTAAGGAGGCAAGGGGCCTCTGCCCCCTCCCCGCAGCGAGGCTGCTAACAAGGGGAGTCTCTTAGCAGTGACCAAAGCAGAGAGCCGTAATGAAGTGTCCTTCATTTTACAAATACATGTATAAAATATGCCTGAATGTTGGGGGATGGCAGTTGGAGGTTAAGTTTCCCCCCTTTTAAACACGATCAGGTGTTTGAAAGTTTCCAAAAAAAAAATAAAAAAAAAAATAAAAATAAAACATCTTTTTTTTTTTTGCCACGTCTTCATTTCTGAAGGCGATATCATTTCACGACTGAATACATTTTTGTTTGGGTTTATTACAATTATGATTTCGATTATGGATTACTTCCCATTCGCTTATGATTGTCCCTTACAGTTCTATTAAAGTACATTCTTACATTATATATAAAGTCATTACATTCAATTATAGTTTCATTGAGTACATTACGTCGTTACCATTCTTACAGTTTATATATATATATATATATATATATATATATATATATATGGTTAGATTATATGGTTAGATTATATGGTTAGATTATATGGTTAGATATTATATATCAGATTATATGGTCAGATTATATTGGTTATTAGTACAGCACAAGTACATGAGACATGACAAGATAATTTATATACAACATAATATGTTATGAATTTGGATCAGAGCGAAAGATGTTGTTTATCTTAGAAACGTTCAATTCTGCTGTGATTCGCGAATTCGACCACTCAACTACTGTAAGCCTAATGAATGTCTTGTGAGGGTGAACGTACTTAAAAGAAAAAAAAAGAAAAAAAATACATGTGGACGTATTTTACATGTAAGTAACAGAATAGGTTGTGTGCGTAATATAGACGCGCGTAAAATATGGACTGATAGGTTGATAGGTATCAGTAGACAATAGGTAGGAAACAACATAAATAATGATGTATAGAGAATGAAGTTTTCTTTTTCTTTTTATTATTATTATTATTATTATTATTATTATTATTATTATTATTATTATTAAAGAATTTACCATACATTCAATACGGAAGATGTCCAAATACTAAACACGTGATTCAGTGTTCAAGGTATGGAAAACGTGAAGAGAATTAAGTTACTTTATGACGTCATAGTTATTGAATTTTGTACGTATAATACAAATCATTATTAGGAAGATTCACAAGAACGAATTAGAGGCAAAGAGTGGGCATTAATGACTAAGAAGTACAACTACGAGTTCCAATCCTGTTATATGCAATGTGTATGCATAATCTAGGGACGAGGGTGAGATGCAAGACAATCATAATTAATTAATAACTTCTATAACAAATAAAAATGGATACGACTAAACCATAGGTATGGTAGATCGTAGGGTTTTGACACGAACAAAAATAGGAAGCCACAAGTAAAATTATTATCCAAACTCGCGTTAAGCGATTTTGGTTCTTATGTAAAAATGAATATTGATTATTCATTGTCCATTTTTACATATATATAAACTTAAGCTATCTTGAATCTTGTTCAAATGTATTAAACAAATTTTTCTAACTGTGTCTGTATGGTAACTTTTCTATATATATATATATATATAGGTGTCCCATAAGTCCGGCATCATAGGAGAAATTCATATTTTTCTATTTCTACAAACCATAATTCATATTTTTCTCTTTCTACAGGCCATAATGTCTGTGAGCAAGGAAGAACGAATCCAGACAATTCTACTCATCGGAAATCGGAGTCAAAGAGATGCCGCTGCTGAATTTAACAGACTGCATCCAGACCGCGAGCCAGTAACACAGAGTTGAGTGTCTGGATGAGTAGAATTATCTGGATTCGTTCTTCCTTGCTCACAGACATTATGGCCTGTAGAAAGAGAAAAATATGAATTATGGTTTGTAGAAATAGAAAAATATGAATTTCTCCTATGATGCCGGACTTATGGGACATCCTGTATATATACAGGGTGTTTGAAAATTTTCTGTACAAATTGTAATGGGGGATAGGCAACACCAAGACAAACCCTTTTCGTCTATAAGTGTATGTCCGCTGACGTCACCATTCGGCGCGAGAGGGCGCCGCTGCAATTGGCTAAAAGGTGAAGTGGGCTAGACTCGCGCTTGCCGCGGGCATTCTTAAATCGGACGTGTTGAAACCACATTCGTCTACGAATAGCCACGGGAACATCTTCCAGCAGTTCCGGCAACGTTTCTTCAAGAAATATCCGATAAACCCGCCCGTCGAGTCGGGCAGGCAGTAGGTACGGCCCAATCAACTTGCCATGGACGATACCCGCCCAAACATTGACGGCGAACCGTTCTTGATGAGCATGCACCTGTGTAGCATGTGGATTTGCGTGCGCCCACACGTGAGAATTGTGCATGTTAAACACACCCTCACGTGTGAAACAGGCCTCATCTGAGAACAGCACATAAGCCGGAAAATTAGGCTGCACCGCTGTCTGCTGCAGAAACCAGCGTGCGAATTCCACACGAAGAGGGTAATCCCGAGGTTGTAATGCCTGGACTCTCTGACGATGAAATGGATGTAACTGCTGCTCGTGCAACACTCTCCAGACCAGGTCGTGGTTCACACCGAGGATACGTGCGACACCTCGCGTGCTTGCGCTTGGATTGTCCTCAAATCGCCGTAGGATTTCTTCTTCCATGTCAGGAGTGCGCACGTTTCTCTCCCGACCAGTGTCATGCATGTTTGCATGGAATGTTCCAGTTTCTCGCAGTCGCCGATGCAAATGCGAAAACGTTTGGTGGTTTGGCACACGTCTGTTTGGGAAGCGCTGTCGGTACAACCTCACAGCAGCTCTTCCGTTTCCATTGGCAGCCCCATACACCATATGCATGTCAGCCATCTCAGCACTCGTGAAGCGCTCCATGTTACGCGTACTACGTCCGATTTAAGAATGCCCGCGGCAAGCGCGAGTCTAGCCCACTTCACCTTTTAGCCAATTGCAGCGGCGCCCTCTCGCGCCGAATGGTGACGTCAGCGGACATACACTTATAGACGAAAAGGGTTTGTCTTGGTGTTGCCTATCCCCCATTACAATTTGTACAGAAAGTTTTCAAACACCCTGTATATATATATATGTATATATATATATATATATATATATATATATATATATATAATATATATAATATATATATATACAGTGTGTCCGTAAAGTCATGGTGGGATTTTAAATAGCTATATTATTGCAACGAAACATGATAATGAGATGAAAAAAAGGCAAGTTGAAGAACAACTCTAAAAGAATAATTTTATTTAACGTAGTTCGATATGGGCTCCTCTGGTAGCCCTGCAGACATCTAGGCGGTGATGTGTGTCCGTAAAGTCATGGTGGGATTTTAAATAGCTATATTATTGCAACGAAACATGATAATGAGATGAAACAATGCCAAATTTAAGAACAACTCTCAAAGTTGTATCTTGTAGTTAGTCTAGGCTAAGCTTAACCTTTATCTCGTAGTTAGTCTAGGCTGTCCACATGCCTATGTTGAACATGAGCGTAATAGCCCGAAAGTTAATGTGTGGTGTGCTCTAGCACGAGATCGAGTGATTGGCCCATTTTTCTTCGCGGAACCCACTGTGACGTCACACAACTACCTCGCTATGTTGGAACATTTTGCAGTACCCCAATTTATTGACAATAATGTCATCTTTCAGCAAGATGGTGCTCCTCCGCACTATGCCAACGTTGTTCGAGAATTCCTTAATGAAAAATTTCCACAGAGATGGATAGGAAGAGGAGGATGGAAGCCATGGCCTCCACGCTCTCCGGACCTGACACCTTTGGACTTTTATTTGTGGGGTTACGTCAAGCAAAGCGTGTACAGTGTACCCATTAGGGATATTCATCACTCGCACGAGCGAATCACGGAAGCTATCGCATCCGTCACTCCTGATGTTCTTGGGCGTGTGTGGCTGGAATTGAATCACCGCCTAGATGTCTGCAGGGCTACCAGAGGAGCCCATATCGAACTACGTTAAATAAAGTTATTCTTTTAGAGTTGTTCTTCAGTTTGCCGTTTTTTCATCTCATTATCATGTTTCGTTGCAATAATATAGCTATTTAAAATCCCACCATGACTTTACGGACACACTGTAGATAACAATTTTAATTAAAGAGTAGCTTGTGTCATGATGACAAGCAATTAATTTTCCACCTACATATTTCTTGATTGCAAAACTGCGAAAAGATTTCCTTGTTTTGTGTGTTCCATCTTGAATAGTGATTTCATAAACATGATATAAATATAAAATAAATATGAGGCATATGACGTGGTAAGCATTCTCAAGTATTCGAAGGCACGAATATTATAAAGTTTTTCTAACAAATTGCCCTAACGTGGCATTATGATAATCAATATTCATCCTGCATCCTACATCCTGCATTCAGCTTTCGTTCACTCATCCTGACTCATAACTCTCTTTCGGTGCTTTGTGGAGTCGAGAAAGCCTTTTCATTCGGCGGCTTCCGAATAGGCCGGTTCTAATGTATTTATAGTAAACCCACTCTCTGCATCTCCGCATATTCAGGTACGTGAAAGGACGCATGCACGGGATAGGCTACACATACACGTAAAACACACGCACGCACACACGCGTGTGTGTGTGTGTGTGTGTGTGTATATATATTTTAACTCCTCAAAATGATGTAAATATAGACTTGAAATGATGACGTTTTTGTGAAAATGTTTGTGCAGATGATTATACATATAAAAGAACTTGATTGGTCCTCTACCAATAAAAGAATTTCCCTCTCCTTACCCACATTGCACTGTCCCCTTGCACTAAATAAGCCTATGACCCTTCATACCCTGCTTAATATCCCCTTACTCTTCACACGGTAACTGAGACTTTTTACAACATCTGTGTATATAGTATCATATATACGGACGGAAAATTGTTCACGCTTGTGTTCAGCTGAACTCTGAATTATAGACCATATGATCTCTGCATCCGCACCCGCAGTTTCTATATCCGCAACAGTCGAAACCAGGGAGAAGAGATGTGTGAGTTTTGTTTATATCTACTGCATGGTATATATTTCCATCAATGCTAAAAATTACTTACATAAAACCTCTTTTTCGAGGATGTGGGGTGGGGTGGGGGAGATGATTTTGCAATGGCAGTTAATTACTGATCATTATTCAGCAAAATATTTTTTGAGAAAAGTGTAAAAAATTAGAATAAATAATTATTTAGAATCATATAATTTATTATTTTCACTCGAGTTTGGCTTCTGCACGAATAAATCAACTGAAATAGTTATTTTAAATCAGAGGTTTTCAACCATGTTTCCATCGCGTACCCCTTTTGAAAATTCAAGGTCTTTTCGTGTACCTTCATACCAAAATGTGAGTTCAAACGACGGTTCAGGATCGACTTGCGGTCGACCCCTCTGCAGCATCTCGCCTCATTTTCGGGATTTGGTGAAAGAGGGAATTGCTGTCTGATCTCCTCCTGCCCTCAACGGATGGCTGGTCAGGAACTTTGCGCAAGAATCTGTCCAGCTAGTTCTTCAAGTTAGTCAGTCGGTGTGATAGAGATTCTTCACTTCTTTTGGTAGGGTGTTGGGTATTGAAAAGCTTTGGGCTTCGTATTCTGAGGGTATTTTCCATCCTCGTTTTCATGGCCCCTTTTCCCACCGCAGCTGGGACAGTAAAAAATCTGCTTCTTCTCTCATTCAAGTTTGTTTCTATTTCATTTTAAAGGTTAGGGACAGAGCCCTCAAGTACTTTCCATATGTATATTATTGTGTACTGCTCGCGCCTTCTTTTAAGAGAGTAGAGTTTCAGGGATTTTAGTCGAGACCAGTAGTCTTCACCTTCCGTTTCCTCTATCTTACACGTAAAAGTCCTTTGTATAGAGTCAATGTTCGCAATGTCTCGTTTTCTCTATGGACTTGTGAGTACTAAGCAGTACTCAATTATTGGTAGGACTAGACTCTTCCATAATTTGAGCATGATGTTTGCTTTTCTGCTGTGGAAGCTCCTCTAGATGATTCCCATTATTTTTCTATCTGTTGTAATTTTGATGTTATAGTGCTCTCTGAATTCTGCATCCGACGATATTATTACTCCAAGATCCCTGACTTGTGGATTTGGTGCTATCTGTTTGGCTTGCAGAGTTTTGTACCCTTTATTCTGTAGCTCCTCGTTATTACCATATCTTAGAAGTTGGAATTTTTCTTCGTTGAACTTCATATTGTTGTCTTCTGCCCTCTGAAATAATGTTTCAATGTCGTTTTGTAATCTTTCTATGTCACCTTCGTTCAATATTTGGTCCTTGCATATCTTTGTGTCATCAGCGAAACAATACAATACTGTCATTGATATCTGCAATCATTATTATGAACAGCAAGGGAGCTAGTACTGTTCCTTGTGGGACAGAGCTCTCTACTTCCGAGACTTCCGATTTGATTCCATTTACCACCACTGTTTGTGTTCTTTGCGTCAAGAAATTAAATATCCATCTTCCTAGCTCTTCAGTAATTCCTGTATTCTTAAGTTTGTGTGCTATAATTCCATGGTCACATTTATCGAAGGCTTTAGCAAAGTTAGTATATATTACATCTATGTTTTCTCCTCGACACAATGTTTCCAATATTTTCTACTGGTGGTCTAATAGCTGTGATAGGCATGATCTTCCAGCCCTGAAACCATGTTGATTTGGGTTGTATAAATTCTTTACTTGTAGGTAGTAGGTATCATAGTTTTGCCTCTAATTATACGTTCAAAGCACTTTATAAGGTGAGATGTGAGAGCTACCGGCCGATAATTCTTGGGCGTTGCTCTGTTACCACCTTTGAATAAGGGGGCAATGTTCGCGTTCCTTAATGGAAGTGGAATTTGTCCTGTGTCGAGTGATTTCCTCCATAGTAAGTATGGCAGTTTCGCAATACTCTCGTTACATTTCATCAAAAACGTGGCACTCCATGTGTCTGGCCCTGGTGCCGAATTATCTCGCATCTGTGATAGTCTTAATTACATCTCTTTCCGGGAACTCTATGTCCATTAATAGGTTTGTACCAGAATTTGTCCTTGGCTGATTTGTATCAATGTCGAAAAATTCGTCTGGGTTTTCTACTTTCATCTCGGACTTAGGGGTGCTAAACACAGAGTTAAATTGTTCCTTAAGTAGTTCGTTCATTTTTTTGAGGTAATTCGTGTGTTTGGCCTCCCCGTCTATCAACGGACCAATACTCTCTTTACACTGCATTTTCCTTTTCGCAAAGGAAAAGGTTATTTTTTTATGTTTTCTGCTACCTTGTTTTCCTCCTCGTTTGTCTTATATATGAATGTTTGCTTTAGGTCCATTTCTATTTCGCCTTGTTTCCTCTCTAGGTTGAGTCTCCTTGCATCAGTTCTGCATCTGTTGAGATGTTTTACGGTTTGCTTCCGTTGTCTAAATAGTATCCTGATTTTTCTCTCGAGCTTGCTACGTTTTCTTTTTTGTCTCTCTGAAACATGCTTCAGCAATATAGGTTTGGTTTCAGACTCCATTATACCTAGTATTTGTTCTAGAGTTTTCTCGTAAAGTAGCAATTCCCAATTTACTTCCTTATATCGTTATTTACACTTTCCCAATCTACTTTCTTTGAATTTATGTTTAAGCCTTCAAATATTCCTTCTGCCTCTCTGGGTGCTAACTTCAATTGTGTATCGATGAGGTTTTATTTATTATTATCTCATTATTATTTGTCAAAATTAAATCCAAAACGTTATCTTTTCTAGTGGCTTCACAGATTTCCTGAGTAAGGGCATAATGTTCCATCATATCTAATAGTATTATTGCTTGGGTTCTATCATCTTTTGTAATGTTGCCATGACACTTCTCAACATATGTGACTTCATCATTTTTCTTCCATGTTATGAATGGGAAATTAAAATCTCCACAAATTAAAATATTTATTGCTGAAGTTTCAAGTAATTTTAACATGTTTTCTATTTCATTAGTGGCAAATTGGAATTAACTTTTTGTGGTGTTTGGTGGTCTGTAGACATTCATAATGGTTAGGTTCAGTTCTTTTACTTCTGAAATAATAATTTTGACTGTGCTGTTTGATTTGTTTACCTTCACCTCACATGTGTATATGTTTTTCACGTAGATACAACATTCTCCCCATGGTCTAGCCACTCTATCTGCTCTGTATATGTTATAGTCCAGCAATGCTATTTCAGTATTCTCGATGCAGTTTTCACAATCTTTTTCGCATTTATGCGTGTTTCCCGTTAGGCATATGATATCAATGATATCTATCTATCTATCTAGCTATCTATCTATCTATCTATCTATATATTATATATATATATATATATATATATATATATATATATATATAAGCAAGATGTGAATATATCACGAAAGCGCTCGGACTTCGTGTTTCCTTTTCATTTTCCCTGTGGTTGTTTGCTTATTAATAAGATCACGTGTTATTCTGTGATTTTAGTGCATATAATATATATATATATATATATATATATATATATATATATATATATATATGGCGTTAAAACAGTCACTATATACGTATATTATATTATATATATTGATTTCCCTTGTCCCACCCTCTCATTTTATTACAATGATAAAAAATTCTTTCTCATCAAAAAAGAAGAAAATAGGAATGTATTTAGAGGTCGCGAAGTAAAAATAAATTTTCAAAATAAGTTTTTATTAGGTAATACTCACGTGCTGGAGCTTATAAAAAACAAATTATTAGAAAAACACAAATTACACTGGTCAACAAAGATTTTTCATCAGAGTAAATTTTGTGGTGGCTGGATAGCATTTTTCACGCTGATTCCAAAACTGCATTCAGATTTTTTCTAGCACGTATAGTTTTCAAGATGAAGGCATATATATAACTACACAGATTTAACCATTTTAAATAGGCAAAATACTAATATTTCAACATTTGATTGTGTTTATTTTATGTTTTTTTAGTTATTCATCTTATTTATTTCAATTATCTTAATTATACATCTTATGTATTTCAGGTGTGAGCTTTTACGTCTAGCAGCATTGTGATTCAGGCAACAACGCCGTGCTTTGTGTGTCAAAAGATCAGCCCAGTCCAAGAACTTGTTGTGTCAAGTTGGTGTACATTTTTTTTTAATTTATAGTTTGCTCAGGTTAGTCAACATGCCTCGACAATGTAAGAATGACCCCTGAAAGCAGTTCTTTTGCATAATGGTAATATAATGCCATCCATCCCCATTGCCCATTCCATCCATCTAAAAGAGACATATGACAATATGGATATACTACTGAAGGCAATCAAACACAACAGTCATCAATGGAATGTTTGTGGAGATCTAAAAGTTATAGGAATGCTTATGGGTATGCAGTCAGGATTCACAAAATTTTGTTGTTTCCTTTGCCTGTGGGACAGTCGCGCCACTATAGAACATTACACCAAAAGTGACTGGCCACTTAGGTATACATATGTCCCAGGGATAAGCAATGTCCAGTCTGTCCCTTTAGTGGATCCCCAAAAGATCTATCTGCCACCTCTTCACATTAAACTTGGTTTAATGAAGAATTTTGTTAAAGCAATGGGTAAAGTCAATTCTGAAGGGTTCCAATACCTTTCAAGGAAATTTCCGAAGGTTACTGCAGCAAAATTGAAGGAAGGAATTTTTGTTGGGCCACAAATAAGGGAGGTTTTGAATGACACTGAATTTGAAAAAGTCCTAAGTCCGCTGGAATTGAAGGCTTGGCTGGCGTTGATATGTGAAAACTTTCTTGGAAGCAACAAGTCAGCTGCGTATAAGGATGGAGTCAAGAACCTCCTTGATGCCTTCAAAGAAATGGAGTGTCGAATGTCGTTAAAAATTCACTTCCTGCATTCCCACTTAGATTTCTTTCCTGAAAACCTTGGTGCAGTGAGTGACGAGCAAGGAGAGCGCTTCCATCAAGATATTCAGATGATGGAGAAGCGCTACCAAGGATATTGGAATGAAAGCATGATGGCGGACCATTGTTGGATGTTGTATTGTGACAATCCAGGCCAAATTTACAAAAGGAAATCACACACTCAGCGCTTTTAATAAAATAATGTATATATTCTTTATTTATAAGTACATTGAATAAAGTATATGATGTATTTGTTGTTCAGCATTCCTAAGTGTGATCTATACATCCATAAATTTTCTTATAGCAATATCAAAAACTTAAAAATATCAAAACCAGTGTATCTATATAACTCTACGTGCTAGAAAATAAATAAAACCAGATTCAGAATCAGCGCGAAAACTGCATTAAGAAAAGTGTGATCATGTTTGTGATGAGAAAAAAAAGTTTCATTTTGTTGGCCAGTGTTATTAGATTAATATAGAAACTCACAGGTCTGTTTTTTTGCGAGTTGGGAGTTCTTTCCTGTGGTGCTCTACCACCTGCAGCAGATATTGGAATTGATCTTCATCCTTTGTCCTTACCCTGTTGAAGTCCTCGACCAGTTTCTCGGCTCTTTCTGCACAATCATTGACCGACTTCAGAGCTTTCGCCAACTTTTGCCCCTTCTTATAGTTCTCATCACTGGGCCACGTCCTTGGGTGAGTTTCCAGCCACTTTGTTCTATTACCCAGCCTTTCGAACAAAGACAATGATCTACTTGTAATGAATCGGTCCAGATCTATGTCAGAATGTAAAATCCTTCTGTCTCCCTTTTGCACCCTAACAGCACTGTTTTTACTTCAGGCTTCTTAAGAGCATCCACCACTGCCAGTTTGCGATCTTCGGAGACCTTGTCATCGAAAAATCCCGGTGATACCAAACTATCACTTATATACCACAGATGTCGTTCCAATGCTTTGAATGCGGTCAAAGAAACTTTCTCATTTACTTCACCGTATCGTCGGAGCTTGGTCAGAGCATGTTGGTCATTTAAAGGGGCGTGGACTGTATTCGGAGCTGTGAACCACATCTTCATGCAGACAAGACAGATGAACAGACTACATTACTCAACAGCTACCCCTTCGTGGATGGCGAGCCTAAACTGTCCCCTGAACAAGTAAATCTTGAGACAATATAAAATTTTTGCCATCCAGCGTGTGTGATGAAAAGCTCCGGGAGCTCGAAATCGTATTCCCCTTTCCAGACGATCTCCCAAGCAGATGATGACAAGTTCCAAAAATTCTTGGTAGTCGTCACGCGGTTGAAAGGAACTAGAGAGTAGATTTCGCGCGAATTCCAGGGTATCATTCTTCCATTCAAGGATGACATCACGTGCGTCAATGGGAATGAGGCTAGTTTGGTAATTTGCTTGACCGATGGAATTCCAATCCTTCTAGAATCTCTTGAAGATCCGCACATCAGGACCACTGCTGGAACCAAAGAGCTCAGTAAAGACATCACCTATAATAATCTCATGTACATGATAACGACAAGCCAAGTTCAACAGCTTCTTCTTAAATCGTTTTTCCAAGAGAATACATGCTCCTGTGTGGCGTCCTGTGTTGGAAACAGTTGTATCGAAACATATTCCGACGACGTGGTTCAGAAGATTCCAGTCCTGCAGGGTCTTGAATATTGCACATGACATGTCCTCCTCCGTGGCTTGCGGTATCTTAGGTACACCTAAGAGCTTGTCGATCCCCAGTCCTGATACGAGAATCGACAATCTGTCTGTTTTATTGTGCTTATATCCAGTCAACTCATAGAGCAGTTTGCCGTCCCAATGGACCACCAATGGAACCTCTGGCATAAAATGTATTCGAGAAGTTTGACTGAAAATTTGCCTTTGCCGTTGGCGATCTCTCCGGATTTGACTCCTGGATATTGAAAGTTCTTCGGGCGAGATTCCCAGATTTCTTGATGTGAACGCAAGGAAAAAGGTTGCATTCCGATCTGAGATATTAATCCGGTCCATTGTTGCTGCTACTTCGGGAGTGATGACCTTAATTTTCTCGCAAGGGTTCGATGGATTCGGCGTGTCATGCTTGAACTTGGCACCGTATGTATCATCTGAGTCATTATCTGTCGATGACGAGGATGATGGTAGTTGGACTGTCTTGTTGAGGGCCTCAAGCTCCATCTGCGCTGATTCTTTCCTCCTCATCTCATCCATTTTTTTCTGCCGTGAACGTTTTATTTTCTCTGACAGTTTCTTATCCAATGTAGTCATTGCCATCACCCGTTTCATCCTCTGATCTTCCAAGAAACGTAAATCTTCAGCAATTTTGATTCGCTCCAGAGCATTTTGGGTCGCTATATCAAATAATGCTTCATTGTCCTTGCTGAATGATTCCTGCTATTTTACCATTTCCGGGTTATTCTTTTTATGTTTACTCTTTTTCAAATTCACGTATGCGGCATAGAGTTTCTCCAGTTTAGTAATCGCGGGATCTTTTCTCGTGGTTGGGATTCCACCACTTTCCCACATCTCCACAATTTTTTCCACCATTGTGTGGGCAGCTTCCCTGATAGAAAGGGTCGGTTTTCGGATTCGCACATGATGGAAGCGTTGCAAAACTGACTGTTTGGTTGGAAGTTGTTGTTTTCAAAATTCCTCTAGTACAGAGCTTTCCAAACTTTAAACGTTGGCGACAAACTATTTAAGCATAACAATTTTCACGACACATTAATTAATTTTTGTTATCAAATATCAAATATCAGATAAGTTTTCAGTAGGTGGTTTATCTTGTAGCCGATTTTGTTGATAGAAAAATCAAAATTTTCAAAATACAAAAAACACTAATGTGTCGCGACACACCAGTTTGGAAAGCTCTGTTCTAGTAGTTGCCCTATCAGCCAAATCTCAGCTTTCTTCCGAGTCGTTATAATTGAACATAAACTCTTCGATCTAATTTTAACAAAATTTCTGCAAAATAGAAAACAATAATATTAAAATGAATACGAAATGGAAATAATACATAATTCAATAAATAATAATACGACATAGTTTTGGCTACCACACATTTTTATACCGTCAACCCCAATCACGAGAATAAAGGAAATTAAACTAAGAAAATCAAGAATTAAATGATAGACTAAGGAATAGAGAGAAAAACAAAGTTAAGTGCGGTCATTCTCTTGCAGGGGGCCAGAATGGTTGAGGAAGGTATAAACCATTGTACTTTCAACACAAGTCTTAATAACAGGACCATATAAATTATCTGAAGTGCACCACCCACAGTGCACCAAGTTCAAGAAGCGAAGAGTGAAAGATATAATATTTGAACTCATTTCGCGACCGCTAATTATTTTTCAATCGACATAATGTTTTGTATGTGGTAATACTTACCGCATAGAAACAAATTTCAGTAGTGGGAGCAAAGAATATTGAAAGTTTGTTTTCATGGACCATCATATATCCATGATATACACAGGGTGTCCCATAAGTCCGGCATCATAGGAGAAATTCATATTTTTTCTATTTCTACAAACCATAATTCATATTTTTCTCTTTCTACAAGCCATAATGTCTGTGAGCAAGAAGAACGAATCCAGATAATTCTACTCATAGGAAATCGGAGTCAAAGAGAGGCCGCTGCTGAATTTAACAGACTGCATCCAGACCGCGAGCCAATAACACAGAGTTGTGTTAGTAGACTTGTTGCAAAGTTTAAGGAAACAGGATCCATAGAAGATAAACCACGCAGTGGACTTCAAGGAGGTCCACTGACAATGATACAGCGACGCTATCCTGGCTCATTTAACAGAAGTCCTAAAAAGTCTCTTCGGCGATTGTCCGCCGAGACAGGAGTGTCGAAAAGTAGCATCCATCGCATTCTTCAGGCTCACAAATGGCATCATATAAACTTCAGATCCTACAGAAATTAAGCGAAGATGATCTCGACCGGCGGATGGAATTTTGTGAATGGGCTACGGAACATATGCTCGGATGCCAATTTCCCGTCCACCATTCTGTTCAGTGACGAGGCTGTTTTTCATGGAAATGGTGAGGTAAATCGACAGAACACCCGCTACTGGTCTCAAAACAACCCTCACTGGTATACCTCTTCAAAGGAACAAGGTGCATCTCGGGTGATGGTATGGTGTGGCATTTGGAAGGATCGTATCATAGGCCCCCTTTTTTTCGATGAACATGTCACTGGAGGCACCTACCTACGTATGCTCAAGGAAGAAGCATTTCCCAGTGTCTTGAACGAAGAAGGAAATTTCCCAACATGGTTCCAGCCAGACGGCGCTCCTGCACATTACAGCACCCAAGTAAGGAATACCTGTACCAACAATTCCCTGGCCATTGGATAGGACGTCGTGGGCCTGTGGAATGGCCAGCTAGAAGCCCGGATCTCACGCCACTAGATTTTTATCTCTTGGGCCACTTGAAAGCGCTGGTATACGCAGAGAAAATTAGGAGTGTTGAACATTTGCGGCAGCGCATTATTGGGGCATGTAACACCATTATTCCTGACATCATTCACCGTGTGCTTGCTGACTGGGTATCACGTCTGAATTTGTGTATTGAAAACAATGGTGGACATATTGAGCACGTTCTGTAAATAAAAGCTTTTATTTTGCCTTTTTTTATTATTTTTCCTGTGATGCCGGACTTATGGGACAACCTGTATATATATATATATATATATAATATATAATAATATATATATATATTATAGATATATATATATATATATATATATATCGGATGAACTTCACAATTAAACACGTGAAATGAATGAATGATGCAAACCCACAAAGAAAAAGAAAAATGATTCCAAGGTCTTTCGTGTATTCAGAAGTACACCTCGTCAGGGATATGAAATGTTTCATTTCCTGACGAGGTGTACCAAGCCCAAAGGTATTCAGCGACTTGTATTTATACTTTAATTAATATGGAATAATGGCCTTCAACAGTAAACAAGAGGTATTTACTTAATATATTTATTTTTGCCTTTTCATGAAACATTTTATTACATTTTTTAGTTTTATTTGAACTTGTAAAGGAATTTTAAATTTTTAGCATATACTGCATGTTACGATATACTAATGTAAATTATATATATATATATATATATATATATATATATAAATGTAATGTAAATATTGTTTACACACACACACACATATATATATATATATATAATATATATATATATATATATATATATATATATATATATATATATATATAAGCAAACAACCACAAGGAAAAGGAAACACAAAGTCCGAGCGCAATCGTGATATATTCACATTATCAGTATTAGCAGTATTAGCAGTATATGCTAAAAATAAAAAATTCCTTTACAAATTCAAATGAAACTAAAAAATTTAATAAAATGTTTCATAAAAAGGGAAAAATAAATATATTAAGTAAATACATCTTGTTTACTGTTGAAGGCCATTATTTCATATTAATTAAAGTATAAATACAAGTCACTGAATACCTTTGGGCTTGGTATTATACTTATCATCGTTCATTTTTATAAACGTTGGCCGAAAATTCCTAAATTTGGCGTGTTGAATATGTATTTTTTTTGTGTATATTCTATTAATAATGAAAACCCTCCTGAAAATTTTTTCGACACCCGTAAGGAAATAATTTCCTTTAGGAATGGTTTGCAAATTTGTTGCATCAGTTTACTAGGTATATTCCAGTTATATATATATATATATATATATATATATATATATATATATGAGAAGCGAAGACAAAGAAAGTGGAACAGCGTATAAAACGTAAAGACGACAGCAAAAAGATTCTAAACATGCGAAGAATCGAACCGTTCAACCTTTCGCGGGTTTATTTAATTCATATTTAGTTAATTAGGTCAAATTGGTTTAGTCACACTTTCACTTTCATTAATAAAACTAACCTGCAAATAATATTTCTGTACAAAGTCGAGCTGAACTAAAATCAACTTAGGTAAAGTCGTACGTCGACTTCGTGAAATTCGATTTTGTTCATGTGATCCAACTCCACCATATGCCACATACTCGTAGTCAATGAGCCAGACCAGATCTGAGTATCAAATTGGGGGACTAATTCCCACTATGATTTTCAGTTACACCAATGTGTAATGTATCTGAAAATGTTTGATGGATATTTCACAAGCATAACTTAATGCCCTTTTGGACGCCATCTTTAAAAATGGCTGCCATTTTTAAGCATAATTCGTGAAATTCAAAACTGTAGCTCTATGACAAAACCTAGTAGTAGCAGTAGTTGGCCCTTGGCTATCGACCATGCCAATCTGTTGACGCGGGCAGAGCCGTCCTCATTTCCACCGAGTAAGACCCGCAGAAATGTCTGAAGAGACGGTGGAATATTCACATAATCTGGGGTAAACTCCGCTGGCTGAGGGAGCAGCTTTGATCTGGTTTCACAGTGACGTGGCTGCTCGGACAATGGTATTGCTGTTGTTGGCTTTTTCAAATGTTTCCACCGTTGATTTCACACGTATACACACTGCAGCTAATACTTTTTTGGTTACACTGCCCGGCATCAGGTACGCGCGACGATTCTCAGTCAAGGAAACCAGTGAATCACCAAACTCTGTCTCTAATTTACACCAAAGATTCTTCTTGGAGTCGCTGACCTCGCTTATTCTGACAGAAGCCATTGAGGACTCAAGATTGAATGTGATATCAACCAGTGGAATAATCCTCGGATCTGAAAATAAATCGTTCCGGATGTATTCGAACAAGGATCTTAGTGAAGACTTCTCGCATATTTGATATTGAATGTCTTGTTCACTTTGCTCCATTTTCTGAGACTGCGTGTAATTTCGGCAGCAGGATCTGTGGTAGTAAATCTCGGCTGCAACAATGTCTCGCGCAATCACGACCAGCACTCTCTCGTCCTTGTGGGTTATTATTTTTATTTGTTTGTTTTTTGTTGCAACCTTCCGTACCGTTTCGTCTTCCCGAAGCTCAACAGCTGGCTTGAGAACTTCTCGGGTGCGTGTTCCCTCAAAATACAGTACTTAGTCACTCGCAGACAAAAGATGCATTTTTTTTTGTACACACTTCCTTGGTCAGATGAAGGTTACCGAAAAAATGCTGCCCTTCTCTTGAAATTTAGCCAATAATTTTTTGTGAGTAAAGTCTGATGTTCATGACCTGTGATAGTATATCGAAACGTTCCGAAGTTCAGCTGGACTTTCTTGCGCAAACTGTAGAATGGTCTCAAAATTTCTAGAGATCGCTGCATCTCACTGCGTCCGCCATGAATCATTGTCATTTGGTCTGCTCAGTTCAGACTAGGCTGAATGCTTGCTACAAATAATACACTTTCCTGTTCCATGCTCCAGTTTTCTCCTCTTCGCTTTTATATACGACATTCTTGCGATCTGAAAATTATCATACCGGTATACATGTATGGAATAAATATGGCTGGAATAAATGCTAATGTACTCGTATGACATTTCAGTGAATAAATGCGTACCACCTTAGACAGAATAATAACTTAAGTGTATTTGCCTTAAATTTTTTAACAACTAGCAATCAACAGTAAAGAAATTAGACTCATATAAATGTAATAAAATATGAACTAATGTATAATAAATTAATTGCATCATCAAAGCACATGGAAGTGATCGACTCAATTTTACTCTTATAATTGTAAATTCTTCAAATTGATATGAAAGTACTTCAAGAGATCAATTCACACTATCAATTTACGAGTCTTTAAAACAAATAAATCTTCAAAATAATAAATAAACGGAAATAAATATATGAGGCGCTCCGGACCACGAGCTGCCAAGCGCCAAAATTAAAAAATGGAGAAAAATGTAGTTAAAGTTTATCAACTTGCAAAATGCAATAACTTTTGAACCAATAACGATATTTGATTGATTTCAACCATACGTACAGGTCCACAATTTGCTCCCTGACTCACCCACGAGATAGAGAAGGGTGGGGGAATATAGTGGTATAAATAACTCAATTCTAGCCCCACTGGCCCCACTGGCCCGGAGCACCTCATATCTTCAACTAAATAAATAAATAAGATGACATTTTCCCTGTTTCTGACACCGTCCCTGTTTTCTGACAATTCCCTGTTTGTCAGCAATTATTTAAGGTGCTGAGTATGTCAGCACCTTAAATAAGTGTTGACATACTCAAAATTTTATGCTGAACAACTTGAATAACTACAGGGTGTCCACAATGTATTGTCACCCTAGTAAAATACTAACTGATTTTCGTTTTTCTTTCAGACCCATTTGAAATGTGTGATAGCAGCAACTATACGACTGAACAACGCATATTGGCTTGTACCTGGGTCCATGAGCGACCATGTAATGACAAACCCACTGAAAATATTCGTGCAGACTTCCAGGACCGATTCAATCGGGCAAATCCTCCAAAAAGGACTCTCTTGAGATGGGAAAAGAAACTGTTCACAACAGGAACTGTAAAAGAAATCAAGAACTGGCACCCCATCTAAGTGATAATGGGTCTGAAAGAAAAAAGAAAATCAGTTAGTATTTTACTGGAGAGATAACAAGACATTGTGGACACCATATATATATATATATATATATATATATATATATATATATATATATATATATATATATATATAATATATATATATATATATATATAGGTGTTCCACATTATAGAGGGGCGTAAAAAAGTCAATATTTCTTTTTTCCACTTTGTTGCCCGTACTCCCCTAGGTCAGAAACGTGCTGTGAACAAGCGCTCTCAGGAAAATGAGGACACTGCTGTTCAAGCATGATTCCCTGGTGAAGAACCAGAACAAACCACAAGAAACCAACAGCATGGCAGAAGAGATGTTGAAGGGAGACTTAGAGGAGGTCTTCAATATCTCACACTCCAAAGCCGTGGAAATGATATCTAACGAAGAGGACATAATGTTCTTACAACTCCAGCTAGAAGATTCAAGAACCTCCAGCATTGATTCCTCGGATAAGAGCCTTCACCTTCAAGATTTGAGGAAGCGGGAACTCCAAGAAGCAAGTCAACGAAGGTAGCAGGTGGAGAAGCAGCGGAGAAAGAAGGTATTTCAAATTGTGGAACTGGAAGGAGAAGGAACACCTGAAACAAGTACCTCGGTGTCAGATGAAGAATACGTCGTTCCTTCCACGCCAAGTGCTGTGGCGGAGGCATGTTTCATACCACGAAAAAAAGAGGAAGAACCTTATCGACAAAAATCTCGCAGCTACGTACGACCAAAAACGAAGTTCTTGTTCTCGGCTTTGGCGGTCAACAGAGGATTCCTAGAGAAGGATCCTTCTAAATGGGAGGAAGACCCATCCTATTGTGAGGGGTTGAAGAGGTATCGGCATTACATTACCAGTTATCAATGACAGTGGTTGCTGAAGTGAGGGAGTAGAGTATGTTTTCGAATGAACTTTTCATTTGATGAGAAAGTCATTTTTGTACTTCATTTTCATAGCGTGCTTCATTACTGTACATCATGTGTTTGTTTGTGTATTGTTGCATTTATGTACAGTATCTATGAAAAACGGGTTTGATTTTTTTGTATTTTGAGCAGCTTTATTTGTTACCATTGTAGAGAGGGTACCTAACCTTTATACAATAAACTATTCATTCAAACTTCCTTCATTCATTTACATTACCTAATTCTTTTCCTGAAAAGGAGACATTTTTCAGTTTATGTCAAGAAATCGGGCAAACTTCCGGAACCTCTAAATATTGATCGATTTTCATGAAATTCGCTCGCCCACAATGCTCAGTTTGCAACTAGAAACAAGAGCAACAATGTAGAACAGGAAAAAAAAAATTTTGTGTGTGGAACACCGTAATATATATATATATATATATATACACACATTTAACTGCAATGACCACGCAGTATATTAATGTATAGAAACGACGTCGGACATCGTGCTAAGTTAACTCGATCCGATCTGCTCAGGCGGCTTCGCACCTAGGACCGCATTCGGACCGAGTCGTGTCAGTGCTTTGTGGGTTAGGTGTGTGTGTATGTGTTTTCTGTATTGTGTGATGTCTGTGGGGCGTGGTATGGAATGGAGTATTTGGTTATAATGTCTCTCTGGTGTTACCTTAATGGTGCGAGGTGTTGGTGCATTGTACATGTAGTGGCAAGGGTGTTGTGGGTTAGTTGTCACTGCTGCCATGAATTGTGTTCCCCTCATGTCTAAATGTTCCCTAACTTTCAGTATTTTTGTTTCTGTGTGCAGGTGTTCTATTGGTGTTGTTTGAGTGCATCCTGTAATGATACGAAGTGCGTTGTTTTGTATTGTCTGTAAGGTGTTTATGTGTGTGTTTGAGATAATGGGTGCCCAGCATGGGCTAGCATAATCCATAACTGAGCGAATATATTGTTTATATATGAGTGATGTTGTTTCCTGCTGGTGTCCAAAGTTTGTGCCTGTTAGTACCCTAAGCGTGTTAAGTCTTGACGTACATTTGTTTTTAATGTCCTGAATGTGGTTTGCAAAAGATAATGATGTGTTGTATGTGACCCCAAGTATTTTGGTCCTGTGAGTGTGCGGAATGTTAATGTTGTTTAGTGTAAGCTGTGGAATTACCTGGTGTTCTTTTGTGTTGCTTGTAAGCAAGGTGATGGTTGATTTTGTGGGCGCTACTTTGAGTCTATTGTGTGTGAGCCAGTCTTGTATACTGTTTATGTATGTTTGTAGGTTATTTGTAGCGGTATCGATGTTGTTGTGGGTGGATGTTAGTGATGTCATCTGCATATGATGATAAGGTAAGCTTGTTATCTATGGGTGTTGGAATGTCATGCATGTATAAGTTGAAGAGTGTTGGTGAAAGAATAGAGCCTTGAGGGACCCCGTTCGGAAAAAGCTTGTTTTTGGATGACTTGCCATTAAATGTGACATGTGAGTATCTTCCTGAAAAATAGTTGCTCAGCCACCTTTTAGTGTTATTGTGCATGTTTGTGTTGAGTATTTTGTTTATGAGAGGGAAGCGTGGGATAACATCAAATGCTTTACTAATGTCTATTGTTGTTAATAATGTACGTTGAGCTGGTCGTCTGGAGTTGATGCCATCCATGATGTGCTGCGTGAGGTTAGTGAGTAATGTCGTGGTTGAGTGGTGAGGTCTGAATCCATGTTGAGTAGGCGATAGTGGAATGTGTGGGTTGGTGATTTGTAAGATTAGTCTTTCTGTTACTCTGGAAGGTGTGCATAGTAAAGTAATGGGTCTACAGGAAGCTGGTTCTGTTGGATTTTTGTTTGGTTTGAGTAGTGTAATAATTTTACCTTGTTTCCATGTCAGGAATAATACAGTGTTGGTATGAATATGTGCTGATATTTGTGAGAGCTAGTATTCCTTGTGGGCCCAAGTGTTTAAGGTGTATGTTAGATATGTTGTCTGGTCCAGTAGCCTTCGAATTCTTAATGTTTTTGATGATCTTGGTGGTCTGGTCTGTGTTGAAGGGTGTAATGGTCGTGTCGAGTCTGTAGGTTTTCTTGTGTCTGGCTGTTTGTCTGTCTGCGTGTTGTGTGTGATTCTGTCTGTCTGTCTGTCCGTTTGTTAACTTTTGGGTCTCTAAAAAGAGCTGAATTAATTAATTGATAGGTTGGTTGGTTGTTTTTTTTAAAATAGGATAATATAACTATAGAAAAGAACGCAGCCGTGAAAATCTTGAGTTTCACATTGTGTCAAGATTTGCGAAGCTTACGATTTTCATGACTATAGTTTTATCGACCAAATAATTGAACCCCCAGTAATTGGGGGACCTGCAGGTTCCCCAATTACTGGAGGTTCAATTATTTGGTCAATAAAGCAATAGAAAAGAACACAGCCATGAAAAGCTTATTAAAATTGTGGAGATATAATGGAAAAGTACCAATAAAACTTCATAAATCTTGACACAATGTGAAGCTCAAGATTTTCATGGCTGCGTTCTTTTCTATAGTTTTATTAACAAAATAATTGAAACCCCAGTAATTGGGGAACCGCAAGCCCCCCTCCCGCAATTACTGGGGGATACGACGAAAAATAAAAAACGATTTGAATAATTAAAATTTAATCCAATCAGCCTACCCCAAGCAAGTGCTGGACATAAAATAGTGTTTGTTACTGGTTTTTCTTCTTTATTTCTATTACTATTTCAAATAGAAATGGCTTTACAAAACTAAAATTACCTCTAGAAAAAACAAAAATACTAAAAACAACTTGATTATTTAGCATATAAGCTTAGCAGCGAGGGCAAAAACAGCTAGTATATATATATATATATCTATACACACACCTTTGGTTCCTTTAGTTTGGTTAGCTTCCGCCCGAATTGTTCATTCTGACGAAGGTCAAGCTTTTCACTCCACCTTAGACTTACAGTTTAACGTGGAATCCGAACCACGCCCCATCAGCAGCCCAGCGTCTTAACCACTAGGCCACCTAGGGTACCCATTTATCTACCAACCACTTTCTTTATTGTGTGGAAGGATGAACAGCTGGGTTTTGCTGCGCGCCGGCTGCCGTCGGGTCTCGAACCCTGGGCCGATGGATTCTTAGTCAGCGACGCTAACCACTACACCACCGAGAGGCGCATTCAATGTATGATATATATATATATTATATATACACATACACTGTATATACACTGTGTATATATACTGTATATATGTCACAACCATGCGACCTACCATTTCCATGGTTGAGGCGTATCCATGTTTGTGCCATTAGAAGTTCACTGTGAGAAGCGAATGTCCCTTAATTTCATTCCCATAAAGTACAAACAAGACAATCAACGGCTTAGATCGTTTAACATTTCCATCACAATATTAACCATATCTCCATTTTCCATTTGTTATAGAATTTATTATAATTAATTATTGTTATCTTGCATCTAACCCTCATCCCTAAATTTTATTAGATTATGTCTGCACATTGAATGTGGCATGATTTGAACCCTTGTTTGCACTTCTTTCCTCATTTACTTAAGTCTCCTCAATGCACCCAATTCCTTAATATTTACTGTATACTCGTATAAGTATATATATATACAGTATATATACAGGGTGGGCCGTAAGTTTCCATACATAGGAAAAATAAACATTTTTTTATGGACAACCATTTTTATTTATATAATATGCTCTACATGGTTGCCATTGTTTTGAAAACACATTTCAATATGTGTTCCCCACTGTTGATGAACACGCATTAGCACAGTTGACGTTATGCTTGTAATGGCGTTGGTGATACGTTCCTTTAGATGATTTATGTCTCGTATCTTTTCCTGATACACCATGGCCTTCAAGTGCCCCCAAAGATAGAAATCAAGGGGGGTGAGATCTGGGGATCTGGGAGGCCACTCCACAGGACCACGCCGACCAATCCAAGCATCCGGAAACTGCTGATGCAAATACCGACGCACGTATTTAAATTTTCCTATGTATGGAAACTTACGGCCCACCCTGTATGTATATATATATATATATATATATATATATATATATATATATATATATATATATATATATATATATATATATATATATATATATATATATATTAATAGTTTCTCTCACTCTTTTGCCATGGCTGTAAACCCTTCATTACTGTGTCTCACTGATTCGTTTCCTCTCCTTTTTCCCAATAATGACCAATATTTTATACTGTATAGCACGAATTAAATAACTATGGCATATTAATTATGAATTAACGTATATTGTATAATGCGTAGACTATGACAGAGCAAATTAAATTGATTCCTCTCGCATTTATCATACCTTGAATGCTGGGTCTTAGTATTTAATGTATGATAACTTCTCCAGAATGTATACTATATAAGTTATTATGTATACGTTATGTCTTATCTAATGCGATACAGTATAAGATATTGTCAACCATATTCATTCATACGTCCATGTCCTTCCTTGACCGCTATCTTTTATTAATTTTATTAATTATTCAGTCATCTACCTATTGTCTACTTATGCCCTATCAACATATCAGTCCAGGTTTACTCGTGTCCGTCTATATTACGCACACAACCTATTGTGTGACATACCAGTATGTGTACTTTATGCATTCGTACATGTCCGCTGATCATGATTATGTACGTAGCTACCTTACACGTAAATACGTCCACATGTACGTAGTCCTTATTTAAAAATTTTACTTTTTCTTTTAATTATTTAGATCTCCAGTTAAAGTGGGAGCTTAACCTTCAACTGCACTCCCCCCAACATTTAGACTTATTTATTTTTTGTATTGTATGTTGAATCATTCCTGCCTTAGCCTTTGATCGAGGTCAAACCTCCTGCCTTTAAATTCCTGCCTTAGCCCTTGCCCGAGGAAGTCGAGCTTCCTCACTTTAAATTCCTGTCTGTATCTTCATTTGATTAAGACCTCATATAATTCCTTCCTTAGCCCTTGACCGAGGTCAAACCTCTCCCTTTCAATTCCTGCTTGAGCTGTTGTTGCAAGGGGTCGAACCTCTCCCCCTGTAAAGTCTTGACCATCAGCGGTTATCGTGAGAGGCTGTAAATTCATTTCCCTCCTTCAGTGCCTCGTTCTGTATATACTTTGTGTAATAAAAATCGTTTGAGTGAACAAAGACTCCCATTGAGAACTGAAGTGTTTCCATTCACTCCTTCGAAAAATTTGGTAGAAAACTATTTTCAATCCTGGTTACTCGGATGCTCTACGGCTAAGGCCGAACTTAATCAAAATTCCAAAAAGGACCACTTTCGTTGGATCGTCCAAAGTGCGTTCATCATAAAAGTCGCAAGCGGGAAGTTGCCCGCACACGCGCGACATATATATATAGAAAAAGAGAGAGAGAGAGAGAGAGAGAGAGAGATTATTTTGAAATGTAGTACGACCCATTGTTTCTAATAATCAAAATACACCAGGCCGAATTGTAGGTTTAGCCCAATGTAGCCTGACAAAAGCGTTTTTGACTTGGCTGTCCGTCCAAGGTCAGACAGTTTATTTTATCCGGGAAATTCCCCTTCCAGCCGAAGCGGAACCGAAAATTATAGGCAACGAGATGGCGCTTCCTATTTGATACCAAAGGTTGTGAATCTTTTGTATCATTGCGATGTTTTGAGTTTTTGTTTTTTAAGATTGTAAGGCAAAGGCGTAAACGTACGTTGTTATGGAAACGCTGATTCTAATTTTTTTTTAATGTTTAAGTTCTACAAATGTTATCTATTTAGTAGTTGTATTTTACACGTGATATTTATACATAACATTTCAGCAAGATCTTTTTCTGCGTTTCCTTCGGCCAACGTACTGAAATGTCTTTCATAAAATGGCACTGTTTGGAGGATGAATGGCGAGGATGAATTCAACCATATTTCCCGAACATCCCCATATTACATCACGATATTACCCAAATTAAATCAGTACTTAATCAGCTGACAAAATGGAATCAGATTAAAACAGTGTACTCATGGCATATACAGTATATATATATTGGTTCCAGTTGTTGTACATTAAGGAGGTTCCACCCATAGAGGTTGTAAACATTTTTAGATTCTAATTTAGTTGGAGCTGCAAAATCATTCGAAAATGGTAACTTCACAATGACGACTCTTTGACTTAAGAGAATTACTTTCTATTTCTCTTAAAGCAGCAGTCCCGTAGCCAGGACTTCCCAAGATTGGGGGGGGGGGGGGGGGGAGGGTCGAAATTGTAGAAAGGTGGACCTTTTGGTGCAACGACCTAGTCACTGCGGAGGGGGTTTAGAGTAAAGTTTAGAGTACATATTTTAGAATAGTTTAGAGTAATTTAAAAAAAAATGCCAAAAAAATGGAAGTGTTTATTTACTAAATGATGTCATATATTATAATATATCATAAGTTGTAACTATGGTTACAAAAGTGGACCTTTCCTGCCAAGCCCCCTCTTGGCTACGAGCCTAAGCAGTATTAACATTGTTATACATCAATGAAATTAAAATGTTCAATAAATACCAGATTGTTATTTGATGGGGTTGTTTAACATCCTTCGCAGCAGCAAAGATCACAGCTCAGTATTAGATCAATCACTGAATACACATTGTAGCACTCCTAACCTATTGAAGAGGACTTCATAGCCTTGTGTCTAAACTTTTTCTTGATACTTGACAAGTTAATACGAATATTACGATTACTATAAATGCTCTACTGCGTTTTGCCAATATCAGAATTTTAATTAAATCAAAGTTACCCCTCATAGGAAATGTACGAGGAGATTATAGAAAATGTAAAATTATTCTAGAATTTTCGAGGTAACTAAACTGATAAAGAAAGTACTTTTATTCATGGTGATGATAATGATAATGATAAGTTTTATTGGCAGCCATGGCAGGATATAAATCCCATAACGTAGTATAATATGCTTGTCAATATAAAAGGTAAATCAAACTACAATGCATTTAAAAACAAACAAACTAAAAATGAGACTTAAGGAGATAAACATAAGACACGTATTAAAACAAGTAATAATAACAGAAAAAACCCTACCAACTGCTAAGACTACAAAAATTATAATGATAATGACAATAATGTTGTTAATTGGCAGGGGACAGATCCCCCAACCTATAAAAAAAGGTACAGTATCCATCAAGATAGTCAACGATACAACCAATTAAACACTAACGTCAAAAACAAAAACAAAAAAAAGGACTACGGTAACAAAGAAATAACAATGATACACGTAAGGAGACGAGAAATAATAATAATAAAAATAGCAATAGCAGTTTCATAAAAATAAAACGTACATGCAATGGGATGGCTAATGCGGGAGTTAAGTGAAACTATAGACACGCACTTTCATTCCAAGAGGTCCACAGTCTAGAAAATATAAAGCAGGACTGATGAATAGCTTGGACAAGTGGATTGTTTGAGTTTTTAATCCTCCGCATTAGACTGTACTGGGCACGTCTTGTTACCTCAGGCAGACTCGGAACGTTGCGGCTAGCGAACATTTGAGAGGAATAGTGGGGAACTTTAATGGCGATGCGGAATCAGAAATTTTTGTAGAATTGAGTACTATGTACTCGTACGAGTCTGCTGAATTAAGTATAAGTGATACAGAATTTCTAAGTACAAATAGCAGTACTTTCACGTATGTCAGCGATATGAATGGGCTCTGGAGGTGCTAGATGGATTGATCACTGTCTCATTAGTAACAACTTAAAGGAACGTATTGTCAATGTTCATATTTTGCATGATTTCCTTCTCTCAGATCATAGATCATTGAATTAATTATACCAACTTAAATAAAACACGACATAACTCTTCAGACAGAAATGAACGTGTCGACTGTGGGTGCCATATATATAATGGAAAAGATCCAAATTTTTTTAGTTATATGACTTTTTTTGTAAGTTTTTTTTAGTTTTCACTTCATTCAGTTTTTGTCAGTGTTTTCAGTTTTCACTTTAGTCAGTTTTTGTCAGTTTTTTTCAGTTTTTACTTCAGTTAGTTTTTGTCAGTTTTTTCCAGTTTTCGCTTCAGTCAGTTTTTTTTTACATTTATATGAAGAATATACATTTTACAGAAGATTTAAAGAAATATTAATTAGATATCTATTTAAATTAGTGAATAATATAATGTATTAATATTACTTATTCATTTTCACTGCGTAGTATCATGAACTTAACCTCTAAATATATTTCATTCGTTAATAATGTTCAACATTAGAAGTTGCTAAACCAAGTCTAATTACTAGATTTAACTAGGATGAAGAAGATTCCACCCAAATTTAACCACATTTAAGGAAAATACATCACACCTAGCCAAAAACCTCTAGAACAACTTTACTTCTTCTTTTCCACCTCTTTTCCATTCTAACGGCTCAGTTGCCATTAGTGTTGAAAACCGGTTTGTAAACACCGGTTTTCAACCGGTTTGTGAAATTCCCCTAAAAATCGAAAACCGAAAGAAAAAACCGGTTTTATCGATTGATTTTTATTTGGCTCAAACTTGCGCGAACGTGCAGCTACGCGCTACAGCGCACAAAAAATAACTTCGAATACATTACCTATTAAGTTAAATTGTGACAAACTGGCAACTGCTCTTCAGTATAATTTTTGCCTATCTGGCAACTCGATCTTCAGTTTGTCTCACCATGTAGGCTGTAGTATAGAGTCAGTCGACTAAAGCCCTATTCGCAGTATAAGACCCTCAATGCCCTGTTTCTTAAGATGTCATTTCCAAAATAGGGATAAAATCTAAATTAATTTATATATTTTTTCTTACACGAAGAGTCAATTTTCTGTTTTCTAGGTAGTTTTTTTTATTAAAAAATTTTATTTCAATGTTTTTTCCAAAATAGAGAAATTTTATTTTTATTCTTTATAATTTTTTTACAAAAAGAAGTTTATTTCTTTCTAAGTATAGATGTTTTATTTTAAAAAATTATTTCAAATCTAAATTGTTTGAATAATGTATTATTTTGGCTAAAATAAAATATGTCAAAGTTGTCATTTTCTTATTCATATGCATACATATGATGCTGCATTTTTGCATTCTTTTGACCAAAAAATAGGCGATAAGCTATGCTTGTTAAGAGTTAAAGTCAGTACCTTTCAATTGTGGCTTTTAAAAATTACTATACTTTTCAGTCATAACCGGTTAAAACCGGTTTTCAAAAAAACAGATAGATTAAAAACCGGTTTGTAAAGTTTCGATTATTTTTCAACACTAGTTGCCATCTCTTTTGATAAAGTTGAACCCTTCGCTCAAACTTTCGCCTCCAACAAAACTCTGAACGATTCCGGTGCTGTTCCTCCATCTCCTCCACACTCTGACCTATTTATGTCTGACATAAAAATCTTTTCCATAGATATTTTTTTCTGCCCTATCTGGGCTCAACTCTAGGAAAGCGTACGGTCCTGATGGTATCCTTCCTGTTGTTTACAAGAACTGTGTTTCTGTGTTGACACCCTGCCTAAGCAAAAACTTTCGTCTGTCTTTTATCTGGTACTTCAACGTATCGCAAAGAATTCTGGTCGACCGCCCCCAATCTTCCAACTATCGTTCAATTAATAAATGCAAAAAAACTTCACTTTTTCACGTGAAAGTCAGTGGAAATAAACTCTGTCTATTAGAGTGGGTTTTTATTATCATATCGTTCAATTACTTTGATGTCTTGTCGCTCTAAAGTTTTTGAATCTGTCCTTAATAGGAAGATTGTTAAACACCTCTCTACTCACAGTGGAAAAAGCCAAAAACAACTGTTAAACAAATTTCTTTATTTGTTACTAAATAAATGATATGATACAACTTTTAGTGAAATCATTACAAAATTTAAAGAAATACGTAACCAATACGCGAAGAATGCTCGTGTAAGTGAAGTGCAAGAAAAATATAGTCAAGATCTTAGAAAAACCTATTCCTTGATGTTAATGACAATAAATGTGACAATGTGGATGATGTGCCTCCGGAGAGGCTTCAGGATTTGCCACAGGATATGGCATAGGTTTAGGTTCAGGGTGTCCACTAGCAAACCCGATCACAGCAACGAGAACTGCGAGAAGAAGGGTGGCGATTCTGACCTGATCAATAAAGAAATAAAAAAATAAATGTAAGAGAATTTTCACATCACCGCATCGTGAACAGAACAAATATCTATTAAATTTTGGTGAGGCTTCAGTCTGTGAACCGGTTCGAACCGTTCCAAATAATCTAATTTAAACTTCGTATAACGGATTGGGTTTAAAGTTAGTTTTAAATATTTATAATAAATAGTTTGAGACGTTTCAAAAAGTCGTTTTCGTTTTCAGGGAAGCAAAAGGATCATAAAATGAAAAAAAAAAAACCTTGGAAAAACCTAAAAAAAAAAAAATATAGAAATTTTATTTTTAGACAATTTAATTAACAGTTCAGTAAAATCCCTTTTAAACGCTTTGTGTCATTTGAATTTAATGATTAATAAAAATGTTCTTTTATTTTTATTCTTGTAAATTATTGTTTAAATTTCATCTAATTCTTAAAAGAATTTTGGAAAATAAACTGAATTGTTACTTACGAAATTCATCTTGGATTTTTTTGTTCTTTGCTTCTGTAAAAGGCGGAGAGGAGTGATACGAGCGAAGGAAGGTGTCTTTCTGTCAATGAGAGAGGGTTGTCTGCATCTTTTACCCCAAAACGAAAAAAAAAGAAACAACAAAGCAAAAAGAAACAAGAGCGATATATATATATATATATATATATATATATATATATATATATATATATATATATATAATAATATATATATATATATCAAGATAAAAACGAAGACGTAGAGCAAGAAAGTCATTATATTTGGCTCGCTTTGTTTTTTTTATCTTGAATGTAAAACAACGTCTCCTTAATATTTATTACAGGTAGAATTACGTCATAATGAAGAGCATTTATATTCTCCAGGTAACTACTCCTTGATTATGAAACTGTGAAGTAAATTCCATTTTTCCGAGTTCCATCTTCAAAATTGATTTAATAAACATTATTGAGCCGTCGCGAGTACGAGGGGCGAAACTCGCCACATTGGCGCTTTTACGAGTGTTCCACGAATGAATAATTCAACCCTCCTCCCATCCACAAACAACTTGGTATAGCTACTTCCTTAGTGTAGTACTTATTGTAGTAGTTATTTTAAATGCGTGTATTTGCGCTTATGGGTCACTCGTACACAAAAGTCATTAGTCACAAAGTTTAAACGGGTCTATCTCAAAACTGGTTTGGCTATTTCATCCCTTGTACTCGCGACGTCTCATATGAACATGAAATAAAAGTAAGGCCTACAGTTAATTAGTTTAAAAAAATGTCTTAGATTTATACTTTCAAAGTACTACTAGGAACTTTAGGAAAAGTAAATGGAAAGTACAATAGTCACTTAGATTCCGTAAAAAGATATATGGAAAGTACATGAGGGATTTTGTTCATATACCAGGTGGCCCAAAATAAAGTACTCATTGAATTTTTAAAATGAGGCTAATTTATCGTGGGCCACCCTGTATATATATATATATATATATATATATATATATATATATATATATATATATATATATATATAATATTATTTATTTATTTATATATATATATATATATATATATATATATATGAGTGTGTGTGTGTGTGTGTGTGTGTTTTGGGAAAAAATTCTATTTCTATATATTTATAGAACATTTGGTAAAACCCTAACTAATTGGATGATAATGGATTTTCCTAATGAGCGTAAAAATAGAATATTACAAAATGTGGCTCAAAGGGGAAAAATTATGATTAGCTTCGACGTAGTTTTTTTTACCAAAGTCTCTGTTTGTACTGAGAAACACTTGACCGCGCATTCGGAATCTCTGCCTATCAATTTGAACCTTTTTATGCGTTTAATTTTGACTGTGTATCTCTCATAATTGTTTCAGTTTTAACGATTCATATAATTATCAGCAGACTTATGGTCTTCTAATGGCCTCACCTTCATCATCCCCTGTGCTCTGTTATTTATTGAAAGGAGAATGACTGCCCTTTTGATGCCTGGAGTTAATTTATTTAGATATGTTGGTGATACTTTTGCAGTTGTTGATGGGCATGTTAATATTAAAAATTTATTTGCGAGTCTCACTAGCTTGGGGCTTTCCAACCAATTTGCATATGAAAAAGAAAACAATACACAGTTACTTTTCTTAGACATTTGTGTCATACGAAATTTGAATAATAGGGCCAGCTTTAAAGTTTACAGAAAGCAATTTGAATAATAGGGCCAGCTTTAAAGTTTACAGAAAGCCTACTCATTCAGACTCACACCTTCATGCTTTTTCAGGTCATTCCGAAAGTACAAAAAGTGGGGTGATTTTCAATCTGTTTTTTTGAGAGCATACGCAATCTGTGACCCGATATTTTTGAAGGAAGAGATTTTGTACATTAAGGACACTTTTACAAATTTGGGTTATACCTCAGACTTTATTAATAAAGCTCACTATGGTGCTCGAAAGAGGTTCTATAATTATAATAAAGAAAATACCTTCAAAAGGGTAAATACTCTCAAGCTTCCTGTTCCAATCAAAGCAGAAATTAATGACCTTCTACCTAAAGAAATAAATGTCGTCATATTGAAAATAACCGCAATTAAAAGTATTTTTCGACCACAAATTACTAAGAGTATTAAATCCCAAGAGGCCGTAGTTTATACAATTCCTTGTAATGACTGTCCTAAAAAATATATTGGAAAAGTATCGACATTCACAGACGCATTTACCAATATAAGTAGTCTGTGCATACAGCTCAAGCTATAAGTCCAGTATGTAATCATATTCAGTCTATACAACGTAGTATTAACTTTAATGATAATAAAGACCTTGTTCATATTAATAACAATGATAACAGCAAAATAGTTAAATCCTTTTTTTATTAAAAAAATATAATTTTAATGGTATTTTTTGACTTAGACGATTTACACTTAATATTTTAGTTTGTTCATTGACTGAAGCCATCTAAGTTTGTTGGTTGTCTTTTTAAAAATATGATTGTTGTTATAGTTTTTTAGTTCGACCAGCGACCACTTGGGTTGACCCGTTTTCTCCCGAATTAAAACAGGGCCCATCATTATGTGGGATAAGAATGTTATTTTATTTTAGTTTTTGTTGCGGGATTTTAATTTTTCCAAAAGCTTTCTGCGGTTTCTGCAGTTTTATATAATTTATATATTTATTTATAAACTTAACACCTCGAAATGATGTAGAGACAGGCTTGAGATGATGACTCTTTTTCATGAAAAAGATATGTGTTCAGTGGGCAAATTATACATACAGTACATATACTGTAAAATAGCTTGACTGGTCCTCTGTCAACAAAAATATTCCCTCCCCGCTACTCACATAGCATCATTCCCCTTGCATTCTTTCCTTTTGACCGTTCAAAATGAACCTGCGACACTTCATATCCGGCTTCGTACGGTCGTACCCCTTTACTCTTCACAAGGTCACCGAGACATTTTACAACCCCTGGGTGTATAGTATATACGGACGAGAGGAATTCATTTGTTCAGCTGAACTCTGAATTGTTAAACATGACCTCTGCATACCTGCAACAGCCGAAACCAGAGACAAGAGATGTGATTTTTTGCTTATATCTGCTGCGTGGTATATATTTCCATCAATGCAAGTAACTTTTTGCATAACACCTCTTTTTTTTTGAGATGGGGTGCTGATTTGCAATAGCAGCTAATTACCGGTCTGTATTCAGTAAAATGTTTCTGTCAAAAACTGTAAAAAAAAAATTAAAATAAATCATTATTTAAAATCATATAATTTATTATTTTCAAACGAGTCTGACTTCTGCACGAAAACATCAACTGAAATGGTTATCTTAAATCTTATGGAAACTTCAGTGTTGTCATAATTTCATAATAAGAACATGGCTGATAAAAATCTTGGCCCCTGACAAAAAAAAAAAAAAAAAAAGACGTGGGTTTATTTGGTTTAAATTGATTTTTAATTAAAATGTAAAATCTATTTCTCTTTTATTTTTTCTTGAATATCTGAACTGAAAATTCTAATATTTTCAATTTTATATTTTATTTTGTACGGTACGTAACAAAAGTCTTCTGCGATATTCTACATTTATTTTTTTTTTAACAAAACCATTCACTGGCAAGAAAATATAAAATAACTCATATTTAAAAAAAATAAATTATACAACAAATAAAAAACTTGAAATCACTTTAGGCCTATGAAAGTTGGTAGCAACTTAGCAAGGCCTCCCAGCAAGGAAGGAGACGTTTTGTAAGAGTCATAAGCGTTATAAATTTTTATATAACGTCATTAAAACGTTTATATCATGTTTACTAAACGTCCCATTTGTTGCTAGGTTTGCACTAATATATATATCAGTGGCGTGCATTCAGGCTAAGCTTACCCTGTAGACGTACCCACCGCACGCCACTGATATATATATATATATATATATATATATATATATATATATATATATATCTGGCTATTAAGAATGAAAAAGGTAATAGTGCTTTCATGGGAATTTAAATGAACTGAACGAAGGAAGACCTTTTGCTGCAAACTGTAGACGACACTGATGATTATCACAGCTGTAATAATCCATTCGCAATTTTATTTATGTATCGCCTTACAAACATTTCTTTTACTTATTCATTCAAAGTCTGTAACAACGTAACGTGTCGTACGAGTATGTACACCGCAATGGCAATTGAAGTGGTCACGGGTTCGATCCAAACATTCTGATATCTCTGTTTTTGTTCTCCCGATACTGTCTTCATTCTTTTATTTTTGTTTACATTATAAACATTCGTTCGTGGAAAACATTTAATAAACAATGTAATCACATAAAAGGTATTCATCGCGGGACACTTGTTTAAAAACTTCGTAAAGGAAAATGATATTAACGACGTCTCGTGCAAAACTTATTTTGAAATTCTCCTTTTAAACAATCGATGTTCAAAGGTATTTTCCGCCTTACAACCAAATAGTCACGAAACACAGAACAGAGACCAAACAAATTTCGTGCGTGTGTGTATATATATATATATACACACACAGTATATAAGTGGTCTTATTTGTATGAAGCCTTGTCTTATTATGCACGCGGTTGAATTAGGTTTATGTTTTTTCACAACTTAACCGGTTAAGTTATAATGAGTTAGGTTGGTTTATCAGGTTAAGTTAGTTCGGTTAAATGTTTCTCAAGAAATCACAGGTTACAGAAAATTATTTGTGATCACCTGAAGATCAGGGCCCCCAGCCTCAATTACCAAATGATATCTTCGTTAAAACTAACGAATATCACGACTTAACCTAACCAATCGTCAAGGGCGTACAGTTGACCTAACCGGGCATTCAATTTAATTTATTATTATATTTGGTACTGTAAAGCAAAAACAAGAATACACGGGGGCCCTGATCTTCAGGTCATCCATTATTTGTAATGTAACCTAATTAGGTTAGGTTTGGTTATGATAAGTAGAGTTATGTCAAGTTAATTTAGATTTAATTGTGTTGATCTGAACAGTGTCTGATTAAGTTAGGTTGAATTTAGTTAACTTCGGTTAAATTATATTTTTGTTGTGTTAACCAAATGTTTAGGAACGTATTCCCGTGTGGCAGAAGTCTGTGCTGTGCTGACGAAGCCATGTTCTAGTGGCATTTTGGAGATATTGATCTGAAATAACGTGCCTTCGTCGAAGGTGGACTTTCAAAAGACCGAAAATATATATATATATATATTATATGAGAGAGAGAGAGAGAGAGAGAGAGAGAGAGACGGTGTCCTCTAAGTTCCTTTACCCCCTTTACCCTCACCCTATTCTAGTAGGAAAAAGTTTAAACTTTAGTGGGTAAAGGGACTTATGGAACATTCTGTATATGGGACATTAAAGTGCAGGTAAAAGGCCTAGTTCTTTGGCGAATACAATACCGGGTGTCCGAGAATTATCTGTACAATTTTTGGCTGTTATTAAAAGTCAACCATGAAGTGTAGAAATTCCAGTGTTGTCCCATTTTACAGAGAAACTCATTAAGTTTTTTCTGATAACAAGTTTTGACAAGTTTTTTCTTTACAATATGCGGGTGACAGACATTGATGATTTAAAAGCAAGAATCACAGCTGCTATTGAGCGAATTGATGTGGATATGCTGCAGCGTACATGGCAACATTTGGATTAATTATCGATTGGATGTTTTGCGAATCACTGATGGTGCACATATCGAATGTTTGTAACAACGTTACTTTAATAAAAGAAACTTTTGAAAATACAGATTCTAAATAATCTTGTTTAAGAATTTTTCGTGTGCTATCAAGAATTTTATTAAAAGATGAAATTGTACAGATAATTTTAGGACACACTGGAATTTCTAAAAAACTTGTCAAAACTTGGTATCAGAAAAAACTTAATGAGATTCTCTGTAAAATGGGACAAACTGGAATTTCTACACTTCATGGTTGACTTTTAATAACAGCCAAAACTTGTACAGATAATTCTCGGACACCCTGTATAGTTTTGGGGTATACCGTATACCCTATATTAATTAAAGCAATGATTAGATTTGCTTTGAAGGGGTTGGGCAGGAATAAATAAAATTGTGCTTTTAATCGGGCGAAATTTCTTTTTCTGTATCCTGAAATGGTCAAATTCTTTTGGTCTTTTTAACTTTAATGTCGAGAGAAGGGAAAATTTTATTGGTTTTCACGCTTGCGTTTATTGTCCACACTTCTTTGTTTAAAAAAGTATGAAAATATTATCGATGTAGGGTTTGGAGAAAAGTGGTTTCAGAGATGATTGTCAGTGGTACGAGTATCTCTTTTTTTTCTTTTATGTGCTTTACTCAGGAACTAACTTAATTTTTTTATCCTGTTTATCATTTCTGAAGCACATACATAAGTAACTGAATTACAGAACATTTATTGGTTTGTTTAGTTCATTTACGTTGCATTTTTATTCTTTATATATACCCCGAGTTCGATTCCCGGCGGTGGTAAGCGGCGTACAGCTGAACCCAGTTGTCAATCATTCCATACAAACAAATTGGTTGGTAGATGAATGGGCAATTGGACATCCTGGGTAGCATAGTGGTTAAAACGCTGGGCTACTGATCAGGAGGTCATGAGATTGAGGCCGGGCGAGGACGTTATAATTATATATATATATATGGGGGTGAATTTCACAATTAAACATGTGAAATGAATGAATGATTCAAACCCACAAGGAAAAAGAAAAACGATTCCAAGGCCTTTCTCTATTCAGAGCTACACCTCGTCAGGGAATGAAGAGAGAAGGCAAGATGCCCACCTATTTCTGAGTCACATATTGTAAATAGCATGGATCTTATTGACAAACTGAAATTTCCTAATGACCCTAATTTCAAATTGGTAAGTTTTGATGTATGCTCGTTATTCACAAAAGTCCCTGTTGATGACCTACTTGATTTTTTAAAAGATAAGATCTCTGAATATTCTTTCCCTGTTCAACGCAACGCTCTTATTGAGTTAATTAAGCTTTGTGTCAAAGATTGTAAATTTCAGTTTGAAAATAAGTTTTATGCTATGTCGTTTGGATTGGCGATGGAAATCCCTTTCACCTGTACTAGCTAACTTATATATGGAATTTTTTATAAAGTAGAATTTTGCCTTCGATTGTTCATTTTAACCTGGTTTGGTACAGGTATTAGATGATATTTTATGCCTTTGGCCTAATAATTTGGATGTTGACTTATTTCTTGGTAGGCTCAACAATTTAGTCCCATCTATTAAGTTCACAGTTGAAAAAGAAAATGATGGAAGCTTATCTTTTCTGGATCTAAAAATTTGGAGATGGTCTAAGGCTCTAAGCAGTTCAAATTTGAAGTCTATCATAAACCGACTAATAATAACTCTTAGGTGCATTTTTATTCTGACCATCATCCTTCGATTAAATCCTCTATTTTCTCTTCTATGTTTCTTAGAGCATTGAGAGTTGTCAGTCCTGAATTTTTAGATTCCGAGTTATGCAATATCATGAATATCGGTACTAAATTATGTCATCCTATTTCATTTTTAGATAATTGTCTTAGGAAAGCCAAGAATAGGTATTATAATAATGTAAAGGAATTTGAGCGTAAAAATATCTTTAGCCTACCTTACCATGTTAATTTTCAATATCTTCCGACTTTACTTAAAGCAATTGGCATCAATGTAGTCTTTAAGTATAATAATACTGTTAAATCACGTCTAATAAAGAATAGCCCGGATCATGTTGTTGGTTGTGTGTATTCGATCGGATGTACACAATGTAACTCAGTATATATAGGCCAAATGGGTAAAACGTTAGATATTAGGGTAAAACAGCATAAATATGCTTGTAGAACAGCAAATAATTCCAATGCATTGTTTAACCATATGTATAGATGTAATCATAGCATCAAGTGGGATAGTTCTAAAGCGCTTGTTGAAAACAGAGATATAATTGAAAGAAATATTCTAGAATGTGCATTTATCCATTTTAAAAACAATTTCACTAACAGTGCGGGAATGTATAAAATTGACATCTTGTTAAAATTCCTTTTGCCTCTCAGTAACTCTTGTTAAGTATGTGCTAATTGTTTTGGTTTCCGCTACGTTGTTTATATTTATGGGCATCTTGCCTTCTCTCTTCATTCCCTGACGAGGTGTAGCTCTGAATACACGAAAGGCCTTGGAATCGTTTTTCTTTTTCCCTGTGGGTTTGCATTATATATATATATATATATATATATATATAATATATTATATATATATATATTATATATATATATATATAAACCTTTAAATATATATACACATAGGCTATTCTAAATTAGTATATCATGCAATGATGGTTAAAATGCAAACGTTCTAATACAAGTACAAATGAAGCTCAAAAATTTCCTTAAATGTTTCGTGAAACGACAAAAAAATATAAAGTATTACATTATGTACATACATCCGGTTTACTGTTGGAAGCCATTATTCCATATTATTAATTAACTTCTTTTGGACCATTCGGTCGAATATGTACCGTTTCCCATACACCCATTCATAACTTAACTCTTCAAAAACTTCGGTTGTTAAGAGGTTAAGGTAGAAATATAAGTCACTGTAAATCTTTGGGTTTGGTATTACGTCATCGGTCACCTTCAAAGATGTTGCCAGATAATTCCAACATTTTTTACGTTTTAAATATGGATTTATCCCCCTCCCTCTCGGCGTCTCTCGTCATCATATTATGTTCTTCATGCTCTCTGACTTTGTTCTTCTACAGTTCTTTAAAAAAAAATATATATATATATACACACATGGCTTTTTTTTTTGTGCCGGAACGCGCCGGAACGGCATTCCTTTTTTCTGAGATGTGTTCAGTTTATTAATAAATTAATAAAAATAGTATAATTTAAACTAATTTTATTAATTTCGCCATTCTATAATATATGCGTTCCGGTACCTTTTTTCGACAAAAAATGCCCTGTGTGTATATATATGTATATACAGGGTGTTCGGAAAGTCACTGTGCACTTATATTTATTTAATAGCATACAATAGTATAATATTGCATATATGATAGAGGTTATGGATGGGACCATCAGAACTTATAAAAGGTGTTGAAAGTGATGTCCTTTAACAGCAATACAGGCCTGGACCCGTCTTATTTTATTTTGAAACACCTTTGTCAGTTCTTCTTTTGAAATGGACCTTATGTACGCAGTTATTGCAGTTTTCAGGTCATCAAGTGTGAGTGGACGATCTCGATTATATAAGTACACAGTGACTTTCCGAACACCCTGTATATATGAAGCGTAGAGGAACAAAGTCGGACAGTATAAAGAACGTAAAGACGATCGCTGAAAAGTTTCGAAACATACGAAAAATCGAAACGTTCTACCTTTTGCAGGTTTATTTAATTTATATTTAGTTAATTAAGTCCAATTAGGTTAGTCATACTTTCCTTAATAAAACTAACCTGCAAATAATAGTTCTGTACAAAGTCGAACTTGACTAAAATCAACTTTCGTAAAGACGTACGTCGATTTCGTAAAATTCGACTTTGTTCACGTGACCCAACCCGACCATATGCCTAATATGTGGCCTTGAATGTCGTGTTAAAGATTTTGGTTCATAATGGCACTTGGATTGCGTACATAAAGTTGTTTTGTATGTCTCCCGCATTGAATTAGTGAAAATTTATGATCATATCTGACCTTGAAGTAAAACGAATTAATTTTTAAAGTTTAATAAATGTTATTTTCCTTCCTTCTCTCTCTCTCTCTCTCTCTCTCTCTCTCTCTCTCTCTCTCTCTCTCTCAATTCATCGTTGAGAGAGGACAATAGAGAAATCTTTACTCCATTTTATAAATCCATATCACTTGTAACGGATCAAATACAGGTAAGAAAGAATTAGCCTTAGAGTTAAGTTTGGTCAGAAGTAATATGAAACTAGAAGAAGCTCGTGGTAAAACTACCACGCTTGAACAATCAAACAGGAGTAATTTTATTTATTTTAATAATATTTCCCGGAATGAGTACATGCTGTACACAAACAAACAAACATTATCCGATTTCAGCTTTATATACTGTACAGTATATAGATAATTTCGAAGTGGCTCCAGAACCAGTCCCCGCAGCCGGTTGGCTACGCGACCGTCGCGCCGGTTTTGGAGCCCCGTGAAACTGTAGACTCTACCAACTGGTTAGGTTAATTGAATGTTCGGTTAAGGTCAACTGTACGCCCTTGACGATTGGTTAGGTTAAATCGTGATATCTCGTTAAAACTAACGAAAATGATCATTTAATGGTCGCGTCGTAGGGTACTGGCTAGCAGTATTGATATTGTTATACAGGGTGTCCCAGAAGTCTGAACTCATAGGGAAAATAGACATTATATTTTTAAAGTGAAACAAACACATTTCTAATGTCAGTTTTAGATATTTCAGGAAAGAAAATACCCTGATGGCTCAGTATACCAATCAAGAGAAGATGAAACTGGTATTGCTACATGTTTCCGGAAAATGCCAGAGGAAGGCATGTCAGTTATTTCACGAACATGCCTCCCTCTGGCTTTTTTCCGAAAGGAATGTGTTTGTTTCACTTTAAAAATATAATGTCTATTTTCCCTATGAGTCCAGACTTCTGGGACACCCTGTATATCAATGAAATTAGAATGTTCAGTATTAGATTGTTGTTTGATGGGGTTGCTTAACATCCTTCTCAACAGCAAAGGTCATAGCGCAGTATTAGAACAATCAATGAATGCACAGTGCAGCAATCCCAACTTGTTGAAGAGGACTTCAGAGCCTTGTATCCAAGCTTTGGTTTGATACTTGACAAGCAAATACGATTACTGTAAACTTTATACAGCGTTTTGCCTATGCGATTTAATTATACGAGTAATCTTTCCTGTTAATTCATTAGGGGTGTTCTCAGAAGAAAGTTAGTCAGGCATTACTCGTAATTTTTAAATTTATTTAAATTATTGTTAAACAGCGATCTAATCACTTAGTTACATCGTGAAATATAAATGACATACATAAATGTTTCACCATTAAGACGTTTATCTTACTTATGAACATCAGAAATTAAGTTAAGAGAGCCGCCTGTAATATGTAATTCAATGAAGAATGAGGAATACACATCCGCATAAAAATCTCGGATGATAACACAGTGACAGTATTTAGTGATTGAGGTATAAGCTTCTTATTTCATTCAAAAGACCTATATGTTTTCTAATATTAATACCAGCGTTGTAAAAGATAGATAATAAATACATAAAAAAAATCAAAAAATGTTTTAATTCACTAAAATACCAAACCATAATGTAAGTCATTAATTCTTGAATGCGAATCCGAATCTACTGTAGATATAAAACAAGACCTATCCGGTACAACAACAGTGTCCCTGCCTATATTTGTGACCCTGACTTTTGATACTAGGATCTGATTCTTGCTCGCAACACAACTTCTTGTGACGATACGTATGTGTATGAAATTTCATCAATTTATGATGAGCGGTTCAAAAGTTATGACTGAACAGACAAATGTACGAGTGTAATCCATTATGGACCCTTCAAATTTATTTGGAAGGGGCATAATTTTCGAATTCATAGAGAAAGAATGTACAGTGCGTGTGTGTGTGTGTGTGTATATATATATATTTTTTTTTTTGTTATTTTTTTTCCTTTGGAATTGGCCGCCGTTTCGAACTTCGAAACAGGTTCATATCGTGGGATTTCTAGACATAAGGCGGTTATGGGTCAAACGGGTGTGACCAATTCTCAGACAAGCCAACAAAACTTCCTTATGCCGGGATTTATGATAAGAAGAAGACCAATGCCGAAGAACAGGCTTGAGACAGTGGAGTTTGTTTACGACGACGCCATCCCAGTCTCGCTGCCACAGCGACCTGAAATGTTCGGCGGAGGGAAGGAATGAAATTTGAGAAGGGCAAAGATTTTGGGGTAATAGGAAGAGAGCAAGCTCGCCTGGCCAAAAGGTCCACCTCCTCGTTACCGGCAATACCCACATGAGAGGGGATCTAACAGAAAGAGATACGCCGCGCGGAATAAGCAGTGAGAAAATGGACTAATTGTTGTATCCTTCGAACCAAAGGATGTTTAGGGTCATAGGATTCTAAGGACATCAGAACACTGCGGGAATCCGAAAAAATTACAAACGAACTCGGAGGAAGAGCACCAATTTGGGTTAGAGCTTCCCAAATAGCAAAGAGCTCCGCTGAATAAATGTAAGTGTCAATGGGGGAGATGAATACTCCGATCAGTCTTACAAGGAAGATAGAAAACCACCGAACGGAGAATGGGAGTCATCTCTATAGATATGAGTGGAGGAAGAATGACAAGCGAGGTGTTCACGGGACAAGGACAACAGGACAGCACTAGGGGTGTCGGATGAAGGGTCCACGGAGGGAGGACCTGAAACGAGACTGGGAGGATCTGAGGTGGAGGTAGAGCATGATGGAAAAGGAAGACATGAACAGTTGAAGTGAGGTGCCAAGAGTCGTCTAGAGGAAGAGTTGTATCGAGGGTAGTAGAGAGAAGGGAGGAAGGAATCCTATGAGCACGGTAATAACTTTTTATTTGAAGGTACGCACGACGGTACCGAAGGGGAGGAGAGTCACACTCTGCCTGGAGACTAGCCACCGGTGAAGAGCGAAAGACTCAGGTAGCCAGGCGGAGGCCCCAATTATGAAGAGGGTCCAGGATTCTCAATCGATAGACAAGCGGAGCCGTAGGCCTCACAGCCATAGTCAATTCTCGATTGAACTAAAGAGGTGTACAAGCAGAAGAGTGTACGCCTATCAGCGCCCCAAGACATATCGGAGAGATGGTCTAAAAATGTGAGGGTACGCCGGGTGGAGAGTCTCAGATTCCTCACATGAGAAACCCAGGTAAGATGGGAGTCGAAACTGAGGCCTAAAAATTTAAAAGTGTCCCTTACCGGAATGGGATTACCGGCTAAAAACAGCGAGAGAGGGGGAACAGAAGTAGTCCTACGTCTATGAAACGACATACACACAGTCTTGGTTAGGGAAAGACGGAAACCCACAGGCACTGCCCATCTTTCGACGGCATTAACTGCAAGCTGCACCTGCCTTGCGGTCACTCGTAGAGAATTGCCTGCGTCGTAAATGGCAAGATCATCTGCGTAGAGAGAACACTTTATAGAAGTTGGTAGAAAATGGACAACCGAGTTCATAACCAGAGAGAAACAAAGAACACTGAGGATAAATCCCTGCGGGACTCCTTCCTCTTGTGTGGTTAAATCGGAGAGAGTGTTACCAACTCGAGCTCGAAAAGTTCGGTTTCTTAAAAAATTAGAAATAAAAAGAGGGAGAAAGCCCATAAAAGCCATAGAATGGAGACGTCGGAGGACATAATACCTCCACGTCGTGTCGTAGTCTTTGTGAATGTCGAAAAAGACAGCCACAGTGATCTGTTTACGAGAAAACGCGGTTTGGAGATCGTGACTGAGAAGTAGAGGGTCTAGAGTCTAGACTCTAGAGTACTGCGGAATTGACGGAAACCAGACTGAGATGGGGGAAGGAGTCCTCGCCACTCTAAGATAAAGGATAGTCGGGAAGCGACAATCTTCTCCATTAACTTACAGATACAGCTGGTCAATGCTATTGGGTAAAAGTTTTGAGGAAGGGAGGCGTCCTTGTCAGGCTTCGGGATGAAAATAACAATGGCCTCCCGCCATTAAAACAGTAAGTAAAAAGTAAAGAACCGAATTATGCATAGACCGTAGCATTTTGTAATGGACACCATCCGGGCCAGGCGCTGAGTTTCTCCGGGAGGATAGGGCAGATTGAAGTTCGCGCATCGTCAACAATCGGTTATAGGGTTCATTGTTCGGGCAGTCGAAGTGAAGATCCTCTCTCTCCATTGCTTCTTTCCGTGATTAGAAAGTCGGAGAGTATCCAGCGACAATTGAAGCTGCGGCAAACGAAGTAGCCAGAGCATTCGCTACTTGTTTCGAATAAAAAATGTCCCTGTTATCGACATGGAGGACTGGGGAACGAGAGGGAGTTAACTTTTGGGAGATGCGACGGACCCGGTTCCAGACCGTAGTAATCGGGGTCGAAGATGTAATCCCGGAGATGTATTGTTGCCAGGAGTCCCTCCGGGCTTGTTTAAGGACTCGACGAGCCACTGCACGAGCCCTTTGCATGGCAATGCGGTTATCTGGAGATTTATGGAGGTAAAATCGACGAGTAGCAGTCTTCTTATTCCGAACAGCCTCCGCACACTTCTGAGACCACCAAGGGACTCAGGTCAAATGAGAGGAGCATTGTCTTCTCAGCCGCATTCAAGATTCTCGAACCCAGAAAATCTAAACATCCGTCCACCGACGAAAAATCGTGTGCTGTACAGGTAAGGCTACGATAGGACTCCCAGTCGGCTCTAGAAAAAAGCCAACGGGAGGAAGGTGGCAGATTAGTTCCGGGAACAATAAACGAGAGCCGCACCGGAAAATGGTCACTCCCGTAGTCATCCCCCAGGACTTCCCAGGAAAAGTCTAGAAGGACATCGGTGGAACAAAAGGAGAGATCAATGCAAGAGAAAGTAACACCTAAAAGTAATCACCTAAAAGTAAAAAAGGACTAGGGAGTTGATCAACAACTTCCACTAGCTCCTTTCGGGAGACAGGGGCGTGTGGAGGGAGGTAAACGGAACAGACGGTACACTGCCGAGACAAAGAAAGCCGGACAGCAACCACCTGCAATGTAGATCGAAGTGTGAGTAGGCGACAAGGGACTGATTTATGTACGAGAATGGCTGAATCACCTCGAGGACCGTGAGCGGGCAGGGGGTTTGTAAAGATGTAGCCAGTAGGAAAAGGCATAGATCGAGGCCCAAAATTGTTTCTTGGAGACAAACACAGGCAGGTTGATACGTTTGTAAAAGGAGGGAAAGACCTTCATAGTTGGCAAAAATGCCCCGACAGTTCCAGTGAAGGATAGAATTAAAATAAACCATTATAATGGAGATATAAAAGGAGAAAGTTTAAAAGTGTAAAAGGGTAAAAATTAAGAGTGTAAAAATTAAAAATGTAAAAGAGAAGAATATAAAAGATAAAAGAGAAAAATGTAAAAGGTAAGGGTTAAATACGAAGAAGTAAAAGTACAGTAAAAGTTAGCTACGAAGAAGTAAACTTTAAATATGAAAGGGAAAAAGTTTAAAAGTAAAATATAAAAGGTAAAAGGGAAATAACTACGGACTAGAAACACTGGAGCAGATACGACGGTTCTTCTGCAAGTCCGGGTCTGACCCAACCTCTTCAGGCTGAGTCCGCAGGCGGGGATCAGCCTGGCGAGCAGGGAGAGAGGAGGAAACAGGAACTGGAATGCAGGACTTCCGAAAGCGACCGCGGCGTACTCCTAAAGAAGCAGGGACAGAGGCATTGTCGGAACTAAAAGGGGCAGAGCCAGAGGGAACGGTTGGCGGAGAGCAAAAATATGTTGGGGGCATAGGGAGATACAACAAGGAGCGAGAACGGGTGGGTAAGGCTGACGGGAGGGAGTCCAACACCGCAAGTTGGCTCTACAACTGGCGGAAGTTGAAGGGCGAGAAACAGGTACAGACGACTTTGGTGAGAGACTGACGACGCCCACCTGTGAAGAGGGAACCGAGTCACCAGGACCGATAGTACCTACAGGATTCTGGCCCGGAGAAGGAGGAGCCACCGACCTCGGACAGAGGGATGAAGTAGAACCTCGGTCAGGGTCTGTAAGGGTACCACTCATAGTGGCAGGGGAAGAGAGCGGAGAGAGAACCAGATCCGAGCGACGGTGGCGGCGGTGAGAAACTGGAAAACCAGGGGAGGTCTCTTTGGCTCTCGCATAACATCCACCCGACCATCAGGAGGGTCCCCACAAGGAGGCAGCCCCACAGACTGCGGAGGCGTTCGGGCCAAAGAAGGTCGAGGAGAAACACATGGAGACTGCTGAGACCGACGCTGTGGAGAGCGGAGCTGGGCCGGAGTAAGCGAAGAAGGAACTGAGGGAGGAGACGAGGCAGAAGGAGGCTTTCGTAAACGGTCAGGTTGCGAACGAGAAACACGAAGATTGTCCGCGAATGTGACGTGTTCTCGCACAAAACGAGCGTGAACCTGAGCTCGAGCCTCAGGGAAAGTCATGCGCTCCTTGGTCTTAAGAGTAACAACTTCAAATTCAAACTTATAAAGTATGCATGAGGCTGAGAAAGCAGGATGGTTACCACCACAATTAATACAAGAAGGGGAGTTAGAATATGACACACCATGAAAATCCTGGCCGCAATGGACGCAGACACGCGTAGATCGGCGACAACGGGAACCGGTATGCCCGAATGTCTGACAATTGAAACAACGGGTAGGTGGAGGGGCGTAGGGACGACCATCAAAACGAAGCCACGCATAAGACATGCGCTGGAGGCGACAGCGGGTCAAAAGTCAAGCGCAGGCGCGGAGTGGGCTGAAGACAGCCATTAATTCGCTTCGTAAATCGATGTACAGAAGACTCCTTCCACTCTGCAAAACATGAGCGGAGGTCCTCCTTCGAGACGTCTAAGAGTTGAGGGACAGAGATCGTACCCTGGCAAGAGTTCATCCTCGAGTCGAGGGCGCAAGACACCGGACAATCGCCCAAGGCGGATATCGCAGCCAGGGCACCACTCTGCTCCGGAGATCGGGATTTGATGAGTAAGGACCCATCACGTAGTTCTGAAATATCCTCCGAAGAGACCTGGCCAGAAGCCGCAAGACTGCGAAAGACTGCAACACGGTGGGTAAGCAAAGAACGAGAGGTGGTCGGTTTAATAATAAAAAGGCGATAGGGGAAGTCGAGAGAGACGGGAATGTTGAGGCCACGGAAACGGGCTTTCAAGACCGATGGGTTCGTCGGTGTTCATGGGGAGAAGAAAGGGTACTCCGCGGGGGAGAACCCCGAGGGAACCCCTGAGGAGCATAAGGTTCCAAAGTAGCAATGTAAGACGTATGAGGGCGAGAATCGACCGCCTTGGTGGAAGATAAGGACAAAGAGATCGAGGAAAAGGTAGTCTGGGGTGCCCGGACAGTTCGCTACTGGACATTTCGCTACCGGACATTTCGCTACCGGACATTTCGCTACTGGACGTTTCGCTACTAGGACATTTCGCTACCGGGCATTTCGCTACCATATATAAATTTACCAGTAAGTAAAATTAAAAAGGTAATAAAATTTATTAAAAAATTACGAGAATTATTAAATGAATACAAGGATTATTAAATGATTACATGAATTACATAAATTATTACGCATGATTACATGAATTATTAAAAGAATTTTATGTTTTAAAAAGAATGAAAGAATGCATAAAACATTTGATACACTAAAATATCTAAAAATATTTAAGATTATGCGCAATAGCGCGAAGGAATTCCAGTTTATTTCCAGAATCGTATCTTCTCAGTAAATTATGGATCCTCTGCTCACAGTCCCTATACTTTTTCTTCTTCTGAGTTGCGTTTAGGTTAGGTTAGGTTAGGTTAGGTTAGTAACCAAAAGGGGAGAGGCAGAGGGATCAATGTTAAATGTCGGTTTTTATAAAAAGAGATTCTAAAATTCTAAAAATTCTAAGAGAAGTGTCATCAGATGATGAGGCTAAAATTTTAAAATGTTTATCCAAAAGGGCAAGATTGCAGGACTGGGCATGTTCTCTTATAGGAGAAAACTCTTTAACGACAGCGAAGTTAGATGCCGGTAGCGAAATGTCCGGTAGCGAAATGTCCTAGTAGCGAAACGTCCAGTAGCGAAATGTCCAGTAGCGAAATGTCCGGTAGCGAATTGTCCAGTAGCGAACGGTCCTAGCACCGTAGTCTGGACAGGACCATCCCCTAAACCCTAACGAAACAATAGGGGCTAGAGAGGAGATAGGAGCATCCAAAACCGTAGTTCGAGGATGAGAAGCAGGGTTCGTAAGTCGAGAAGAAGAAGGAGCAATCGCAAAAAAAAAGGAAACTTCATTCCCCGCGAGCATCCAGCCACCTTCGACTCCAACAAGGGAAAGGCGAATCGCGGGCACACTCGGTCCCACCTCCAATAGATGTCACGCAGGGGAGATACACCCACACCTAGTCCCCGTGCCTAAAAGACGGCCACTCTCATCCAACGCGGGGTGAGAGTTGGCAGGGTCAGGGCTTGGGTTTGGTTTAAGGGCGACAAGGGTGAAGGACAACCATCTCCCTCACCCAAGGTCCAAGGAAAGGGTAAAATCAAGGTCCAAAACAAAGCCAAATACGAAAGAAAATACGGAAAAAAAACCAGAGACAGAAGTAGGGGAGAAGAGAAGGAGAAAGAAAGAAATAGAAGCAGGAGATCAGCCGGGTCCCCAGACGGGTTCAATGGTCAGAGAGCCCTTACAGCAGAGGAAGATACATACCCACATTAGCCATAGAGGGACACGCGTCATAGCTCCGGACAAAGCAAAGGGAATATATATAATATATATATATATATATATATATATATATATATATATATATATATATTCGTGTGTGTTTGTTAAAAGTAGGAATGCAACGGGTAGCGCTTTTACCGGGTAATCGGGTACGGGTACCCGATCGGGTATTGAAGACATTCCAAAATTTGTTGGTTTAGTACCGCGACTTATTAACTGTGTGCAGTTCAAGCACTTGGCTTTAATATTATCTAATTTATCAATGACAAAATAGTCCCAAACCATACTACGATTTGCCATTTTGAATGTTTTGTTAAAAAATATTATACAAAAAATATATGAAGAAAACCTGCAAAACAATAAAAGTAAAATTAAATTAGAATTTGGTTTTTACTACCCGTACCCGATTTTTTGGCAATTACCCGCTCGGGTCGGGTATCATCGAGAAGTACATTACCTGATCGGGTCGGGTACCCGTTCGGGTACCCGTGACATCCCTAGTTAAAAGTAATTGAAAATCAACAGTGCAAATCTACTCTATCTTACGAAAAAAAAACATTCTTTGTATTTATATGTAAAACAATAAAATATGTTTATGTGCATTTTGTGATGGTTGCCAAATTAACCATAGAAATATTTCCAGAGACAGTCGAAAAAGAAAGAAGAAAAAAGAATGAAGAAGCTAACATTTTTCAATCAATTTTGGGCTCTTTCAGTAACACTGTTCTCTTTCGTTCATCTTTGCTCATCTATCATTCCTTCGTACCCGAAAGTCCTTGAGGAAAAGTTCAAAACAGACGGAGAGAACCTCACCTATTATATTTTCTTGAAACTCTGGATGTCGCAAAATATAAACAAACAAAAAGGTATCCCGCCTCATTTGAGGAATTTTTATGGTTTAAATACAGGGTGTATTGTGTATTTATACATTTACGGGGTGTAAATGTGTTTCATAAATCGCAGTGTGTATTCTTGAGACAATAGTAAAGAAACAAGATCATAAACATAGATCGGAAATCCGTACTTTTCGAACTATAGCGCGCGCGATAGAAAAATGAAACTCCTAAAGATTTTTTACATTTTATGCAAATACACAGTGTGATACATTTGTTTTATGCAAATACACAGTGTGATACATTTGTTTTATGCAAATACACAGTGTGATACATTTGCTTCATTAAAGTAAATGTTCGAAATTTGTTTCTACTCCTTGAATGCATGCCTCAGCACGTCGCAAAATACAGTACAATAGAAAAGAGATAGTTAATTAAAAGAAAGTCCATTTTATATATTTAAAATATGTTTTTATGTTTTTACAAAATATAAATATTGAAACTATATAATTAATTTATATGTAAACGGATTTTCTATTGGATACGGTAAAGAAAAACAAAGACTTTCTTATATATATATATATATATATATATATATATATATATACAGGGTCCGCAAAAAAAAAAGGAGCATGACGAAAATGTTTACTGTACATTTATTTTTACACATAATGACAAATAACTTATTTTAGGCAAATAAGCAACAAATAAACTAAGTTAGTACCAAATTTCATGTCAATACGTCAAAAATTAAAGAAAATATAAAAGTTTTACTACAACATGTCATATAATTTTACAATTTCCAAAGAAAACGAAATTATAAGACTAAAAAAATTGTTCGATATGTTTGCCAGAAACCTCTACAACCCTTCGTAATCGGGGCCTAAATTGATCTATAGCTTTATCTACTTGATCTTGGGTAATTTCTTCCCATTTTTGTACGATAACTTCTTTCAAATGTTCGACATTTCGGATCTTATGCTTGTACACTTTCTCAGCCAACATTTCCCATATTCCGTAGTCTACGGGATTCAAATCTGGACTATTAGGGGGCCAATCTTTTGGGTAAAGCAATTCAGGAACATTATTTTCTAAAAATTCAATAGTTGACTTAGCGGTATGCGCCCGAGCGCCATCCTGTTGGAATAAGAAGTAACCATTATTCGCCAATCGTCTCATTTCGGGCAGCATTTGTTCCAACAAAGTTTCAGTGTAATAGCGGGCGTCTACTTTGATGTTTGGCTCTACGAAAAAAACAGATGTCTTGCCTAGTTTAGACACACCGACCCATACCATTACGCTGGCAGAAAAATGATTACGGGTAGCATAAAGTCTCTCATCTGGTATTTCATTTTTACGATTAACTCTTGAATACACTCTGTCATTTTGGGAATTTCGCGGTGGTTCTACCGTAAAATTCTTTTCGTCAGTAAAAAAGCCGAGGTCTACTTTTTCGGGAGTGATATTTCTTAACATGCGTTCAGAACAAACAACTCTTTTCTGTTTGTTAATTTCAGGTCGTTTTTAATAATGTTTCTGACGCTACTTTCGGATATGCTCAACTCATTAGCAATTCTGAACGGTGTCACGTGAGTCCCTGGTCTGCCTTCTTGACTACAAATTCTTAGTTCCACATCTCTGATGTTTTCTTCGGTTCGAACTGATCTTGGCCTCCCGCTTCCTTGTTTCCTTTCAGTTTCGTCGATTTTTCTTAACAGCTTGTCCAAACCCCCTTTCGACCATGGTTTATTCGGAAACTCTTGTAATAATTTTATTGCGCCATAATTTTTATCAAGTCTATAATGTTTTATTAATATTTTATCTTCTTTAGAAAAGGGCATATTATCATTTTTATTGATTAAAATTATTTAGGCATCTGAAAAAAATAATTTAAAATGAGAAAAACATTAAATTTTTACGCGGAAATTCACTTTTTTTAGTCATTGCACGTTTGTGGCCATAAAATCTTTATTTTATGACCGATTTTGATGAAATTTGTTTTATACAACTCTGGGCTCTTTTATCTTTAGCTAGATATATAACATTGAAGGGTCCGGCAAAATATGCGGGCGTGAGAGCAATTTTCGTCATGCTCCTTTTTTTTTGCGGACCCTGTATATACACACACACACACACACACAGGGTATTTACAAAGTCCCTATCTATTTCAGTGAAAACGTAGCAAAAAGGGTAAAATTCAATAACAGTATAATAGAAGGGATACATTTAATGAATACTTAAGCATATGATTCTACATGACCACCATCAGTAATCTCTACAGAGTTCGAATCTGTCAGTAACATTGCGGAATACATTTTGGAGCATGACAGGGGTTATTTTTGTAACTGCTCGATCTCCTGACCTACGCCCTTGGATTTCTTTGCATGGGGTTTTATCAAATCAAACGTCTATCAAACGAGGGTTACAGATCTGCAACAGTTACAAATATAACCCCTGTCATGCTTCAAAATGTGTTCCGCAATTCTGCTGACAGATTCGAACTCTGTAGAAATACTGATGGTGCTCATGTAGGATCATATGCTTAAATATTCATGAAATGTATGCCTTCTATTATATTGTTATTGAATTTTACCCTTTTTGTTACGTTTCCACTGAAATAGATAGGGACTTTATAAACACCATATATATATATATATATATATATATATATATATATATATATAGTAGTGAGTTAAAAAAAAAAATTTGCAGTACTACTTGGTCTTAACTGAAAAATATGATTTCTAAGATGATTCTAATTCAGATGTTTATAGGGTTACATATAGTCTTCATTTATACATGACTCTCTCTTCTTCACCTCAGCTGCGTGTTCAATCTTTCTTCCCTCCGACGACTCTTTCAATGTATTTGACCATCCTTTGGATAAAGAACAGATCGTCAAATCGATGCATAGCGCCACTCGCATCATCACCTTGGCTCTTCTAAAGGGCATTTCTCCAAAGCCTTTTCAACTTCGGCATGATCCTTCAGGCCCGAAAGGAGAGTCAGTTTTTGAGAATGCAACTTCCAAAGAACCGGCTTTTGCAGAAAACTTAGTTGGCAAGAAACTTTATGTTTGGAAATCGGATCGTGGTGAGCAAAACGAGAATTACAGTAAATAACAGTAACTAACAGTAACTAACAGTAACAGAGAGAGAGAACGTTTATACAATAATGACGTTTATAAAGATTTATGTGATTCATAATGACATTGATATATGACATATATATAATATATGATGTAACTGAATATTTTGCACGCCATATCTACTTACATTTATTGACGGATCCATGGGAGGGCCAAAGAGGCGATGGCCTCCCAAAGCTGATAAAGGTAGGGCTAACACCACTGTTGGCTCCTCACCCTCTAAAGGCCACGTAAAATACTTCTTCTTATTCTTTTCTTTTTTCTTCATGTTACCTGCAAAAGTGCTCTATATATCTACCTGCTTTCTTCAATTTACCTGAAATCCGTACATTGATCACTTACTTGTGCTTGTGTGGATGTCTTTATGACCCAATATTTTAGAACTTTTCTCGTGAATCTAGCGATTTTCAGCTTTTTTAGGATGGATCTAGTGACACTCGGTAATTTGACTTGGCAATTCTGATCTGAAATACTGTTCACTATTTTCATTGTGTCCAGTCATATTTGTTCCTAATTGGCTTGTCTTTGTCACGACGCAAATCTCCTGTGCCTTGTTTGTTTGTTGTACTACATCATGGCTTCCACTTTTATTCAGTGGCTATTCTTGCCATGGCTATTCTTGTGCACAGTAACAATCAACCCTGTGCTAAGGATTAAGAAACAATAGGAAGGTAAATAAAGAGATTTTTTATTTATTTTTGGAAAATTTTTGGAAAATGGTTCGCCTAAAAATCTAAAATTTCTAAAAAGCATAAAAATTACTAATTAGTAATGACTCGGTTTTGTTTTAGAAATTTTATTAGTCGTCAAAAATAATAAAATATCCAAAGAATAACGGAATATTACAAATTAGTAATTTTTGGTACTTTTTAGACATTTTATGATTCGAGTCGAACTTTTTTCCAAAACTGTAAACCCCTAAAACTAGGTCTTAAGAAAGTCTACAGATTAACATAGTCTCCTCATGATTCTACAATTTCAATTTTAATGCCAGGCATTTTTGTGAAATCGAGAAAATTAAGTGAGTCAGTAGGCTTTTAAAATACGACAGAAATCAAAATTTTGAGTTTTACATCCAAAACCAGTATGTCCAAATTTACAATAATATTAATTAGTTAGGTTGTTTAACCTTCTTCGCAACATCTAAGGTCATACGATGGAGGCGACCTACAACAGCTTTACGTGGGATCCGAACCACGGGTGACTGCCAGACCAGGGTTGCCGAAGTTGGTACGTTCGTACCAAATGTGGTACATTTTGCCTCCTCTGGTACGTTTGGTACGACGGCCGAAAATTTTGGTACTATTTGAAGTTTTGTCGAAACAAACAAAAACCGCTATGTATGTATAAAAACTATCCTTTAGAAAACTATAATTTGGTTCATTATTGAATGGAAAAGAAAAAGTTATTATTGATGGATTTTAATTTTCGTTTCGTCTCGTAGTAGAAAGAATGGTCGGTACAGGGTACATTCGAATTACAATATATTATAAACTACGATCTTGGTGCAGGAGCACTTTAGGATCAAAATGGCCAGAATTATCCTGGAAAATGCCTTCATTGTTCAAGTCGCCAAAATAAAAATCTTGTTTTAATTGCTGGATTTTAGTTTTATTTTATTGTCTCAACTTATCAAAATATATCGTCTTTTTATATATAAAAAAGTGTTTTTGTGAACGAAAGTTTTGGATAATGGCCGAAACGTGAGATTGACCGTTAAAAAATAAGGTTAGTTTAACATCTTTATATGTTTTAAAGCATTTATTATCATTTTTCAATTATTTGGTACCTTTTTGCGAGATTTGGTACCTTTTGACTTAAGTTTTGGTACACTTGCCAAAAAAAATTCGGCAACCCTGTGCCAGACTCATTCGTCAGCCAGACTCTGTAATGAACGGACGCATTTCGTGAGCTCTCTGATATTGCATCTACTTTTGTATATTGCTGAGAATTTTGCTTTTGGATAGTTTTGAATTTTATATACTTGCATTTAAATTTACGTTGTTATAGTTAAGTAATTGAATATTAGTGGTTTTTAGCGATTTAGAAGTTTTCATAGCGTGCCCGCTTAATTTAACATATACCTGTGACGGTTTAAACTAATTTTTAACTGCGCGATGCCGTCGCAGAAAGCGTCGTGTGTTAGGTGTAGGGTAAACCAGTGGTATTCGGAATTTAAGGATTATAACGGCGGTCCAATGGCGATTACCGATAAATCAGTTTGTTTCTTTTGCGAGTTCATGGAGGAATTAGTTGACATAAAACGCAGTGTACGTGAGGTAGCGGAAAGACTTGCAACGCTTGACGAGGGCAGGGGTAGGGCTACGGTTGACGGAAGCCGAACCAATACTAACGTTGAAGACGTTAGTAATTTGAAGGGTGAGGTGCGTAACCTGGTTTCTAGTTTAGGTAGCTTGTCGGGAAGGTTAGATAGAGTTGAGGAAGAGGTTAAGGTTAGTCCGAGAGTAGTAGATAGCGAGGGATTTAGAGAGGTTAAGGGTGGAGCTAGGCCGCGTACGTTAGGTGATAGGAATCCCCCCCCCCCTATCGAGGTTTCGAACCCTTTCGCCCATTTGGAAAGGGACGTGAATGAGGGGGAAACTACTTTAATTGGGGACTCTTTAGTGCGCCACATGGACAAAGAGTTCGTTAAACGGCATCCAACCAAGAGGAGGAGTCTCTGTCTCCCAGGGGCCAGGGTTGACAGAGTTAGAGACGAAGTGGATAGGGTTGACGTTGCCTCCCGTCATTCAATGTTGGTGACGATGGTAGGAGGCAACGACTCGTATAGGCCCGATACGAGAGTGCCTGACCTTTTGGAGATATATAGGGGGTTAATTAGGTCTCTGAAGGCGAGGTCAGATAGGTCTTTAGTTCTAGGTATTACCCCTAGGCACGGGTTGGGTCTTAGAATTACGTCCAAAACAATATTTTTGAATAACAAATTAGAAGAGATTTGTGCTGAGGAAAATGTACCCTTCGTAAAGCTGTGGTCCGAATTCAGTGATCCTAGCCTTTTTATAAAAGATGGGGGTGCATTTTAATGAAATAGGTAATGCTAGGCTAGGTAGGTTAATAGACGAAAACGTGCGAAAGCTGTATAGGTCGAAGCCTTCTTTAAACGTTGTGGGTCCGGGAAACGCGGGCCCGACGTGATAAATAGTTTAAGACGCGGGCCCGCGGTAAAAAATAACTTAAACGGTTTTTATTGTAACGCGCATAGTATTAGAAATAAATTAAATGAATTTAAGGCGATAATTTATTCCAGCAACTATGATATAGTTGCTATTACTGAAACTTGGTTAAATACCGTGACTCGGGACTTGTTGGGGAAACTTGATATACCGGGTTTTAAACTCTTTACTAATGATAGGTTACATAGGTTTGGTGGAGGCGTTTTGCTGTACATTCGTAATTCCCTTAGGGCTATCGAGATTGTTAGATTTTCCGGCAGCAATTAATGCGATATGTGTTGAAGTTAGGGCGCGTAGTATTAGTTTCAATTTTGTTGTTTATAGACCTCCCGTTCAACCCCTCGATACAGATGCAAGATTTTACTCACTTCTTGGTAATTTTATTGACAATCGGGATAGTATAATTGTCGGAGACTTTAACTGCCCTAATGTTAATTACGAGAATTTTACTGGTAATGAGGAGGGTTTGAGATTGGTTGAGTTTATGGACGATAACTTTTTACGACAGATAGTTACCGAACCAACGCGCGGTGACAATATTTTAGATTTGGTGATGACGAACGGCGAGAATATAGTCGAAGGTTTAGAAGTAGGCGAGAGTTTAGGATGTAGTGATCATCAAATTCTTAGGTTTAAGTTATTGATAGAAAACACTCAGGATAGTAACGTAATAGAAGTCCCTGATTTTCGTAGGGCTAATTTTGATAGTTTTGCTGATAGGATGAGAGTAGTGGACTGGGATAATTTATTTATGGGCAATGACACAAATTTGCGTTGGGTGGCGTTTAAAGAAAGTTTTAGGAATATTGAAAGGGAGTTTATTCCTCGTAGGCCCAAGCGCGCTAGAAATCGTGGTAGGCCGAAGTGGTGGACTAGGGAAATAGGAGAGTTTATAAACGAGCGTAATAGAGCGTATAGACTTAGTAAGCGCAATGGCACGGCAGCTAACTTTAATAGATATATCGAGCTTAGACGTCAGGTTAAAAGATCAGTTCGGAATGCCAAGCGTAATTTAGAGATATTTATAGCTGCGGATAGTAAACATAATCCAAAAAAGGGTTAATATTCGTTTTTTGACCCAGTCACACCCAGCTATAACAGCAATATATATTGAATAACCAATCAAAACTGATGAATAAGAAAATATATATATTATCTTGTGCAAATTTGTATAAAATGTACTTTTTTCTAAAAAAAAATTTCTACTTTCTAATATGTATGTATATAAATTTCGGTTAATTTGTTTATTTTGGCTACCTTTTTTTGGAGATTTTTGGAGATTTTTGGCTACTTTTTCTTGATTTTGCCTACTTCTTTCTGTTACTTGTTAGTTTGGTGATTTTCGTTCTAGGATCATGACGTGTCAATCTTGTGAACTTCATTTTGAAGACCTAATCCGCCTTGTTGGCCTCGATGAAGATAAAAGTTTAGATGTTTTTTCCAATCACGGCATAATTCCGACATCCGTGATTTGTCCTAAATGTAATACTGCCTGTATTTTAAGACAAGACTCGAAGATGTTTAGGTGCCGTAAAAAAAATCCAAAAAATAAGCGTGAGTGTGGATTTACTGTTTCTATCTTTAAGGGCACATGGCTGGAACATTGCAACTTCTCAGTGAATAAAAACCTCCGGTTCATAAATACAGGGCGTCCCAAACAAATGTATACACACTTTAACAGCTGATAGCTCAATTGATGTTTCTTTCTTTCCAAGTTAAACCCATTAGAATTAATAATGACAGTCAGACTAAGCTTTGAACAAAGGAAATTCATTCTAAAATGCTACTGGAAGTGTGAAAACGCAGTTGAAGTGCAAAGACAGTTTAGGAGGGAGTTTCAAACAGATCCACCAACGCGACTTACCATCACTCGAATTAGAGATAAGTTTGAAGCCGATGGAACTGTTCAGAATGTCCACAAGAAGCGCTCCGGAAGACCACGGACATCGACAAGCCCCACAAAGCAAGAAAGAGTACTGGAAACGTATCACCAAAGTCCAAGAAAATCTGTGCGGCAAGCGAGTCGTGAGGTAGGAATTTCAGAATCGTCTGTCCAACGCATTTTGAAGCGCTGTCAATGGAAAAGTTACATTCCAAGATTAGTCCATGCTATTAATGAAGATGATCCGGACCGAAGAGTGGAGTATTGCGAGTGGTACTTGGCACGATGTGGATGTGGATTGGACGAAGGGGTTTCGTAGAATACCCTCCGCGTTCACCAGACCTCACACCACTAGACTTTTTTTTATGGGGATACTTAAAAGACAAAGTCTACGCTATAAAATCTGCAACAGTCGCTGAATTGAGAGCAGCCATTGAACGAGAATGCACACAAATACCAAACGAAATGTTTCGTGATGTTTGCGATTCCATTGCTTCGCGTTATCAGCAGTGCCTGGACCAGAACGGACGTCAGTTTGAAAACAGGCGTTGACAAAACAATTAAATAATGTCTGTAGATTCTATTACATTTTGAAAATGAAATGTATTTTAATAAACACTGCCTTTATAAGTATTTAAAGTGTGTATACATTTTTTTGGGACGCCCTGTATTTATTTGCGAAAATATTTTTCACAACGTTATGCCGAGAAAGTTATAAAACTAGGTAGCGAGTCCATTGTTAACTGGAAATCTTTTTGTGGTGAAGTGTGTGATAAGGTGATTGGTTAGGTTAGGTTGTGTTTAGCACGAATGCAAACTTTTCTGGTCGATTTTGAGGTGTTTTGCACAAATCTGCCATCCGTTTCCTGTGCAAATGCGTAGTTTTCGAGATGACGATATCTCGAAAACTACGCATTTGCACAGGAAACGGATGGCAGATTCATGCAAAACACCTCAAAATTGACCAGAAAAGTTTGCTCTCATTATAAAAAGAGACTGGGTCAAAAAACGAATAATTACCCAAAAAAGTTCTTTGAATACGTTAATAATCGTAAGCCGGTAAAAGATAACATAGGCCCTCTAGTGGATGTTAATGGCGCTTTGGCTTCTGACGCTCAAGCGATGGCGAGTATTTTCAATAACTTTTTTGCGACAGTTTTTACCGTAGAAGACGTAAATAATGTCCCCGACGTGGACGATATCGTTCCATTTAGTAGTGAGACTATTTTGGATCAAATAATTGTTTACGAGGCTGAGATTGCGCATTATATCATTATATCGATAGGCTAAAAGTTAGCAAGGCTCCAGGCCCTGACGCTTTTTATCCCAGGCATTTGAAAGATTTGAAAGAAGTTATCGTAGGCCCCTTAACGAAGATTTTTAATCAGTCACTCGAAACGGGGATTATTCCTGAAGACTTCAAATTAGCTAACGTCACGCCTATTTTTAAAAAAGGCGACCGCGCAGTAGCTAGCAATTATAGGCCCATTAGCTTAACGTCAATTGTCGATAAACTTTAGGAATCCGTAGTTAGGGATCGTATCATCGATCACTTAGAAAGTAGAGATTTGATTAATAGTAGTCAGCATGGGTTTCGACGCCATAGGTCTTGTTTAACTAATTTGTTAGAATTTTATAACGAAATAGTGCGCGAATACGATAGGCATAGAGCAGCTGACGTTATTTATTTAGATTTTAAAAAGGCGTTCGATACAGTTCCGCATAGGAGACTAATTGCGAAGGTCAAAGCGCACGGTATACGCGGTCAGGTAGCTAACTGGTTAGAAGAATGGCTTCGTGGTAGGAGACAGAGGGTCGTAGTTAATGGTAGTGAATCGGGGTGGTTAGATGTAGGTAGCGGTGTCCCACAGGGTTCAGTGTTAGGCCCATTGCTATTCGTAATTTACATTAACGACATAGATGTAGGTTTGACTAGTAACGTGTCAAAATTCGCGGACGATACTAAAATAGGCGGTAAGGTTGTTAACGAGGACGATAGTAATAGGCTCCAAGACGATGTAAATAGGATTATGGAGTGGACAGATAAGTGGCAGATGCAATTTAACGTAGACAAATGTAAAGTTTTGCATATAGGTTCTCGCAACAATAATTACACGTACACGATGGATGATAGGGAGTTAGCGAGCGTTGACGAGGAAGTAGATTTAGGCGTACGCGTATCTAAGGATTTAAAGGTTAGGAACCAGTGCCTGGAGTCTTGCGCGAAAGCTAATAGGATGTTAGGCTTCATAGCGCGTAATTTCGAATTTAAATCGAAGGATATTATATTGCCCCTTTACAAGTCCCTAGTCAGGCCTCATTTAGAATATGCAGTTCAGTTTTGGTGCCCGTACTTGCGTGAGGATATTTATAGGTTAGAAAGGGTTCAACGTCGTGCCACGAAACTGATTCCGTCATTGCGCAATAAGCCTTATGAAGATAGGATTAAAGAGTTAGACCTGTATTCACTCGAAACTAGGAGATTAAGGGGGGAGCTTATTGAAGGTTTCAAAATTGTTAATAACACTGATAACGTAAATTTTGACAAATTGTTCACTTTCGATAATAGTAATACTCGCAATAACGGATTTAAGTTGCGTGGCAGACGTTTCATTACTAATATCGCTAAAAACTTCTTTACGTTTAAAGTAATTGATAAATGGAATAATCTTCCCGCGTCAGTCGTTCATTCTACCAGCGTTAATATGTTTAAGAACCGTCTTGACAGACATTTTAAAAGTATTAACGTTGTTTAAAATAAAAAAAACAATTAGCAACAGGAGCTTTGGGGGTGGTGGTCGAGGATGAGTCTGTTGACGATTAATGCCAGCTTGTGACATGCCAGCGTGTGATGCCAGCAATAAAATTATTTAAAAAAAAAAAAAGGACCTTTTCCAGTTTGTGTACCGTTTTTTCATATAATTTATTTTTGCTTCTTTTCAGATCAAAAATGAGTGATCAAAAATGAGTTCTTGATAACCTAACCTAACCTAACCTAACGTAACCTAACCTAACCCACATTATAACTTTCGTCACTACACTATAAATCACAGTGAAAATTTTGTCGATCCAGCGACCGGTGCCCACACTCAGCAGATAGAGAGCACCTGGAACGTCTTTAAACGACAAAACAAGCTGCACAGTGGAACAAACCGCAATATGGTGGACTCTTATCTCTACGAGTTTGTATGGCGTCGCAGACACGAAAATGAAGATCTTTTCTTACAAATGTTAAAATGCATTTCCGAATGGTCCTTGAATAAATAATTTCAATCTAAAAATGTTTACTATGCTGTATGTAATGTACTGTAGAAAACGGTACATAAACTGGAAAACGTCCCTTTTTTTACTTTGCATGTCTGTAACTCTCTTTTCTTGCATGTTTGTAGTTTGCATGGTTTGTAAGCGTTCTTATTTTACTTCTTTTCATCTTTCACCCCTCTCCTATTTTCTCCGACTATTTTTCTGACTTGTCGGCAGTGGCCGGCGGATGATGATGGGGGAGTCTTTTTTCTCTTTTTCTGAATGAATGTTAACCCACGAATGATAGGTGTTGCTCCTTACTTAACCCCTTCTTCTCTTCTCTTCTCTTAACCCCCTACTCTTTCCTTTCTCTCGGGCTAACCTTAGAGTGGATCTTAGGGTCTTTGTTAGCCTTAGCTTCTGTAGATCTGTAGATATACTACCCAGACCGAATGTCAATTAACTTCGCTGATCGAAGGAAAGCGATATTACGACATCGGCGACGTAGTGCCCTCTAAGTCTGTAAAGTTCTATTTCAAAGTGTTTCATGAACTTGAAATGGTTAAGGTGGCCGATGCTTTGTTTTATTTAGAAAAAAAATGCTTATTAGACTTTTAATAGAGTATACAAGAATTTTTTGTAAGTTAGGTTAGGTTAGGTTGAGTTAGCTTCGGTTAAATTAGAATAATTACCTTAGAATTTTTGCTTTCCCATACTTATTACAAAATACGATCTTTTAATACATTAATTTTTAATATAAATTAATTAAATTCTCTTTTTTTATCTCGTATAATTTTATGACATCTATAAAATGTCACATTTTCAAAACATATTAACATCTTCCATGACAACAATTAACTAGCCTTGACATCGCAACTTAAAACGCATATGCACCACCAACTAATCCCAAGTTTAACCATTATTTATAGATATATTTACAATTTCTTTTTACCAAAGTTAGTTATTCGTGGCTTAAAAGTTTATTTGGAATTTATTGATCATATTTTTTTTTAAAAAAATAAAAAAAAATTTTGTTCACTAAAACCTTGAAGTAAATTTTTTGGCAGAAAAAATTCATGTTCAAAATATTTCCTATTTACTGTACGTGGCGTAATGCGACCTTGAATTAACTAAGTACAAAGGGTTAACAAAAGTAAATAGACACCTTCATTTTTTTCCATAGTTTATGATCTTATATTAATTAAAAGTCAATAAATAATAACAGATTTATGTAATCAACATATTTAAACACGTGTTGCTCTCCCCTTTTCTTTATGGAAAGCTGACACACGTTCTGGCATTCCACTAATGAGCTTAAGTACTTTCGAATTAATAATAATATATTAACACCAAAGCAAATTTTAAAAAAAAGGGTTCACAAATGAAATTACATCACCGAATTTGATGTATTACCAAAACTTCATGTAAAAAAAATGATATATATATATATATATATATATGTTAAACACAGACCGTGCATGGAACAAAGAACTCTTCTGGGAAAATTAAATCCACTATAGTCCGAATAAGTAATGGTAAATGACAAATACCATAGTTTTTCTTTTTCATGATGCAAGCCCGACGTGGGCAACGGGTCTCTCGCAACGAGGTCCCATAAATATAGCTTCCCTCACCAGCTATCTGCAAAGCAGACTGGATCCTGTCTGCTTTGCAGATAGCTGGTGAGGGAAGCTATATTTATGGGACCTCGTTGCGAGAGACCCGTTGCCCACGTCGGGCTTGCATCATGAAAAAGAAAAACTATGGTATTTGTCATTTACCATTACTTATTCGGACTATAGTGGATTTAATTTTCCCAGAAGAGTTCTTTGTTCCATGCACGGTCTGTGTTTAACATATAAGTTTCTCAGGGGACCATTCTGAGTTTGTGTATATATATATATATATATATATATATATATATATATATATATATATATATATATATATATATATATATAAACGTGAATTACTTATGGTTCCAGTCTTATGGGACACCCTATATATATATATATATATATATATATATATATATATATATATATATATATATATATATATATATATATATATATATATATATATATATATAATAGGGTGTCCCATAAGTCTGGAACCATAAGTAATTCACGTTTTTCCGTTTATGCAAGTGCCCATGATGTCTTTAAGTAAGGAAGAACGCATCCAGGTAATTCTGCTCGTAGGAAATCGGAGTCAGAGGGAGGTCGCTGAGGAATTTAACAGATTCCATCCTGACCGCGCGCCGATAACCCACAGCTGTGTCGGCAAACTTGTAGCAAAGTTCAGGGAAACGGGATCCATAGGAGATAAACCACGCAGTGGACCTCCGAGGACATCCACCGACGATGACACAGCCGCTACCATCCTCGCTCATTTCACAAACATTCCCCAAAAGTCTCTTCGGCGTTTTTATTGCTGTTTTTATCATTTTGCCCTATGGTTCCAGCCTTACGGGACACCCTGTGTGTGTATATATATATATATATATTACACACACACCTTACCTTACAACCTTACAAAGGTTCCGCGCGATGATTCCTCATTTCACGAAGGTCAAGCTTGTCGCCCCTCCTCTCGAGTTGGCCTGGTGAAGTAGTGAGTTTGTTTCTTGTACTCTCCACCTCACATAGCCAAGTACGCCCGGCTCATCGGGGATTGTTCTGAGCCAGGCGTCTAATCTTCTTTTGAAGATGTTCACTGCAACTCCCTTCGTGTTTCTTAGGTCTTTGGGCAGCTGATTAAAAAGTTTTGGTCTTCTCACAACAAAACTATTTTCTTTCAGAGTTAAGAATGTTCCCTGCCTCAACTTTAATTTGGGAACACGACACAGTCTTCCTTTTCTACTTTCCACCGTTGTTTGGGGAGTTACAGGGTTCAGAGTAAGATTAGGGACTAGTTTCTCCATTATTTTCCAAGTGTAAATAATGGTGTATCTCTCTCTTCTCCTTTCCAGTGAATATAGGTCTAGTTCACGTAACCTTTCCCAGTAATTTAGTTCTTTGCACCCATTGATCTTGGCTGTGAAGCTTCTCTGAATCCCTTCCAGCTGTCTAATGTCTTCTTTTTTATATGGGGATGTTAGGACCGAGCAGTATTCCAATTTGGGTATGATCAGGGTTTTCAGTAGAGGAATCATTACATTCCTATCCCTTCGTTTAAAGGTTCTCAATACCTGCCCTGTTATTCTCTTTGCTCTGTTTACTGCTATCTTATTTTGTGTTTCAAATTTCGCATCATCAGATAAAGCACTGTTCTCGTTTTTTAAAGGTCCGATAGTCCGATCTCATCGGAAAATTTATTTTAATTTAAATTTACAAGAGTAATACATTAGAATGAAAACAAATGTTCAAATTGATGTCGTTCTTCTTGTTCGCACATGTTAATACGATGTTCCAAACTTAAACGCACACGTACCGAAGTCTCTGATGTGATTTGTGCACAAACAGCACGGACAATTTCTTTAAAGTCTTCAATGGTACGTGGACGGTCAATGAACACAACAGAATTAAGGTAACCCCACAGAAAAAACCTAGGGATGTGAGGTCCCGGGATCTTAGTGGCCAATCGATTGGTCCCCTGCGCCCAATCCATAGCCCAGGGAGAACTTCATCCAACCAACGTCGCACCTCACGGCCAAAGTGAGGTGGTGCTCCATCCTTCTGAAAGTACTGTAAAACCGATGTCGCACTGCGAGTGGTATTTTGTTCGAATACGGTTCCAATACATCATGCAACAACTGGAGATATCCAGGGCCGGACTTTCACCTGCTGAGGCCCTAAGCTATATGAAATTTGAGGCCCTTCTCTAAAAAAATTCGGGTAAAAAAATGTAAAATAATGTCATTATTACTATAATTATTATTTTTTATATTAATGTTAATGATAAAGAAAAATAATATATATATATATATATATATATATATATATATATATATATATATTTTTGATGAATTAGTGTTAAAGAATAAAAACTAATGATAAAATAAAAATATATTTAAAAAAATGAGGCCCCCGAGGGTGTGTGGCCCTAAGCTATAGCTTATTTAGCTTATAGGTAAGTCCAGCACTGGAGATATCGTTCGGCATTAAGTCCTCCTTCCAGAAATACTGGTCCCAAAACAAGATTTCCATGAACGCTGCACCACACCATTGCTGTTAGGTTAGTTTGGTGATGAGCATCAACAACGACATGAGGATTATCCTGTGTCCAGTACACGGTGTCGTGTCGGTTTACGTATCCGTTCAGGTGGAAACACGCCTCATCGCTAAACATGATATCGTCCGCTAGGCTTCTTTTTTACTTAAACCAGTTACAAAATTGAAGTTGTCGATCTGTATCATCCCAATGTAATTCTCGCACAAAATGTATCTTGTACGGATGAAATTTGTGTCGTTGCAATATTCCGTCTTTGAATGTCCACTTTCATGTGTAATCTTTCTCACCGATCGTTGTGGACTTATTGCGATCCTGGAAATTACATCAACACTGCTTTCAGCACCATGTGAAGCTCTCAGGCGACCTGCTCTTGGTTTGTCCTAAACACTCTCAGCAGAGCCGGATTTAGACGTGTGGAGGCCCTGGGCAGCCTCCATGTGGATGCCCCCCTACCTTAGGGGAAGACATAATTGAAGTCATCCATAAGATTCATAATATAATTAACATACATACACTTTCAAAACATCGTGCACTCTTGTGTCTGTCCATTCCACTCATTTCTGCAAAAAATGAAAGCCTCGGGTTACTCGGGTATTCCATTATAGTGAGAGTAGGCCTAAAAGAGTAATAAAAACAAAATAATAATCAGTACACAACAAATAGTAATTGGTAAAAGTTTATGTACTACAGTGGTATTGGAAGCGCGTGTTTTTTTGTTGATCATCTATCGGGTTTTTCTAGTTTCGGGTTTTTTCTATTTTGATAATGGCTTGTCAATATGTGGAGGCCCCCAAGATGTGGAGGCCCATGGGCAGCTGCCCACTTTGCCCACTCCTAAATCCGGCCCTGACTCTCAGTCTCCTTGAATCTTGAAAGCATTCGACCAACAGAACGCTGACCAGATAGTGGTTTACTGGGATGACGACGGTGAAATTCTTCAGCTGTCTGTCTTTGGCTAAGGCTAGAAGCATGCAAAAGAACAATTTCCGCCTTTTCCTGAGGAGTGTAACCAGTGATGGGCAGTATCTAGATACATGTATCGCCGATACGTATCGATCGATACTTTTGTATCGGTATCGGTATCGCTTTAGCTACTTGACAAAAGTATCGATTTATCGATATCGCTAAGGTCAATTTTCTTAAATGTATCGAAAAAAATCGATACTTCGATACATCGATACATTAATAAGAATTTTTAAATATTTAAATAGATGTTATAATATGACACTACTGAGTTATATTTATGAATATACATAAATAATAATATTATTAAATATTTATTTAATGACAGTACTACTCTACTGGTCACGTCACACAGTACGGCGCAACGTTTAAACACGTTTGTACTTGTGTTATTGAGATTAATTAACCATAATATAGAAACGCTCGTAATATAGAAACGCTCATACTGTATAATATAGAAACGCTCATTGGTGTTGCAACACTATTGGCCACGCCCACTCGGTGTTGAGTTTAAACAGGTTCATACTTGTAACGCAGCGATTCCTCTTGGTCCCCCGAGGCATTTCTTATCAATCAGGGTAATAGTAATTACTTTTAATTGTTAGTGTAATATTTTCAGTCATTCATGTATCCTACAAAATTAAAACATACTTTCATTAAATAAAGCAATTGTTTTTATTTACATCTATAAAACCCATTAAAATGTCGTTGATTTTACTTACAGTGCGTACAAATTACTACTATAAACAATAATATCTAATACCTACATATTAAATGAATAATTATAAAAATGTACCGGCGATACATGTATCGGTATCGGTATCGCTTAAGACATCTAGAAAGTATCGGCGTATCGGTATCGCCTAAGACGTTCTTCATGTATCGATGTATCGGTATCGCTTTAGCGATTTTCATATATCGATGCCCATCGCTGAGTGTAACTCACTTCCATATCAGCCATTGCGTGTTATTCTATCTACAGGGTGTCCCGTAAGTCTGGACCCATAGGGATTTATAATATATTTTTTTATTATGTTATTATTATTATTTTATTATTATTATTTTTTTTATTATTTTTTATTATGATTTTTATTTGTGGGGCCACTTGAAAGCCAAAGTGTACGAGGTCAAACTTCAGAACATTTTCCACCTTAAAGCACGCATTGTGGAGGCGTGTCAAGAAATTTCTGCGACTGTGATTCAGAAAGTGCTGTCGCAGTGGAGATTGCGTCTTCAACTATGTGTGCGACACAACGGCGGACACTTTGAACAGATTATGTAATAAATTTTTGGACTATTTTGTAATTTTATTATTTTTCCCTATGGGTCCAGACTTACGGGACACCCTGTACAACAACAAAAAAAAGGGTCCCAAAACAAGACATTAATTTGAAAAGTTGTTTTAATTCTAATGTATTACATTTGTAAATTTAATTTAAAATAAATTTTCCTATCCTATGAGACCGAACTTATGGAACACCCTATATATATATATATATATATATATATATACACTGTATTGTATTTAAATGTTTCGTTGATGTCTCTGTTAAATGTATGTGTATTCTGGTCCAGGCGGGGCGGGGCTCTGGTTCATACCATGGGGCTTCTGTCAAGGCTTATGATGTTTCACCTGCAAGGGTAGATAATATAAGTTATTCAGTTTATCTTTAGTTTAGACAAATCAGATTTCTTTAGGTCTGAAGTTTCTCTGGAAGGAGTAGGCAGTTAAGTTGGAGAAGTGAAGCGAGTAAAGAGAGAAACAGAGGGAGAGAGATTAAAGAGAAAAAGAGAGGGAGAGAGATTAAAGAGAAAAAGAGAGGGAGAGAGATTAGAGAAAAAGAGAGGGAGAGAGACTAAAGAGAGAAACAGAGGGAGAGAGATTAAAGAGAAAAAGAGAGGGAGAGAGATTAAAGAGAGAAACAGAGGGAGAGAATTCTCTCCATAATTTCCTCTTTATATTGGTCTTCCTCTTGTTTTTAATCAAGATTTCTCTCTAAGTTCCTACTCTTATTTTTATTACCTTTTAGAATTCTTTTAGCCTTGAGGAGTAAAAAGGGGATTTACATAATTTGGAAGATCTAAAGGAATGTTTTGTCTTCATTTACGTCATATGGAAAAACCCAAACTATTACCAGTCCATTAACGCCAAAAACTATTTTTTTTTTTTTTTATTTCCTGATATTTCTTGATGTATTCAACTCCGGAGAGACTTAAAATAAACGTGAAATAGTTATCTGATGCACAAAAATAAAAATTTTAAATTAAAAAATAAAACAAAAATTAATATTTAAAAATTTTACTTTTAAGTTTTAACCTAAATTGTAGTGTTAAAATGTGTTCCAAAAAAAGAACGCTGGGCATTAATGGGTTACAAATTTTACCCCCCCCCTCCCAAGTTATATAACTAGATGATTTTTCCTATAATACATATATATATATATATATATATATACACACACACACACACACATATATATATATATATATATATATATATATATATATATCGGTGGTGTAGTGGTTAGCGTCGCTGACTACGAATCCATCGACCTCAGGATCGAAATTTGGTGACGGCAGGCGACGCGCAGCAAAACCCAGCTGTTCATCCTTCCACACAATAAAAAAAAAAAGAATTGGTTGATAGATAAATAGGTACCTATCCTGGGTAGCTTAGTGGTTAAGACGCTGGGCTGCTGGTGGGGCGTGGTTCGGATTCCACGTTAAACTGTAGGTCTAAGGTGGAGTGACAAGCTTGACCTTCGTCAGAATGAACAATTCGGGCGGAAGCAAAACCAAGGTTAACTAAGGTTATAAAATTGTTAAATTGGATAGTTAAAAGCGAGACTGATCTATCTACAAAGATATTAATTTTTTTCTTTCTTCGATGGTGATCTAGGTAGTAGGTATATAGATCATTTTGTACTAACGTGATATGAGCGAATAGTTACGCCTCAGCAATACTTCAAGTGTAACTACAGTAGACGACTGATTCTACGCACAATCGTTTTCCGCGGTCCGGTCCTACGCGGGAAAAAACTGAAACCATTAAACTATTCTAAAAGGTAACATTTCAAATCTACGCAGTTTGGCACCGATCAGATGACTGAAGCTGCCACCAAAACGAGGGACATGATAACGATGACGACGACGTAGCAACAACTCCAGCCAAGATGCCTTTGAAGTTGCCAATGAAGAAGTTTGTAGAATTCATGAACTCTGGCTTTAAAATTGCTGAATGTCTCAATTTCGAATGAATATCAGAGGCGAAGTTTACCTGAAAAACGTTTATTCTCGGTCTCGCCAGAAGAAAATCACAGATTCCTTCGGTTCAGTTTAGCTTAATATACGTTCGTTGTCATCCCTCGTCTTTGCTGTCATTCCTCGTCTTTGCTGTGATCCCTCGTCTTTGCTGTGATCCCTCTTCTTTGTTGTTATCCCTCGTCTTTGTTGCTATTCCTCGTCTTTGTTGTTATTCCTCGTCTTTGTTGTCATCCCTCGTCTTTGTTGTCATCCCTCGTCTTTGTTGTCATTCCTCGTCTTTGCTGTGATCCCTCGTCTTTGCTGTGATCCCTCGTCTTTGTTGTTATTCCTCGTCTTTGTTGTTATTCCTCGTCTTTGTTGTCATCCCTCGTCTTTGTTGTCATTCCTCGTCTTTGTTGTCATTCCTCGTCTTTGTTGTCATCCCACGTCTTTGTTGTTATCCCTCGTTTTCATTATTTTTATTAAAATATATAATATTGACTTGTGATAAAAAGGAAGGAATTTGGATTTTTTTTTTTTAAATTATTATTTTATGTACAAAATTCGTCGTCTGTTTTTTCCCAAACTTCTACGCGGTTCAAACCTAAGTGGGGTCTCTACAGTAGAAGTATATCCCTGCTATCCCTTCGCCGACTGTATTCGCTACCTCGTCGCATTACATAATATGTACACCTGCCTTGCGGAAAAAGAAAAATAAAGTAATATTTTTACAGATTGCTCAAGAGAGAGAGAGAGAGAGAGAGAGAGAATGTGTGCTCGAAACGTTTGTATAAAAAATTTAGAAAAACGTTTACACTTTTGTTTTTCGCGTTCTTAATATATATATATATATATATATATATATATATATATATATATATATATATATACAGGGTGAGTCAAAAGTAGCGCCCGATTTCTGTCAGTTGATTGTTTGTTTGCCATTTGTATTACAGTGTACAAGAAGGTAGAAATAAATGAATGACATATTTATCTAACCATTTATTCGGGGGAAAATTATTACGGAACTGTACCAAGCTGTTTTACTTGCAATTTTCATGACTTCCCAGTAAGAATCTGACAGCCAAAAAAACATAAATCGGGCGCTACTTTTGACTCACCCTGTATATATAATACACACAGACCGTGCGTGGAACAAGGAACTCTTCTGGGAAAATTAAATCCACTATAGTCCGAATAAGTAATGGTAAATGACAAACACTGCAGATAGCTGGTGAGGGAAGCTATATTTTTGGGACCTCTTTGAGAGTGACCCGTTGCCCACGTCGGGCTAACATCATGAAAAAGAAAAAAAAATATAGTGTTTGTCTTTACCATTACTTATTCGGACTATAGTGGATTTAATTTTCCTAGAAGAGTTCCTTGTTCCATGCACGGTCTGTGTGTATCATGAAAAAACCTCAGGGGACCATTCTGATTTCAATCCATATATATATATATATATATATAATTATATATATATATATATATAATATAATAAATTAAAATTATATATATTAAAATTAAAATTAGAGGCCCAATTTTGTCCCCCGGGGAGGGAGGGGGGTGCAAGTAAGTTTTGACCGTAAAAAATAAGCGAAACCGAAAATCGATTTTTAAGTCATATTTTTTATTAAACACTATTTGTAGGTATACATTACACAACTGTACAAAGGCTGAGCACCAAACAATTTACAACACTAGAGTAAGTTGTAACAGGTTAATCAAATGGAGTACTTAAATACTGCCATTTTGTGACGGTTTTCCTTTCTATAATCAAATATTGCATGGTTCAAGAGCTGAATACACATATTTGGGCAAAGAGATGATATCCTATATCAAAATCATAAAAAGCTGCGGGTAAAATCGTGGTGATTGAAAATGTATACTGGTCTTTTCCAAATTTTTGGTGTAACTGCCCGAAAAAAAATTCAGTCGTGTTGAATTTCGGGGGTTCAATTTCCATCCCCTTGATCCCCCTGCCTCCTACGCCTATGTATAATATATAAGTCATGCATACATCGTACGAATGTGTGTGTGTGTTGCACATATGTGTCTGTCTGTATGTATGTATGTATGTGTGCACTGTGCATGTATGTAGGTGTGTGTGTGTGGTGTGTGTGTGCAAAGTAATATATATATATATATATTATATATATATATGTAAAATAAATATGGGAACCATATTGGGGTATAGACATAATACAAATAAACTGATATTTTACGACAATACAAACGTTTAGGATCTACAGAATCTACAGAAGCTGAGGCTAACAAAGACCCTAAGATCCACTCTAAGGTTAGCCCGAGAGAAAGGAAAGAGTAGGGGGTTAAGAGAAGAGAAGAGAATAAGGGGTTAAGTAAGGAGGAACATCTATCACTCGTGGGTTAACATTCATTCAGAAAAAGAGGAAAAAGACTCACCATCATCATCCGCCGGCCACTGCCGACAAGTCAGAAAAATAGTCGGAGAGAATAGGAAAGGGGTGAAAGATGAAAAGAAGTAAAATAAGAACGTTTACAAACCATGCAAACACAGTCTTAACTCACTGTCATACCATGCAAACTACAAACATGCAAGAAAAGAGAGTTACAGACATGCAAAGTAAGGAGAGTATAAGAAAAAAAAAAGTAGGTAAAGTTAAACAAAAAGTGGGTTAGTTTTTTTTTTTTTTAATAATTTTATGCCTGGCATCACACGCTGGCATGTCACAAGCTGGCATTAATCGTCAACAGACTCATCCTCAACCACCACCCCCAGAGCTCCTGTTGCTAATTGTTTTTTTTTATTTTAAACAACGTTAATATTTTTAAAATGTCTGTCAAGACGGTTCTTAAACACATTAACGCTGGTAGAGTTCACGACGGGCGCGGGAAGATTATTCGGATCATGTCAAGAATAGCGAACCCAACACCTGCAGGGTTCGCTATTCTTGACGGGAATTTTTGGGTTCGCTATTCTTGACATGGTAAAATTGGGTTCGCTATTCTTGACATGGGAAGTCCTCAAGGACGTTTTCATAACTTCAGACGGTAGGTTTATGTTTCCCAATTTTAAGTAATTAGTTAAGGACGTATTAAATGCTTTTATATTAGTCTTTTTTTATTTAACCAAACTAGCACGACTTAACCTAACCAATCGTCAATGCCGTACAGTATAAAGAATCCTCTTCTCTTAATATATAAAAATAAATAAATAAAAAATTTTTATTGTTTTTATTTATTTTTTTAGGTTAATTGTACGCCCTTGACGATTGGTTAGGTTAAGTCGTGATAGTTTGGTTAATTTTTGCTACCCGCGACCCGCACGAAGGGCGGGTCTTAGGCTAGTTGTAACATAAGAGAAACTTTTGGGTTCGCTATTCTTGACAAGGGAATTTTTGGGTTTGCTATTCTTGACATGGTAAAATTGGGTTCGCTATTCTTGACATGATCCGAT